>CM035173.1:1059103-1586631 GCA_020205615.1 Panax quinquefolius | reverse complement strand
TTGTTATAATGTTGGCTACTCTTAGATTGATAAGCAACCAATTTGAGCAAAAGCTACCTCTCGACTTCTTAGCAGATCCAGGTTAGCTTTCGATCCTTCGTCGTTGTAGATCTCTTTGGTGATTGGCCCAAAGACTTGGAGATCCGATTTTTGGCGGGACTAAGGCGGGTAGCATCGCATTACCGTAGGCCAATCGAAAGGTGAATCCTCAGCCAGGTGGTCCTCGGTGTAGTTCGGTAAGCCCATGCATATACGACGTTCTTACGGCCATCTTCCTTTAGCTTCATCGATGCGCACTTGATTAGATTCGTGCGTCTTGTTGGTCACCTCGACTTGCCCATTCGGTGTGGATGAGCCACAGAAGTCTTCTTTGTCTTTGAATCCCCACTCCTTTAAAAATCCTTTAAATTTTGATCCCATCGAATGGCGTCCAGTTGTCCGAGATATCAACACTCTAGAAATCCCGGCCCGAAACGCTACGGACTCTTTTATGAACTTCAAGCACTCTTGTTCCGTTATTAACCGAAGTGGTTTCGCCTCTACCACTAGTCATGTAATCAATAAAGAATATGACAAAAGTGACCGACCTTTAGCTTTAGTGCAATCTGACCCAATATATCTACACCCGCACAAATAAGGGTATAGGAGATAAAATCGAATATAGCTCTTCTCGGTGGTCGATATGGGATCGGACTATTGAGTCGGCATTTTCACATCTCTTGACATACTTTCAGTAGCTTCCTTAAAATTGTAGGCCATAAAGTATCCTCGTCAATTTCTTTATAAGCCAAAGACTTGGCGCCCATATGATCACCGCAAATACCTCGTGAACCTCCAAGAAGAGCATACTTGGCCTCGGATGGAACCGGACATTTCAAAGAATGGTGAGGAAAATGCCAATCGATAAAGATCCCCATCAATAAGAACAAAATTGGCACTCTTGTACTTGATCTTTTTGCACAAAGATCCGATTCAAGGAAGGACGCCATCTCGCCAAATACTCGATGTAGGAGTCATCCAACGCCAGTTAGATCGCTCGATACACATCACCGCTTCGCGTCTTTGAACACTCGACCGCGCAAAACTTCCAAATAAACCGATCCGTTGAAAACATCTCGCATCCGTAGTGGCTACTTTCGACGAAGGATCGGCAAGAATGGAATTGCTGTTACGCCTATGCCCCAAACTCATACGGCTTAAAAACTCAAGTCGATCTTTTAATTTCGCCAGATACTTGATCATCCGGGTCCCACGAGCTTCGTAATCTCCCGACAAATTGCTTAAATTCCAACCGAGAATCACTATAAATGATCGCTTTCTGACTTCTGACTCGCGCCAATTGGACACCGCTAACACCTGCTTCGTACTCATTTCGTTGTTCGTCGCTTTTAAACCCAATTTGATGGTCTGCTAAACCTTGAATCCCTCCGGACTCGTCAAAATAATTCCCGCCTTACTCAATACCATTGTAGAGATCCATCTCACGCATACGTCATTCAAACATTCTCGACCTGTTGAAGAATCAGAATCGCTGACGACGATTGACCTCTCCGGCAACTCAAAGATTCCTCGGTGAACGAACATTCCACCATAAAATTGGCCAAGGCTTGACTCTTGATAGCGGTTCGGGGATGGTATTCAATGAAAAATTGGGACAACTCTATAGTCCATGCTGCTAGTCTGCCTGAAACCTCTGGCTTGCCCATCACCTTCTTCAATGGCTGATCCGTGTAGATGACCAGGAGCCGACCTTGAAAATATTGCCGAAGCTTTCTACTAGCAATTATTAAAGCAAAGGAACCTTCATTACATCCACTGTTTATAAGTCTTGTTTGGTTCAAATCGGCACCTCACATTACCCGCCGATCTTATTTCATTAAAATACTTGCATTGACGTGATTCTGGGATTGATTGGTTAACTACTTATCTTGCAAAAATTGATTATTTTCGTAAGGTTGTTAGCTTTCATATTCCTAATCAACCTATTATGCTTAATTCAAACGACCAAACCATTAAAATCAATCACTTGGCCATCTCAAGCCATAAAGCTATTCGCTTATTGAAAACGGATGTCAAGCTTTCTTAGCTCATGTCACGATTTAAACAAAAATACGCCGCTTTTGAACGATATTTCTATTGTTAATAAATTTCCGACGATTCCTCAAGAACTTCCCTCGCCTACCCCAGAAGCGTGAAATCAAATTTTGTATCGACTTTTGAACCCGGTACAAAACCTATTTCCAAAGCCCCATATCGAATGGTTCCTATGAACTTCGTGAGTTAAAGACCCAACCGCAGGAATTGTTAGACATCGGCTTTATTCGTCCTAGTACTTCTCCTTGGGGTGCTCCTGCTTCTATTCGTGAAGAAGAAAGATGGGAGTATGCGAACTTTGTATTGATTATCTGGAGTCAATCATGTCACCATCAAAATAGGTATCCATTGCCACGTATTGATGACTGCTTGACCAACAGAAGGAGCCAAATTCTTTTCAAAGATCGATCTTCGTCCGGATATCACCAATTGAAGATTAGAACCACCGACATTCCAAAGACGGCTTTCCGTAACTCTAGACGGCATTATGAATTCCTAGTCATGTCCTTTTGATCGACTAATGCTCCTCGCCGCCTTCATGGATATGATGAACCGAGTATTCAAGGAATATTTAAATCACTTTGTGGTCGCCTTTATTGATGACATCCTTATTTATTCCAAAAGCCGTGAAGATCATGAGCAACACTTGAGGTCGACACTCCAAAAGCTTCGTGAATATAAGCTTTATGCCAAGTTGAAGAAATGTGAGTTCGTCAAAGAAGTAGCATTCCTTGGGCACGTGGTATCAAGTCATGGAATATCTGCTGACCCAAAGAAAGATCAAAGCTATTCAAAGTCGGGAACAACCTAAATCGCTGATCAAGTACGTAGCTTTCTTGCTTAATTGGGTTATTATCGGAGATTCGTGGAAGGATTTTCTCGAATCGCTACTCCATCGACTCAAATTGACTCGAAAAGATACAAAGTTCGCTTAGAGCGAAGAATGTGAGAAGAGTTTTCAAGAACTCAAGAGAGACTTATTTCAAAGACTGCTCGACAATACCATCCGCTCTTGAGGGATTTGTCATCTACAAGGATGCTTCGCAAAGGGTCGGGATGTGTTCTTATGCAATATGGAAAAGTTATAGCTTATGCCTCATGACAACTCAAAGAATATGAGAGGAATTATCCTACTCACGATCTAGAGTCAGGCAACATGTCTTTGCACTTAAAATTTGGAGGCATTACTTGTATGGGGAGAAAGTGGAGATCTTTACGGATCATAAAAGCCTCAAATATTTCTTCACTCAAAAGAACTCAACACGCGACAACGACGCTGGCTTGAACTGCTGAAAGATTATGATCATACCATCCAATACCATCCTCGAAAAGCGAACGTGGTAGCCGACGATCGAGTAGAAAATCATATGCAAGTACGAAAGTGCGATATTGTCAACGCAAAGGCCCATTTTGTGTGACTTGCAAAGGATGGAGATAGAGTTAAAGACCTGTGGACGCATGTGATGATAGCGAGTATACGAGTAGAACCGACTTTAATCGATAAAGTTAAAGTCGCCAAGCTACGCTGCACTGGAGCCGATGCGATGAGGAAGAAAGTGCAAGAAGGTGCTACGCCAAGCAAGAATCGATGAAGAAGGAATACTTCGAGTCAACTCCGCACTTTGTGTTCCTAACGACCCGATTTAAAGTATAATATCATGATGGAGGCGCACAACACACCATTTGCAATCCATCTCGGGAGTACCAAAATGTATCATGATATTCGCTATACATTTTGGTGGAGCAATACGAAGAGAGAGATAGCGCTGTTTATCTCAAGGTGTCTAACTTGTCAACGAGTTAAAGCGAGCATCAAGTACCAAAAGGTCCATCAGAACCACTTGAAATTCCGTAATGGAAGTGGGAGCACATTACCATGGATTTCAAGCACCGGGCCTTCCTAAGGTTTCTCAAGGCATCGATGCGATTTGGGTCATTGTTGATAGATTGACCAAGTCCGCTTCATTTCTTACCGATACGAGAAACTTATACACTTGAACGCCTTGCTCAGATGTATATAAACGAGATTGTAAGATCGCATGGTATGCCAGATCCATAGTTTCGATCGAGACCCAAGATTCACTTCACGATTTTGGGTTAGTTTGCAAAAAGCTATGGGCACAGACTTACGATTTAGCTTTCAAGATATCATCCTCGACGACGGACAATGGAGAGGACTATTCAAACTCTCAAGATCTATTAAGACTCGTGTCCTTGATTTCAAGGGAGTTGGGACAAGTTCTTACCATCGTGGAGTTTTCCTACAACAACAGCTTATCAAGCAAGTATCGCATGGCTCCATTCAAGCATCAGATGGAAGAAAGTGTCGCTTCCAAAGATGTCGGGATGAGGTGGGTGAAGCAACGTTGTTGGGACCGAGTTGGTACGTATGACTACGGAAAAGATTCAAACGATCCGACAACGATAAAAACCTCACAAAATCGATAAAGAGTTATGCCGATCTTCATCGAAAGGACGGGAATTCGATATAGAGATCATGTGTTGTTAAGAGTTGCTCCATGGAAAGGAGTTACAAGATTTGGAAAGAGAGGAAAACTTAATCCTCGATTCATCGGCCCATTTTAATCCTCGATCGAGTAGGAATCGCGGCCTATAGACTCGCTTTTACCGCCAAATATGTCTCGTGTTCATAACGCTTTTCACATATCTATGTTACGTAAATATGTGAAAGACCCGAACCATATTATCGAAAGTTAGAACCGACGAAATAAAGGAAGATTTGACGTATGAAGAGGTTCCTGCTCAAATTTTGATAAGAAGGAACATATTCTACGCCCAAGGTTATACCTCAAGTCAAAGTTTTGTGGAGGAACCACGATGTCGAGGAAATGACTCGGGAGTTAGAATCAAATGAAATCAAGGTATCCTTACCTCTTCGACATACCAGTATCGCACTTCTAATTTCGAGGGCTTAAATTTCATAAGAAGGGAGGTCAGAAGACCCCAACTTTTATAAATAAAGATGAATTTTTCTATAAATATTATTTTTGAATATTATGGAATAAATTTGATATAATGTTATAGTTAGGGGTAATATTTATAAATTTTGCAAAGTATGCAAGTTGTTATAAAATATTCGCTTTGGCTCTGGGAATATTCTTTTGTTAGGGAATTCGCATAAACTACTCAATCATCAGTGGACCCCAAATGTAATTATTGTTTGATCGAGAAAACGATAAAAATATTTTTATAAAAATAATCTACGAGGTGTTACCGTTAAAACCGCTGAACTACCCGGTAAGGTAAAAGTACAAGAATACGCTGTGGTCAGATAAGAGTACACTCAGATTGATTATCGATGCTTACGTGAGAAGTCACTCACCTATGCTCAATTATCACTACAAGAATTGTCGCATCATATCTCTTATATTATTGATTCAATTATTGTCACAAGATCATCCTCAGATAATATGTTATAAAGATTAAATCAATAATTGAGACGACAAGTTATAAATGATTAATAATTGTTGAAAGATTAAATATGTGTTGATGAAAAAAAAAAAATGATTTGTGGTAAGTTTGATTATTTTATGGGGGCCTATATGTCATCATCTAAGAGTCTCTTCATCAATAGTATTTACCTTCACAATAGTAATTACCTTCAAATAATTACCCTTAATTATTTACCTTCATAATAGTAATTACCTTCACAATAGTAATTACCTTTGTGAATAGTATTACCTTCATAATAGTACCTTAGTAATTACCTTCGTGAATAGTATTTACCTTCAATAATAGTAATTACCTTCACAATAGTAGAATTACCTCAGAATAGTATTTACCTTCACAATAGTATTTACCTTCGCTAATAGTAATTACCTTTACCAGACGCCGAACCACTTGTCGCTTCACATTACAAAGGCCGAACCACTTGTCGCTTCACATTACAAAAGGCCAAACCACTTTTCTTTTCACATCATTAGTCGCTGCCACTCGCCTTTTCACACTAAGAAAAGTGCTAAGCTAGAAATCTTCTATAAATAGAGGCCTAGGGCTTCATTATTTTCACTTAATTCATTCAAGCTTAGAGAGAGAGAAAGTATAGAGAGAATAAGAGAGAAAGAAGAAGAGTATTTTGTTACTACACCGCCATAGATTCAATCTCCTACCAAATGTAAGGGTGTTATTCTTTCTTATTCATGAAGAGAACTGCTTGTTATTCCATCGCTTATTATTCTCATTGGAATAACTCGTATACGCTGGTTTACCCTATACTTGGTGACATTCTTCTATTATTCTCGTTGAACATCCTCGTCTGGTGTTTTTTACACCGACCGGGTTCCGCTTTTTATTATTATTCTGCTGAACATCCTCGCTCAGTGGTTTTTTTACCCGACCGGTTCCGCTTTTTATTATTCTGCTGGAACATCCTCGTCATGTGTTTTATACACCGACCGTTCCGCCTTTTATTATTATTCTCCTTGAATATCCCGTTTCCATTTTTTACACCGATCCGTTCCATCTTTATTATTCTCGCTTGAACATCCTCGCTTGCAGCGCTTTCACGCCGACCGTTCCGTTATTTATTATTCTCGTTGAATAACTCGCTCAGGCGGCTTCTATCGCATGCACGGTGATTTCTTTTGTTATTCCATTCTTTATTATACCCAAATGGTTAAAACTTTGACTTTCTATACTCCATGAAATTAGTGGAATATCCTCGATATTTCAAGCTTCATCCAAAGATCTTTCATGGAAATATTCTTCCGATCATTCTTGAATTTTACTCTACAAAACAAGATTACGTTGATAATTGGACGTTAATAATTCCCGGATAAAATAATTTTGAACTTGTTTTATCAATTCTTATATCATTGTCATCATCCTCATGTTTATATTATTTTGAAAGTCATCTCGGGCTACTCAGAAGTGCATGTATGGACTTGGTATGATTACGACTGTAGAGACTATTCTTGCGTAATCACGACCGTAATGTTACAAATGATGTGATAAAAATCCTCAAAAAGGGTCAGAAGTGCATTGGATGGACAAATTGTTGGCATGATCATGACCATTAATGAATACACAAATATTCTCGCCCGTAGTGTATGAATAATTGTGGTCGCGATACTAAAGAATATCCTCGTCAGAAAAGTGGGGTGATTCGATGATGTGGAATATTTATTAAAGTCGAGTCTCAAATATAATGTTGATGAAAACCTTTTTAAAACCTAAAAGATAGTAGACTTTATTTTCTACTTGACTTTTTAATGGATCATTATTCCGCCGCAGCTTAAACCGGTTGTCTCATTGTATTTTATCGCTTTAATATTGTTGAAGACTATTGATAATTTATTCTGCATTATCTTAGTCATAATATTTCTTACTGGGCTAGTTGAGCTCACCCTTTCTTTCACTGTTCTCTTCAGGAAATGAGAATATAGTCGACGAGCCTGGGAAACGAGTGATGGTCCTCAAGATAAGATTAGTAGTCCTCACTATTCGTGAAATAGTGTGATAATAATTGTAATGAGGACTTTTTTTTGAGTTTGTATAATATCTAGTAGACGATATTTGTATTTAAACTCACGCTTATGTCGATTGCATACCTACGCTTATGTTAATAAGTTGTATTTAAATTCTGCACTATGTAAGTGGCGCACCCAAGATGGGTGATGTATACCTAATTTTGGGGTAAGGCCGAAAAGTACATTTGGTCGGATTGAGTCTCGATTGACGATAACAGACGATCTGAAAAGCATTCCTCCGGATCGTCCAAATGCTTACGAATCTGCATACTCTTCACGATCATGTCATCTACATAAACCTCCATATTCCTCCCTCAAATGCCGGTCGAAGATGAAGTTCATCATTCTATGGTAGGTGGCTCCAGCATTTATGAGGCCAAAAGTCATCTTTTTATAGGCGTACACCGATCGATGTGTAATGAACGCTGTCTTTGGAATGTCCTCTTTGCACATGGATATTTGATGATAACCTGAAAAAGCATCCATAAAGCTTAGTAATGCATACCTTGAAGTGGCATCGATGAGCTGATCGATATGGGGCAGAGGATAAAAATCCTTCGGATAAGCTTTATTGAGATCGGTGTAGTCGATGCAAACCCGCCATTTTCCATTCTGCTTCTGCACCAACACCACATTCGCTATTCACTCTGGGTAATCAATTTCATAGATGAAGTCAGCAGCTAGCAG
The DNA here is from genome assembly GCA_020205615.1 of Panax quinquefolius. Classification (NCBI taxonomy): domain Eukaryota; kingdom Viridiplantae; phylum Streptophyta; class Magnoliopsida; order Apiales; family Araliaceae; genus Panax; species Panax quinquefolius. Next base: position 1,578,361 of record CM035173.1, on the reverse strand, counting down.
CTTTGCAATCTCTTCATCAATGATCTTCCATGGCTTCAAAGCGCGAAGATCCGCTTTTCCGACGAATCGCTTCTTCAAGGATCTATCTCCGGTTTATGCTCACTACCTTTCGGTAACTCCCTGCACGTCCTGTGGTTCCCATGCAAAAATATCCGTATAGCAGCGTAAGAGTTCCATAAGGTTTGTCCGAAGAGGTTCTGGTAGACCCGAACCAATCCTCACTGTCTTGTCCGGTTTTCCGATGACCAACTCAATCTCCTCCGTTCCCCTGCGAGGATTACCAACAGCCGAAACTGCTACCGATGAAGGGTTCGATCTCAATTGCCATTGTCTTTTTCATTTCTTGACCCCATTCGGACGAAATAACAACATTAGATAACATCGTGGGCGGATCTAAGTCTCCGCCACCTCTCCTACTCCAATGCGCAGTGGGGAATTTTATTTTGAAATGAGGGATGGAGGTCACGACTTGGAGAACCGTCGATGTAGGCCCTTCCTAATATGGGCGTTATGGCCAGAATCTACATGCACAACATAAAATCTACACGTTATTTCTACCTGCGATGAGGTCTTGTCTCAAGATAATTGGGAGTTCAATAGTGCCTGCAACTTTGACTGGATCGTTGCCGAAACCGTATAAAGGAGCCTCCTGCCCGACCTCCATTTTTTGCCCATCAAGATGCATCCTCTAATAAGCATGAGCATACAGAATATCCACCGAAGACTCGTTGTCTATCATCATGCGTTTCACATCCACCGAGCCCACTTGTGCTGTGATCACCAATGCCCCTTCATGTGGCTCGATGGGCTCCGAAAGATAATCTGCATCCGTAAATGATATGACGGTTCCTGGAAATGGTCTGTCAATCTTCAGGTGAGCATCTATCACGAGACATGACCGAATCAAGGTAAGCCCTTTTCTTCTTCCCTACCAACTTCCCTCTGCATCCATCCACCGGTTATTACATCGATGGCGTGCCTTGGCGGTGATGCTGGAGCATTTTGGATGGATGGAACCATTTGAACCGTCTACAAGCGATGACGGTTGATATTCTCATTGATCTTGTTGGCCCTTCTCGACCCACGTCTTGAACTAACAAGCCTCCTCAATCTTCTTCTCCACGAAATCCTTTAAATTGCAACATTCATTAGTGTCATGGCGGCGCCTTGATGATAAGCCACGATGTTATGAGTTGCCTTGTCTTGTCATATATAATTATCACGAGGTGGCTCGAAGAAAGGTTGGTTTCGATCTCGATCCAAAATCACCGACCTATCGTATTCGGGTTGGTGTAGACCTTATTAACCTTCCGGGTGAAAGCAGTGGACGATCGCTTCCTTGCCGCCATGAGTTATTGTACTTCTTCGAACCGCCCTCTGACCGATCATTATACCCCCCCGTTCTCCTCTGATCAACTTTCGGCCTTGGGAACTTCTATCTCCTTCAATTGGTCCGAAGAAGGATGCTTCAGTGTTCATAGCCTCTTTTACAACAATATAGCCTATACGCGCTTGTCAAAGGCTTCGCGAGCTTTTGGATGGTGGAACATCAACTTCTTCACCAACTTCTCCGGACTTCACCAGTCTGGCAGATTCTCGGAACAAACCTACAAACTTGAGATCATTAAGGTGGACACGACCAACCGCTTCTCTGAACCTCTTTACATATCACGGCCTAAAAGATTCATTTGGTGAATCGCCGGATCTGTCTTCAAAGAGAACTATAAACTTTCTTCTTCTTCTGCTCTCCCAAAATGTCGTGGAACTTATCACAAAGCTCGGTCGAAGAGGATATCGAATCGATGGTAAAAGTCCCCATCCATTTATCTCCTCGCGTCTTTTCTCGGTGTTGTGACAAAGTGTGGCACTTGACGAAGATCGGTGAAGTCATAATAGTCCATCACCAATCGAGCGCTCGACTATGGTCATAAGGATCTCCGGGACCCATCGTAACTCTCCATACGAGGCAACTTTTTGGTGATATCTCGCCTTCTCCTTGAGAATATCCGAGAAAAAAGGGGATGCCTTCTTTCCGGAGTGTTATTCACTGTTGGACCTCGGCCCACCTTTCAGACTCTTTCAACTCCTTTACCGAAAATCAACACCTTCGTCATGAGGAGACCTCTCTCTCTGAACGACATTCGGCTTTAAGTGGATCGACCTTTTCCTCGCCGATCCTTTGCCGCTTGTGGGACTTCTTGATCTACTCGACGTCTGAATTTTATCCTCGTGATGAGAATGGTCATGCTGCCGTACTCTTTTCTTCTAGTTTACGCACGATCTCCCTCGACACCTTTTTTAATGCATCATCGTCGTCACGATGCTGAGAACCAACGACCATCAGTGCCTTCTTCGAGGCCACGGGAGTTCTGCTCCTCGATCTCCTCCTACTACGAGAACGATCTCTAGACACATGTGCAGAATGCTCCGGCTCTTTACCCTCTCGCCGTGACATCTCCTTATGTTTACTACGCCTTTCGGACTGAACATGGCTAGATGCTTCGTCCCTTAACTCCGCCACCCGAAGCATCTGTTCGGCTATATCTTCTCTCTGCTTTATGAACCTCCAAATTCTGTCTCATCCGCTCGTCTGCTATCCTCGCCAATTTGGCGACTCATCCTCCTCGACCACTTGACGATGAGTCTTGGTGGTTAGCCTTCACCGCACTTGACCATGATCACGTTCCTTATCAGCATTGAAAACCAACTTTCGTCTGGCCCCACCATGGATCTTCGGACGGAGATCTCCTGAATTATGTTTAGAGGCCGTGCTTTCGTGAGCACTTTTAGAAGGACCCAGACGATCCTTTACCGAAACACGAGGCAGTGATGAGCTAACAGCCATCGCCTGCCCTTCTGGTGTACCATCTCTACTCCTCATCATCTTCCGAAGTAGGTTAAACAATTGTGATTGAAAATTTCAATGACACTAGAACTAAACCCCTCCTTCTAGCGCCAATGTTAACGCCAAGATCTTCTGCCACGTCCCAATCATGTAAAGACGCATACGATCCTCAACAAGATAAACACGATAAACACCACAAGCTTGTGGTACCGTTCCGTCGGGGATAGCTTTCGGCGTGAGAGTCGATATCGTGTTCACAAGGTTAATGATGGAGGATGTAATGTCTAGTGTATTGAGAGAAAAGAATAAATCTCGATTATGTGTATGTGATTATGAATTAGATTGTGTATGAGAACGCACTTCTTGTGAAGACTTCCTTGCTAGGTTATACTCTCTTCGTCCGGATTACAGTACACCCACTTCTTGTCGACACCACCCCTTGATCGATGGGTCCTGCTTAGAACGTATGTAGTTTATCTACTACTTTTGGTCCTTTGTTTCACCATGGCCGGCTTATGATCCCATCCACATTAATGCATGGCGGTGCTTCTGGTCAACCATCATACTTTTTCATCATTACTGATCAAAGTAATAGATATTAAAATATCTAATGGGTTAGTCCATGAATCAACCCGGTTCCATGGGGTTAAATAGTACTAAATGACTTTCGAGGTTCAATAATAGAGGCCCAATAAATTAATTAAATGAGTAAGCCCAATTAACTCGGCTGGGGAGAAAATATCACGACCCAACATTAATAAAACAATTTTACATTTTTATAATTACGTAATTAAATTTTTATAAAACCAAAATTACAGAATTATATTAAATAAAACTATAATTACGAATCAATAAATTTGCTTTAAGATTGTTATCTCGTAATATATAGTATTATTTAATAATGCATATAAAATATAATAATAATAAATTATGCGAACATAAATAAAATAAATCCAAAGTCCTTTGAATTCACAAAATCTCCTTAAAGTAAATTTATTCCCCACGATCTTAAGGGTAATTGAATAATTAATCTTCCCAAGATAAAATCAGTTTCAATTCTTAATTAGTAATATTACAAAATTAAATTCATCGAACCAATTTTTATGTTATGTACTTAGACTTACAAAATGATGCATGAAAATTAATGCATGTATATACTTTACTGTAAACTGGAAATATGCAAAAGCGGGATAGGAAAACGGGCAGATTGCAACACTTTTGCGAGAACGAGATTCTGCAGAATCTGACTTCAAGCGAGCAGGGCACGGAATTTTTCTCGGGGCCTTTTAAATTGATGAGAACGGGTTTTTTCAGCGGAGGATGGACAGAAAAAATTATTTCTTAAAAACACTTCCCACACCGCTTATTTATAGAATCCGATTGGCGCGTGCTAGCAATCGTCAAAACGACGTAGTATTGTGATGATATATCACAAATCCGTCCGTCACGATCAAGATCACGACCCGATCCGATTCGACTTTGAAATCAATTTTCTCATTCAATTCAAATCTCATTTCTGACGATAATTTGGTATCAAAACTTTGATATGAACCAAAATTAAGTATGAGTTAATATATTTTAGACTAGTAGATTGTTATTTCACGAGTGACATGCAGTTTACTCTGATTTAATTAATCGTCTCTTTATTTCTTGACATTATCGATCTGTTTTCCCAAATTAAAGCATAGGCCATGGACAGGTTACCAAAGACCAAAGTCAGTCGCGATGAGTGACAGGTCATCAAACTCACTCCTCATCGCGCTGATGACAAATTACCATTTGCACTTGGGAAAAGCATCCCAAGTTGATGTACTTTCCCGAATGCATTTGCTTTTGCTTTTGCTTTTGATTTTGATTTTTGTGGTTCCGTTTTTATTTGTACCTTTTTACCCTTAAATTATTTTTTTAATATATTTGTATTTTTCATGCATGTTTTGAATTCTATAATATATATTTCTTTTATTGATAATTAGTCTTATAGAGCTTAATTTCAAGGAGATTGCATTTTTCTCCTATATATATATATCAAAACTTAATTTCCAGTCCCTGATATATCAAGATGTGTGAATGAAATAAATTAGGGGAAATTAAAAACAAAATGAACAAGTCAGATGAAGGTGGTCCTCCTCCTCCTCCTCCTCTTCCTCTTACATCCATTCCATTTATTAATTTCCATGTCTGTCTAGTACGAATATCGATCCCAGTTGCATTGGATATTTAATTTTGCATTATCGATCTGTTCATGACTAATTCTCGACCTATTATTAATATATATATGTCGACATTATGTTAATACTACTAGTCAGTAGTCACAGAATAATTTCCTCATTCCTAATCCTATACGTAACTTGATATCAACATGCATGCAGCAGTCAATTACATCACAATGTATACATGTCGTCTAATTGGTCGCATAACAAAGGTCGAAATTTAAGTTCACAAGATCTTTAATTCTACTTCATTTTTGCAATGAAACTGACGCTAATTATTAATTTTTAAAGTCAATTTTCAAATTTTAAATTTAAATTTATTTTTATCGATCGATACAACGATAAATATTCTAACTATCTATCTAAAAAGTCTACTCATCATTGTTGTCCAGATTTTTGTTTATAATTTTTAATGAATCATTTCAATTTAAAATTTAAAAATATCTTATTTTTTTTGAATTTCAAAAATCAATAATCTATATAATAATTTAGAACGAATAAAATATATGCGATGACAAATTATGCCACATGAGAAATAGTCTTAATTAGTACTCAGTCTCTTTTAAAATTTAAATTATATTCCGACTTTAATTCTATATCAATTTGCAATTTTTTTAAAGAAAATTTTAAAAGTGATTTAAATTAACTTAAGTTTTGAAAGTAATAAATTTAATTTTTTGTGTGGAATGTTTTAAATGGAGTAATTTTTTGTATGGAATATATACTTGTTGGATCAGTTGAGGCGGCGTTCGAATAGCACGTGCATTCATGAAATTCCTTTCTACGAGCTTAATAGGAAGCACGCTGACTAAATTAGACCTGGAACTCTATTAGCAAAAGGGAGTGGAAAAAGTGGTGAAATTATATATATGCATACCCATCAATTTGACAAAATACGTACGGGATGTTAGGTCATTGTCTTGTCTTTTGTTTTGTTTTTCTATACTATACTATTTTATCATGTATAGGAAAATAGCAATCTAACAGATCGAAGAAGAAATATTTTGATATCAAAGGTGATACATAGCTTACCCACAACATTTAATTACCGATTAAATTTGACTACTAATTTGACTAGTTTTTAATTACTTTTGATTAAATTAATGATTGACTTGGAAACATTTATATTCTATGTGTTGGGCCATGATATTTTTTATTGGTAGAATAGAATTGAAACTGTTTATTTAATTAGTCCCATTTGGCCTTCACAATTGGCCCTAAAGTTATCGGACCTAATCCTTACATTATCTTTATTATATCTCCATAATATTGGACCCAATTCAATGGGTTGATCCATTAGATCTTTTTAATATCCAAAGTCTTTGACTTGTAATGATGAAAAAGGAAGATCATTGACCAAAAGTCTGCGGATCGTTAATGTGGATGGGATTATATCCCATTGCATGATATATACGATGGAAAAAATGACAACAACTGCATGCATCCGACTCGATCGAGGGAGAAGGAGGGTCGGTCGAGGATAAGAGTTGGTGAATGCGATGGCAAGGCAAGAGAGAGATAACCTGAGCGAAGTTCTCCGAGAAAGATGATGCGCATACACACATGAACCGATAATTTTATCTCTAGAAACCTTTAGATATTTTATCCTCCATTTATTAACCTCAGAATTACCGCATCTTGACTCTCACGCTTTGAAATTTATCCTCCGATTGATTCAAATCGAGAAGCTTTTTTGCTGTTATTTGTGTTTAGTGTCTCTGGAGGATCGAGGCGTCTTACGTGATTGGGACGTTGGAGAAGATCTTGGCGTTAACAGTATGCATGTAATTTATGATACATGCTTCAATTATTATTATTATTATTTTTTATTGAAAAAAAATACATGTTAGTCTTTTTCAAAAAAGCGTCTTTCATTACATTTTTACCCTTATTAGCTGAATTCTATTTTTTTAATCCTTCACTTCACCACCGCCAACCACCACTTACCACACCCTACCCCCCACGCACCACCCCCCATTTACCACAACCATCCATTTACCACAACCATCCATATTTTATTAGACTTCAGATATTTTACTAGTTAATTATACACTTTTGGTGATTTTATTTGTATTAATTATTTAATATTTATTATATTATTATACTCACTCTAAGTTTGTATAAATTAATTGAAGGGTAAAATAGTGAAGTAGCATATCAAGACATACTATACATATTAGTTATCAAATAATCTTTTTCCATTTAAACTCTATTTTAAAAAAGCCTCTATTTTAATAAGTTATTATTACACAGTTTTATCAAACACTACATACAACTTTAATTATATTACTATTTTTTATATATATATTTCTTTTAGACTTTTAAATTTTACAATTTTATAATTTTATCCTATTAATTTATACACGCACACATGCACCGTGTATGTTACCGAGCGTAAATATAAAAAAAGAAATTTATTATAAAACGAAAAATTAAGTATGATATTAGTATTTTCCTTTTGAAAAGAATTTGCATTTTGGTTATTTTGCAGTTGGAAAACATCAATAGTGTGGTATACACAAGAATCATATATACTCCATTAAAAAACATGTACTACTACTTATTTTACCTCCTAATTTTCATGCAAATTGTTTTCATAAAATTAGTGGAATGAATACATGCATACAGAGTCATACAGATATGCACAAGGATGCGCCATGGACCGCAAGGAGTAGAGTGTAGTGGGTTTAGTGGGGGCGAAAAAGGCATCTGTCTCGGGGCTCGACTCGGTTCGCTTTATGGTTTGTAAAGTTGCTTGTGGGCACATTTTAAAAAAAAGACCATGCAAAGGACACACCTCTACAGTATGTTTGCTTATGCAGACCACACGCCCATGTTCAGACTACACGTCACTCTTTTCAGATGGGCAGGCAGGCAGGCAAAATTGGCTTAGCATTCTCCCAAGCATACGTGGCAGGTCTTACTGGACAATACTTGATGACTTGTGTAATGGACCCCATGGCCATATGAATGACATTCACCAGATGAGATGTGTATCAAAGTAGTAGCGTCATACCTTTTCTTTTATGGAGTATCATAATGATGATTAACTTTATACCCAAAATCTTGGTTGATTGTGTTACCAAATATTATTGCCCGTAAGAATTAATCATCAATATTCATATTTTTAATATCTGAAAATTTTAGATACACATGAAAATTTTATCTGAATAGTATCTATGTTATTAGGATCGACTGATCATATATGAAGTTCTCTTATACGCACATGATGATAATTGAATATAAATATTTTATAATTTTATTTATTTATATTTTTATTTTTATTAAATTAAAATATAAATAAATAAAATTATAAAACACTCATGCTCAATTATCATTATTCACATGTAATTTTTTCTTGTGTATGACAATATAAAATCAAAATAAATTCCTTAATTTTAGTTTGGCCTATATTTTCCATATATATATATATTATATGGGGAAAAGTAATTAAGGCATGCACTTAATTGATAGGAATTCAAATAAATGCACCTCTGTATACACTTAAAGTGATATATATACTAAAACACAGAAATTGCTATGTTTACGCGTTAAGTAATTTTTTCAATATCATTTTTTGTTGCGGAAAAACATGAAAGACATGCTCATACACATCCTTAGTCTACCAAAATTGACGGTCTTAAATTCATCATACTCGCAGACAAAGTTTGAAAAACAGAGGTGCAGGTTGTTGTGATTCTGGTCCCACACACACACACACATATTATATATAGATGATAAAATAATCTAATTTATGTCTTAGTTAAACTTGATTAAAATTACTTGGTTAAATTTTAATAAAACGATATAATTTTACTTTCTTAGAATTACATTTTCTATTTTAAATTATATATATATATATATATAAAAATCTTTAATTATAATATTTATATACAATTACAACGTTATGTTATGTTATGTAGGACTAAGGTATCCTTAGATTATCTTCCCGAAATATATATAGACATATATACATATATATTCAGTATATGTCACCACCTACTAGGATAGAGATGGTAGTATAGTGCTGAAGAATCTGATGATGTGATGTGATGTGATTCTTTTTCATTCATGGTTTATAAATAATACGAATCCAAAGCATTGGAGACACACAGACACCTTCAGCCTCCACGTGCTCTGTTCATAACAGGTCTGCATAATCAAACCGATCCAATTTTGGATATACTCCATATTTTAAATTTTCCAAATAAATTTGTTTATTTTTTATTAATCCCCTTTTCATATTTAATTATTTGTTTTTTGATTTAGTATTGTGTTACAAACTGAATTCTGACTGTTTGTGCTTTTCAGAGACATTGATGACGACTCTGTTTATTCTGCTTTGAACAGGTCAAAATGAGTCCATCTGCTCTGTTCTTTCAAGTTTCTGAACTGGTTTCAATTAGGGTTTTGCAGTCAGGTTTAATGGATGCCAATATAGCATTCTTCTTTCTTCTGTTGACATGGGTTCTGGTAGAAATTTGGAAGAAAAGTAGAGAAGGTGCAGATAAGGATTTAAGAGAGAGTGCAAGTGAGAGAAAATCTACATTTTTTAGCAAGATTACTGTTCTTGCTAATATCATAATTTTATTTTCTTATATTGGATTTTGTGCTCATAGTTTCTGGAACCATAAAATCATACCCTTTGAATCTGCAACCTCAGTGGTGACTTGGGCATTAGCAAGTGTAGTAACTGTGTATTCAGTAAAGATGCACAAAAGGTGGCCTTCGTTTCTCATTCTTTGGTGGATCTTTTCTGGGTTTCTTGATTCACTTTTAGTCTCTCTTTATTTCCTTACCCATTTCAAATCCATAGAGTTTCCCAGTTTTCTGCCAAAAGCCAACATTGTTAATATTGCTTCCTTCCCTCTGTCAATTCTGCTCTGTTTCAATGCTCTTTCAAGTAGAACTTACACCTACAAGCACAATGAAGAAATTGAACAGCCATTACTCCGAAAGGAAAAGGATGTAAAAAGTCATTCTGATAGAGCTGCTGACGCCTTCTCCAGTGCCGGAATTTGGAGCCATCTTATATTCAAATGGCTTAACCCAGTGTTCAGGATGGGTCGAGACAAGAAGCTCGAATTATCGGATATACCTTCCATTCCTCATTCTGAAACAGCAGATAAAGCTTCTTCTTTGTTAGAAGAATCACTTTCAAAACATAAAACCCAATCTTCCTTGTTGTCTAATGCAATACTTCATGCTATCTGGAGGCCCCTGGCAACAAATGCAATATTTGCCGGTAGTTTTTTTGTTTGTGGGTCTAAGTATATTTACAAGAGTTTGGTATTTATATGATACTCACTTACTTTGTTTTGTGTTTTTAGGAGTCAATACGATTGCTTCCTATGTTGGTCCCTCCTTAATCACAAACTTCGTGAATTTCTTGTCGGAAAAGAGTGATAATTCAAGCAGCCACCATGGACTGATACTTGCATTCATCTTCTTATCCGCAAAGACGGTGGAATCCTTGTCCCAAAGACAATGGTACTTTGGCTCTCACCGTATAGGGATTCGAATCCGGGCAGCTCTCACTGTATTAATTTACAAAAAGTCCTTGTCAATTAAATACAGTGGAACAAGTACGGGCAAGATCATAAATTGCATCAATGTAGATGTGGAGAGGATAGGTGATTTTTTCTGGTTCATTCATGGAATTTGGCTGCTTCCGATCCAAGTAATTTTGGCCTTGGTCATCTTGTACAGGAATCTTGGCGCTGCTCCTTCCATGGCTGCTCTTTTCACAACAATATTTGTGATGGTGAGTAATACCCCACTGGCCAATATGCAAGAAAGGCTCCACAGCAAGATAATGGAAGCCAAGGACTCAAGAATCAAAGCTACTTCAGAGACTTTGAAGAGCATGAGAGTCTTGAAATTGCATTCATGGGAACCAACTTTTTTGAAGAAGCTCCTTCGGCTTAGAGATACCGAGAGAGGTTGGCTGAAAAGGTACCTCTATACTTGTTCAGCTGTGGCTTTCCTCTTTTGGGCTTCACCGACTTTAGTTTCAGTTGTCACATTTGGTGTTTGTATTGTGCTTAAAACACCACTGACTTCAGGCACAGTTCTTTCAGCTCTAGCAACTTTTCGAATTTTACAAGAGCCCATTTACAATTTGCCAGAGCTTATTTCCATGATTGCTCAAACAAAGGTTTCACTTGATCGAATCCAGGACTTCATAAGTGAGCAAGATAAGAAGCAAATGATAAGCCATCATCCATCAAAAGAATCCAATATCGCGGTGGAACTTGAAACAGGAGAATATGCATGGGATACAAGCGATCCTTCTTTAGAAAAATTCAAAATAAAAATTTCTGAGAAAATGAAGATCAGGAAAGGGTATAAGGTAGCTATTTGTGGTTCAGTTGGATCAGGGAAGTCAAGCTTGCTTTGCAGTATACTTGGAGAGATTCCAAAAGTTTATGGGGCAAGTATAAAGGTTTATGGATCGAAAGCGTTTGTTCCCCAAAGTGCTTGGATACAAACTGGAACCATAAGAGAGAATGTGCTGTTTGGCAAGGATATGAATAAGGCCTTGTACGAGGATGTTGTAGAAGGATGTGCTCTTACTCGTGATATTGAGATGTGGGCTGATAGGGATTTAAGTGTGGTGGGAGAGAGAGGTATGAACCTAAGTGGTGGACAAAAACAGAGGATCCAATTAGCAAGGGCAATCTACAGCGATTCCGATGTTTATTTCCTAGACGATCCTTTTAGTGCTGTGGATGCACATACCGGAGCACATATGTTCAAGGCAAGCAAGCTCCACCACACTTCGCTATTTTCAACTTCTTTACATTGTTATACATTTCTTCATTCCTATGGTTCTTTCTCATTGGTAATGGCTTTAACTATTTTTTTTTGTTGTTGGCAGAAATGTATGATGCAATTATTGGGAAAGAAAACGGTTATTTATGTCACACATCAGTTAGAATTCCTGGATGCTTCCGACCTTGTCTTGGTAAGTTGTTAAAGTTATTCATGTTATGATAGGATTAGAAGGAATCAAGCACAAACTCATCAAAATTCCATTTTTGATAGGTAATGAAAAATGGTAGAATTGTTCAGTCGGGAAAGTATGAAGATTTGATTGCGGATCCTAATGGGGAACTTGTTGCACAAATGGCTGCGCATAGCAAATCTCTTAACCAAGTCACCCCACCAAATAAATGCAGCAGCATCTCAAGCAAGGGACACCATTACAGCAATCACATTGAAGATGAAGTTATTGAGGAAACAGTTGAACATTTCTCCCACAATGGTGGAAATTTAGAGAAATCACAGCAAGAAGAGACAGAAACTGGTCGAGTGAAATGGCACGTTTATTCGACATTTGCCACATGTGCATATAGAGGAGCCCTTGTTCCACTTATCCTTGTGTGCCAAGTTCTCTTCCAGGCCCTTCAAATGGCCAGCAATTACTGGATTGCTTGGGGGACAGAAGAAGAGGGCAGGGTAAGCAAGGAGAATTTGATAGGGATATTTACTCTGATGTCTTGTGGAAGCTCCATCTGCATACTGGGGAGGGCAATTCTGTTGTCTACTATTGCTATAGAAACTTCTCAGCGCCTTTTCCATGGAATGATTACCTCAGTTTTTCGGGCACCCTTGTCATTTTTTGATTCCACTCCTTCAAGCAGAATTCTGAATCGCGTTAGTACATTAACTTTGTCACTTCAAATCCATATTTTTCTGTCAATGTTGCATTTTGCATTAAAAGAATACTTACTGAAATTTGTTTGGTTTTCATCGTTACAGTCTTCCACGGACCAAAGCATTGTGGATACAGATATACCCTACAGATTTGCTGGATTGGCATTTGCTCTCATTCAACTATTAAGCATTGTTGCTCTTATGTCACATGTTGCCTGGCAGATTTTTTTCCTCTTCCTCATTGTAGTTGCCATCTCCATATGGTATCAGGTAACACTAATATCTAGCTTTCTAACTCGATTTCCTAGTTTCTAACGTATTCATTACATACCTCAGTTGTACGGAATAAGATCCTCATGATAGCATGGCAAAGATAAGAAATATAGAATCTACAGTTAAAAAATATTGAAGAAAATTATGTTGAGCTATCATAAGCAAACCTAAAATTTTGGAAAGAAAATGACAAAGAAAAAAAAAGTACACCTTTTTTACGATGGAGGGAGTACATTATTATTATTATTAAAGTAATAGTTATTTTACCATATATAATAAGACACAAAATCCTTGTTTAAGTACTAAATAAGGAGTATATATATTAAAAGCACGATTACTTTCTATAACAAAATTCATCAAACATTTTTTTTTATATATTAAAAAAGTTGTGCATACCAAAAGTCTTTTGAAGACTATGATCATCTTTTACACAATACTAAACCAGCAAGCCATTTATGCAGGCTTATTACATTACCACTGCTAGAGAACTAGCACGGATGGTTGGGATCCGAAAAGCTCCAATCCTCCATCACTTCTCAGAATCCATCAGTGGGGCTTCAACAATTCGTTGCTTCAATCAAGAAGATTGCTTCTTGAAGAGAAATTTAAGTCTCATTGATGATTATTCTCGGGTCGCTTTCCACAACTCTGGGACAATGGAGTGGCTTTGCGTACGGATCAACTTCCTCTTCAACCTTGTCTTTTTTCTTCTTCTAGTCATCTTGGTGAACCTACCAAGATCAGCCATTGACCCCAGTAAGTGCCTCCTCTGATACATTTACAGTTTAGGACTATAAAGTGCCATGATGTTTCTTATTTGCCATTACTTCTTTACTATCATATCTAGCATCACACCACCACTATTAAATTCTTAGCTATTAGCCTATTATCCTCAAAAGTTGCCGGTCTTAGAATGTTTTTCTAATTTTGGAACGGAGGGAATAGTTTGCAAATTGTTTTTGACCAAAAGAGTATACATGAAAATTGTAGGAGTAAATGAACTCAGGAGTGGTTGATTTATTTACAGGCTTGGCAGGACTAGCAGCTACCTATGGTTTGAACTTAAATGTTCTTCAAGCTTGGGTTATATGGAACTTGTGCAATGTAGAGAACAAGATGATATCAGTGGAAAGAATCCTGCAATATACAAACATACCAAGTGAAGCACCACTAGTTATCGAAAACTCTAGACCAGAACCTAACTGGCCAATTAATGGAAAGATAGAGCTTCAAAATCTCTATGTTCAATATTCCCCTGCACTTCCAAAAGTTCTAAAAGGAATCACTTGCACCTTTCAAGGCCAAAAGAAAATTGGTGTTGTGGGCAGAACTGGGAGTGGGAAGTCCACCCTGATCCAAGCTCTCTTCAGGGTGGTGGAACCTTCCGAAGGCCGTATTTTGATTGATGGGGTTGATATTTCTGGTATGGGCTTGCAGGATTTGAGGTCTAGGTTAAGTATCATCCCACAAGACCCAACTCTTTTTCAAGGAACCGTGAGGACTAATCTTGATCCGCTACAAGAGCATTCAGATCAAGAAATTTGGGAGGTAATACCAAAATATGTTCACAGCTTTTGCCTTCAAAATTCATATTGGGAATAAGAATTTCACTTATTTAACAAGCTTGATTAATTCATCAGGTATTGAACAAGTGTCAACTGGCAGAGGGAGTAAGGCAGGACCAAAGGCGGCTTGATGCACCAGGTTACTATTATAACATAGTATGAAGTAAAATTATGAAACCGTAAAAAGAGTAGAATTTTGTTTAGAAATTATGGGAATGAATGAATTTGATGCAGTTGCTGAAGATGGAGAAAACTGGAGTGTTGGGCAAAGGCAGCTTGTGTGCCTAGCAAGGGTGCTGCTACAAAAAAGGAGAATATTGGTATTGGATGAGGCTACAGCTTCAGTGGATACAGCCACAGACAATGTCATTCAGAAGACGATAAGAGAAGAAACAAGCAGATGCACAGTCATAACAGTGGCTCATCGGATCCCAACTGTGATCGACAACGACCTAGTTCTTGTTCTTGATGAAGGTAATCAAACCACCCATCAATTAAAGCAGGTTTAATTTGGTCATTAAATTGCCCATGCGTGTTGTTGAATACAGGCAAGGTTTTGGAGTATGACTCACCAGCTCAGTTGCTCAAGGATAACTCTTCTGCATTTTCAAATTTGGTAATGGAGTTTTTGAGGAGATCATCCGATGGTGACCATCATTTGGAACTGACTTGAAGCTTTACAAGTTTGATTTATTATGTACTAACTGGGATGAGAAGGTGAATCCCCCGAGTAGCAAGCAGCTCAAGTAGTATGACAGCAAAAGCATGAGCCTATAATTAGACCAACAATTAACCCCAAAAAAATTGTACATGATAGGCATAATCTCTCTTCTTATTGGACATCTAACTTCTTAAAGTTTGTTAAAGAGGCTAAAACTTGTATTATTAGTGCGAGCACAAGGCGACTTCTGAAAATATTTTAGAGTTGGTGTGCGTACAAGGTGACTTATGAAAATAATGACAGCTAATATGATGTGAGTATTAAAAACTAAATACTTAGGTAGGACATTTTATATATAATTTGACATGACATGCGCAATCCCAAAGTTGCTCAGTTTGTACGGATAAAATATGTTTTCCTTTTCGAGTTCAAGAAATCATAAAGACAATTTAATAACAATCGAATTCGTGTTATAGTATATGCAATGAAAGGTAAGAACTAATTAAAGTGGAAAATCTTAAATTATCAAGTGATGGCCTGAATGACGTCAAGTGTCACGCCTCTTGGAGTCTTTTCAATTATGTAACAAAATAATCGCACAAAGTTTTATTCTAATTATATAAATAAGGTTACAGATCAGTGTAGACATTATTGAGTATTTTTAATATTTTTGAGTTGAATATATATATACACTAGCGTTTTTGTTTCATAAGAAAAATTATATACTAGTTTGTTTTTAGAGCATGTTAGCATAAAGTTTATTTGTTGGTAAGTTAATCGATTGGTAAATAGAATCTTGTGTACACAGAACTTCATCATGCTGTGTCGATCTTCTATTAATCGATTAATAAACTTACTCAAAAATAAACTTCATGCTAACCACTTCCTTTGTTTTCTATCTTGATCATGTTTCATCCAACTGGGAATTTTTTTCTATGTATTTATTTCTATATAAATATAAAGTAAATAATATTCCAATATTGTATAATAACTTGATTCCTATATTAAGAATATGCATATTACATGTGGCCCGTCTTCATTTTTACTTTATTTTCTTTTAATAGCACTGGCTAGCAGAAGACCTTGTATAAATAAACTAAAGATAAAATATTTGAAGAAATAAGACTACTATGATGATTTCTTAATTTATTTTTATAAATATTAAAAATTATTAGCTTAGATGAATATTAAAATTTACTTATATATATTAATATATTAACAAGACAAATATGACTCTCATTTAACAACAATAGAAAAAAATATTATGGTTTGTGCAATATGTTTTATTTTATGATATACTTTCTTTGTTTTAAATTATAAAATAAATATTGACTTTTGAAAAGTCAATTTTAAATATTTTCAAATTTAAAATTGAGATTAATTTATTTAATTTATGTCAATACAATTATAAATATCATAAATTATCTAAAAAATTTATTAGTTATAAAATTTATTATTTTAAAACTTAAATGAATTATGTCAATTTTAAATTTTTTAAAATTAATTTTAAAATTTAATAATGAGTATTATTACTTTGTTGGCAAATTAGACTGGATTTATGGACTTTGAGCCCACCTTATTGATCCAGACGGTAGGGCAGTGTACACCGAATATCCAAATCTAAGTGATTTAATTCGAGCCGCTCTAATTTTTTTTTTCTTTCTCTCCCCAAGACAGAATTCACGTGACCAAACAGCTGGTCGTTTGGCATTTCAAAATTTCGTTCTAATTTCTTGAAAATAAGTTATTGTTGTAATAATAATTTAGTCAAAAATTAATCATTAGTAATATTTTTTGAAATTAATAAATCATTTAATATTAAACTCATTTGTAATTCTATGTATCAACACAATTATAGATGAGTTTATTGAGGTGGATTGTTATGTGCTGTCCTCTTTCTTTTTCTCCAAGACTAAACAAAAACCGGGTGACGTTACCGTTACCGACACCACACCACCCCCGCCGCGCCCCCGGTTTACTTGGATTAATCCGCCACCTATAAATAAAGCCCGAGTCACCGCATTTCTCTTCACACATTTCTCTCTCAATTAGTCTGCTTTTCCAATACCCTCGTTCTCTCTTCTAAAAACCCCTTTCTCATAAACCCCAACCCATGGGTAAGTTGCTCTCTCTCTCTATTCAATCTAGTTGTTGCTTGTGTTTGTTGATCTCTCTCTATTCAATCTAGTTGTTTGTGTTAGCTAGCTAGCTAACTAATTTAATCTAATCTTTTCGGTGTTTGGTTTTATCTTCTTCAGCTTCTGACAAGAAGATCAAGATCGGGATCAACGGTAATACTTCTTCTTTCGAGTGTTTCACATCATTTTACTGAATGGTGACTCATATCGATATATGATATATGTTTTTTATATTAAAATTAACAATAATATAATAAATGTAATAGGTTTTGGAAGGATCGGTCGTCTGGTTGCTAGAGTTGCCCTCCTCAGAAACGATGTTGAGCTTGTTGCTGTTAACGACCCTTTTATCACCACCGACTACATGGTACTTTTCTCTCCCTCTATACTTTTCTTTCTATTTCTTTATTATAATATATTATATATATATATATATATATATATATATTTATATACACATGTGTGTTTTGATTCTTTGAAGTATGCTTATTATGAATTGGTTGTATGAGCTTACCAAAAAGATTGTTTTTGGTGAATGTTTGGGTGGCAGACATATATGTTCAAGTATGACACTGTTCATGGACAATGGAAGCATCATGAGCTTAAGGTTAAGGACAATAACACCCTTCTCTTTGGTGAGAAGCCAGTTAAGGTTTTTGGAATCAGGTATCTACAATTCTCCACTGCCTATTTTTTGCTTTTCAAAGTAAAATATGCATTAGAATTTAGGTTTGGTGAACTTGTACATTTTAAACTGTTTGTTTGTGTGTTGTTTCTATGGTTGTTTAGAAACCCTGAAGAGATCCCATGGGGTGAAGCTGGAGCTGACTTTGTGGTGGAGTCTACTGGAGTTTTCACTGACAAGGACAAGGCTGCTGCTCACTTGAAGGTTTGATACGATCTGTCTGTATATTTTTAGTTGAATTTGCCTAATCTGTATGATCATTGTCAGATTTGATGTCTTGGTTTTATTTTTATGGATTTTATATGGATCTGAATATTAAGCCCCTTTAATGCATAAGTTAGAGCTAGTCATGATTTTGTTTCAAATTGGCCAACCAGTTCCCAAAAATAATCCCAAGTTAAATTAAAAGCTCCTTTGCTGCATGAGTGAGAAATTTATTGGTTTGAATTGCTGGGGGAAAATTGATCAGTTTTTTTTTGGTTTTATAAGGGTGGTGCAAGGAAGGTTGTTATTTCAGCTCCTAGCAAAGATGCACCCATGTTTGTTGTGGGTGTCAATGAGAAGGAATACAAGTCTGAACTTAACATCGTCTCTAATGCTAGCTGCACTACCAACTGTCTCGCTCCTCTGGCCAAGGTTATATGAACACCTGTTTTACATATCTATATATATATACACACTCGGGTAGTCTATACATAAGTACAGTACTTAAGTTCTTCCTTTCTCTTCAAATTATGCAGGTTATTAATGATAGGTTTGGCATTGTTGAGGGTCTTATGACCACTGTTCACTCTATCACCGGTAAGCGTTCCTTGCATGGCTAGTTAAATTTGTTATATAGAATTGTGTGTCAAAATTGGTTTTTATATTTTGTTTGTTAATATGTTATCAGCCACTCAGAAGACTGTGGATGGGCCATCAAGCAAAGACTGGAGAGGTGGAAGAGCTGCTTCTTTCAATATTATTCCCAGCAGCACTGGAGCTGCCAAGGTAATCATGAATTGTGAGATCTTAATTTGAGTTGTGTATATGAGAATATTATTGAATCAATAGCCAAATTTTATCTGCAGCTGTTTTAAATATCTCCAGAGCATGTATATATGATCAATTTCATTAACTTTGTTGCCATTTCCTATTTATCTAGGCTGTTGGTAAAGTGCTTCCGGCGCTTAATGGTAAATTGACTGGAATGGCCTTCCGAGTTCCCACTGTGGATGTTTCAGTTGTGGACCTTACTGTAAGGCTTGAGAAGAAAGCCTCATACGACCAAATTAAAGCAGCTATCAAGTAAGTGTTGGGATTTCTCTATAATATTGGGGGATCTTCCTTGGTACAAGGAAAAACAAGCTGGGTTGCTTTCTGGATTTGTTTTCATTTGGTCTGAAACATTCGTTATACTCCTTCCGTCTCTTAATATAAGTCGTTTTAGAGTGTTATATAATTTTGTTTCTATCACTATTTTTTGTCCAATAAATAACACTCTTTTCCAATACAAGGACAATATAGACAATTGATATTATATTTAATGTTATACAATTATTTTCTTAATAGTTGTGTTCAACTCTTAAACGATTTATATTAAGAGATGGAGGGAGTAATAATTTTTACTATGCAGTTATTTTGAACGTTCTCTTGATTAGCAATGGGCTATTACCCGTACATGATTTCAAAATTTTGACCTATTCGTTCCCTATTATCAGGGAGGAGTCAGAGGGAAAGCTCAAGGGTATATTGGGGTACACTGAAGAAGATGTTGTATCCACGGACTTCATTGGCGATAGCAGGTGAATATTTTATTGAACCTTGGGATAAAGGTCATGGTAAATAAATGAAGGGTTAGATCAGTGTTGATTTGATTGTTTTTGGTCAACTCTACTGCAGATCAAGCATCTTTGATGCTAAGGCTGGGATTGCTTTGAATGAGAACTTCGTGAAACTTGTCGCGTGGTACGATAATGAATGGGGATACAGGTAATGCTCGGTCTTAACTTGGTGCTGTCAACTATTTAGCAGTCTGTTATACCTTGAGCTGCCTTGCCTTGCTTTGCTTTGTTTAGTGCTACCTACATTATGGTTTCGTTGACGCAAGTCTTATTGTTTTTGCAGCTCTCGTGTGGTTGACTTGATTGTCCACATGGCATCCATCTAAATCTAAGCCTAAGCCTGATGGTGTTCCAATGATATGATGATACAAGCCACATTTTGGTTTCGAGGGTCTTTTAAGTTGGTTTTTTTGTTTATTGGTAGAAATGAGTTTGAGTCCTTGTGACAATGTCGTACTCTGATATAACAAGGTTGAGTCTTTCTGGTTGTTGTCTAGTAGTATGAATGATTAAGCCTTTAGGCTGGTGCTCTTTGTTAAATTATCAAGCCCCTTGCTTTTGTTTCTTTCATAGCAATGTTTGGTCTGTTTGTTTACATAATATGGTTGCATGCTTGAAATCAGGTTTAGGGAAGTTGTATCAGGGACTGGGTGTGTAAAATATGTTTGCTGTTACTTCTTTCTTATTTCTTCATTTCGTTGAAGAGTTGTAGAGGAGTTTCCTGGGCGTTTGCAATTTATTTTCTGGACTAAACAACGTACTCGTCTCCCATTGAAGAATAAGTAAGAGATCCGAGTTCCCACTGTCTTATGGAGTGAGTATCCAGTGCACTTCCGTTGGATAATGAATGAAATTTTTATCATCATAAATGAATGAATAAATAAATAAATAATTATCAACCCAATGAAAATACCCCCCTCCTCCCATAACTGGCTAACCCTACAGACTAAACAAACCATTTAAGATATCCGATTCATCATAATAATCAGTGGGTTCTATGTATAATATTTTTCAACGACTCTTTCCAATATCAAATTTTAATAGCAAATATTTTTGTTTTTTGGCCATCATAATGAAATTTCAAAAACAATATCTTAATATATACAAAATAGAACTTTTTTTTGTTAAATTATATATATAATATTTCAAAAACATTCAGGCAAAGAAACTCTAGATTTATAGAAATACAATTACTGCATGCTATTATTAAAAGAGAACAAAAAATTAAACAACTATAGTTATTAATTCTTATAAATTTTAGAATTTTACGGAAAACTTGAAACCAATGTTTTCAATTATAATAATAATAAGCTTGTATAGGTAAAATTACTAATAAACGGGCCTTTTTAATTTTTGGGCAGTATATTACTAGTAGTACGCTAGTGGTAAGAAAAGGAAGAAAAAACGTATTTTAGAATAATAGAACTATTTGTACCGGGTCGAGGATCCGCTATGCTCGTTTCAATCCATCGCTTCGTTTTATCAAAGTTCAAGAAATTACACAGTCGCTGCTTCGTCTCTCTCTCTCTCTCTCTCTCTCTCTCTCTGTATGTAACGGTTAATCAAAAGGCGTAGACTTTCCTATAGCTGAGGTAAGCAATTTTTCTGACTTTGAAGCAAAAATATTTAATTTAAGATGTTCGATGAAATCACTGACCGACTTAGATTATGCTGTTAGCCTGTTTCTTATGCACTGAGCTGTTTTTTTTTTTTTTTTTGTATCCTAGCGAGGATTTGGACAGAAGGCCATTTCTGGTAATGAGTTTACAGTTAGTGCCAAGAGTTTTTATATTTGGGCAGTAGAGTTCAATGGGTAGTTCTTATCTTCGTGTCTGTTTTTGTGAACTGAAAGGATCACGAGTTTTGTACTTCTTTTGGTTGCTTAACTATTAGCAGAAAAAAAAGAAGAAGAAAAAAGTAGCTTGTATTCTAAGAGAGAGATTAGAAGAGCTTAGAAAATATATATTTTTGGCAGATAGCTCATCTTGTGTGCTATATTCTTGTTTAATTCTCGAGCTATTCTTCTCAACTTGCAAAGCCAATTTTTAGTCTAACTAGATTTCTTCAATTTGGGAACGAACTATCTTTTGAAGGAGCTAACTTTTGGTTCTATGGGATTGTAGGAGTGAAAGCTCCAACACCATTCTCTTCTTTGAAGACCTTGATGATGTTCTGTAGGTACCGCACCAAGACAAACATCAACCTTCTTGCCCCATCAGTATCTTATGCACTTCTCCATGCTGCATCTGCCAATTTATCTCGTTATTATTCCATCTCGCGTAGTCCTAACCCATTGGATTTTTCTCAATTGGCAAGTTCTAGAATTGATTATCAAGAAGAACAGGGTGCAGATTCAACTGGAGAGGGTGATGTTGACATTCTTATAGCCAAGGTTAGTCCCGGAAACAGTTTCGATGAAAGATTTCAGTCTCTGGTGCGTGACCAAGCTTGTAATGCTATACGAGTCTCTCATAGCCTTGTTGTTAAGCTGCTTCATCGGTTCAAAGATGACTGGAAGTCTGCATTGGCTGCCTTTAGATGGGCAGAATCACATCCAGGCTATAAACCATTGGCGCAATCCTATGATATGTTGGTTGATATACTGGGGAAGATGAAGCAAATGGAAAAGATGAGGGAGCTGGTTGAGGAAATGCAACTGGCTCATCTTGTTACCCTGAGTACCATAGCTAAGGTCATGAGACGGCTTGCTGGAGCAGGTCACTGGAAAGAAGCTGTCAGAACATTTGATGAGTTAGGAAGTTTCGGATTGGAGAAGAACACAGAATCCATGAACTTATTACTTGACACACTTTGCAAAGCGAACAAAGTCGAGCAGGCCCGTGAGATCTTCTTGGAGCTCAAATCACACATCCACCCTAATGCTCACACTTTTAACATTTTCATTCATGGTTGGTGCAAAGTCAAGAGGGTGGATGAGGCTCACTGGACAATTCAAGAGATGAAAGGGCATGGTTGTCGCCCTTGTGCCATTAGCTACTCAACAATAATCCAATCCTATTGCCATCAATTCGACTTCCATAAGGTCGATGAGCTTCTTGATGAAATGCAAGCTCAGGGTTGCCCGCCAAATGTTGTCACTTACACCACTATAATGTGTTCACTGACAAATGCAGAGGAGTTTGATGAAGCCTTGAAAATAGTTGAAAGAATGAAATCTGCTGGATGCAAACCCGATACACTTTTCTACAACGCCTTGATTCATACATTAGGGAGGGCTGGACAAGTAAGAGAGGCTGTTCGTGTTTTTGGAGTGGAAATGCCCAAGATTGGTGCTACCCCAAACACATCAACATACAATTCCATGATTGCACTGCTTTGTCATCATGCTCAAGAACCAGATGCCTTTAATGTTCTCAAGGATATGGAAAGTTCACCACATTGTAAGCCTGATGTTCAATCCTACTATCCGTTGCTTAAGTTGTGCTTCAAGACTGGAAAGACTGGTAGTTCCTTGGAAAAATTGTTGGATGACATGGTTACTAAGCATCATCTTAGCCTTGATTTGTCGACTTATACACTTTTGATCCATGGGCTTTGTCGAGCAAATAAATGTGAATGTGCATACCAGCTCTTTGATGAGATGATAGGAAAAGATATTACACCTAGATATCTGACATGCCGTTTGCTCTTCGATGAAATTAAACAAAAGAATATGTATGATGCTGCTGAGAGGGTTGAGGAATTCATGAGGCAAATGAAATCCATGTAGCAAGGTGATTATGCAAATTATTATGCCATTTCTAGCAAAAACTTCAATTTATTATTTTTTGTAGGCTTACAACTATTCAAATTACCATCCAGGTTAGCCAATGCCTCAAAGTGTTGTCAACTGTATATTCTAGTATAATACTGAATGATCAAATGTCAGATAGTTCTTAAATGTTTATATAGTTCTTTTGCTTTTGATGAGTATCTTGGTTATCAGTGTCGACTTTATATGATGCTCTTGAGCTATCATGTACCTCAGCTGCCATAACAGACTCGAAGTGTTTTATGCTGATTAGTGGGCTGCTGTTTCATTTCAACTCTGCATTCAGTCCTTCATGTCTTCACAATTTTACTTGCGCGAGTTTGTAAAGATTTTCTTGAGTTGTGGTTGTCTTGTTGCGATTCTAGAAGTGTGCTTGTTCTTTCTCAGATGAAGT
The DNA here is from genome assembly GCA_020205615.1 of Panax quinquefolius. Lineage (NCBI taxonomy): Eukaryota > Viridiplantae > Streptophyta > Magnoliopsida > Apiales > Araliaceae > Panax > Panax quinquefolius. The sequence goes on along the minus strand of CM035173.1, from coordinate 1,554,336 downwards.
TCCAGAGGCTTTCGTAAATATAGCAGATGAATGTTAAACATTCTATGGGTAGAAGTGGGGGGATTAGCGTGAAGTTGTGGTTGAAACCCATAAACCTGTAAAGTTCATAGGCTTCCTTACCTTGTTAGGGAACAACTGATCAAGTTCCCTCATGAAAAGCAACTGTATGTGAAGTTGTGAACAAATACTGAAGACTAACAAAAATAACATTCTAACTGAAATTTTATTATCCTCACTATAATACAATAAAGTACTAAATGTACAGATTTTTTTGGCGGATGGAACTATGTAGTCTAATATCAGGAAGTGTCATCCATGCTTCTAGTTTCTTGTTTTTATATCCAGATCTATGGGTCACAGGTCAACATTTTACTAAGAGCTTTCTTTTGAATAAATAAATGCAAGTCGGTACTTCTATCTGGCTGAAAGCCCAGTTTTTTTAGTCTGTTGTAGAAATTAAGTTAAATTAAAGGGTATGTTCTAGCAACTGCTGATCTAGTTTGTCTTATGGCAATGTATCTCCCAGCCCAAAGTCGGCCAAATCGGAGTAAATAAAAAAATCGGACTAAGTCGGGAAAAATCGGAACAAGTCGGGGAAATCGGAAAAAATGGGAGCGGATGAGGTCCTTCTAGGTAGAAGAAGTGATATAAATGTGCGAGAACTAGATGAAGACGAGTTTATGTCGGAAGATGATGACAACGAAGAGGAAGATGTCCGATAGAGAGCAAGTCTTGGAGTGATATGGAGAAGAGGAGGAGGAGGAGTGATTGACTATTGATTTTGTGCTACTTAGTTTCATTTGGTTAATTGGTTTTGAACTTAGAGTGTCAAACTATTTGGTTTTACTTAGTTTCCATGTTTTTATTTGATGATTTGTGTTACTTATGTTATTCTACTTACTCATAACTTATGAAGGAGAAAGGATAATATATATTTTAAAAAAATAATTGAAAATCGACGACTAGCCGATTAATTCCCGATTAATCCCCCAGTCTAATCCCAACCGTCTCTAGTCGACTAGTAGCTTTTAGAACCCGATCTCGGGGATATTGACACCATAGGAAAAATGATCAGTAACTTTTTTAGAACAGATGCATCCTCTAAATCCTGGGTTTCGTTAACCTATGTATTAGAAAATGTCATCGCATCAGCATGTATCATGGATTTGTGCAAGGAAAGGCCTTCCTAGCTGCAAAGTGTCACCCCATATAGAGTAATAAAGTGAGAATCATCTCAAAGGAGAAGGTGGAGTTACTTACCACAAGAGAAAACCTATCCACGGTGACAGCTGAACTGCAGTCCCCTCTGGGGCCAATATACTCGACTCCTGTTATTTACCGAGTTAGATCTCACTGTTTTTTGTTCATACTTCATAGGGTTGCCTGCTTTATTTTGTTTAAATATTTTATGTGCATTGGAGATGCAGTGCCACGTGATCATGTCATACTCCAGGACAACCAATGGAACCAAGTAGTTAGTGAGCCATTTGATCTCCACATGGCTCCATGCATATTATTTAAACAAGTGAAGGCATGTGCAGCATTGCATTTCCAATGCTCGAGTTACATCTTATATGCACAACTACCCTAAAGTATTTTGTTTGGTTAAATCATTGTTTTGGTGTAGGATGCAGTAGGTATACGTGCATTGGACAGATTAGTTCAAGAAGAAGACTCATCAGCACAACCAAAACTGCGGAAATTAAGTGCAGAAGAAAATTTCATGGGATAACCAAGCCTCCTTTGGCTTCTTGAGCACACCAGGAGGTCTTGGATCCATCCCAGACAAAAGTAGGAATGTTAAGTTTCGCCTAAAACTAGCAAATAAAAAAATTCGTTATTATCATTGACTTGATTGAAGTAGATACGACCATAGTAGGACCTACCTAATATATTTGATGATTGAATAGTAAAGCTAAAATAAAGAATTTAATGGGAATATCAATGTGAGTTTGTCATATGGGGCAGATGCTATATTGGTAGTATGGGATATCAATGTTTCTCTATATTTTTATTTTGTTTTACTTTTTTGTAAAACTTATACTATTACAGTTCAATTCTAGAGCGGTTCCCTCTATTTCAGTAGCCTATTAACATGCTCTTGGAATAAGTACAAAAATTGGAGAGAGAAAAGGTATGCATTATAAAATCATATACTCCTATAATGTGAAAAAAAGGGTGAATGATGATCACGTATATACTTTTATAAAAAAGTGTTAAAGAGTGTCGGTGAGTATGCATCAAATTTCTTTTTCTGCATATGCTTGTATGTATGTGTAAGTTTGACTCTGACAATAATAATAATATCGAAGAATCCTTCCATGTCTTTGCTGTCTGATGGTAGTAATTGTAAAAATTGAAGGCCCTAACATCACCTTTTCAGAAAAATGAACAGATGAATTACAAGGAAACCAAATTATATACAAGTAGCCCAGAATTATCAACAACAAAGGTCGTTAACGTACTTGGTCAGTCCAAATATGTCTCTCTCTCCTCTCTCAATGGGTTATATCAGTCACGGACCAAAGGAATATCTAAACAATGAAAGGTTTTATTTTTCGTGATTTTTTTTTTCCCTAAACCATAGTATTCCCCAAGAGAAATTTTGAAACACTTTTGGTTCTCACCTGCCGATCTGCAAACAGTTGCTATATAGAAATTTGGGCTTTTCTTCTCATTTTCTCCAACTTTTCCTTGAAAGCACCCTGTCTTCATATTTTTTACCTGCTCTGCCCTCTCTTTTTAGCAATAATGTTTGTTTTCTGCCTCCTTTCTTATTAAAATCTCTTGTTCTTTCTAATTGGGTTTCTTTATACACCCATTTCTGATAAAGCTTTTCCACCCAAAAGAACTGGGTTTTATCCAAACTCTCACTTTTGCCTTGTTAGATAAGAGCAACTATTTGTTTCTAAAATGAACCTGGAAGTGGGCTTTGATTATATGTTTCTTTGAACTGTAGTTCATTGTGAAAATTTTATTTTACTTGTGCTCAAATTTGTGTCATTTGAGGTGTCCAATGCCTCCAACATATTTTCCTCTAAGATGGGAGAGCACTGGAGATCAATGGTGGTATGCATCTCCCATTGATTGGGCAGCTGCCAATGGCCATTATGATCTGGTGAGGGAGCTTCTTCACCTTGACACCAATCTCCTCATTAAACTCACATCCCTTCGTCGAATTCGCTGCCTAGAAACCGTGTGGGACGATGAGGCACAATTTGATGATGTAGCCAAATGCCGATCCCAAGTTGCCCAAAAACTACTACTGGAATGTGAAAACAAGAAAGGCCATAATTCTCTCAATAGAGCTGGCTATGGTGGTTGGCTTCTTTACACTGCTGCCTCAGCTGGGGATGTGGGTTTTGTTAAACAATTATTAGAAAGAGACCCACTTCTTGTGTTTGGAGAAGGAGAATACGGTATTACCGATATTCTTTATGCCGCGGCTAGGAGCAAGAATTCTGAGGTTTTAAGGCTCCTGCTTGATTTCTCGCTCTCCCGGGGGAATTTTTCTAGCAATGGTGGGGAACAAGAAGAGATACCTTCTGTTTTCAGGTGGGCGATGATGAACAGGGCTGTCCATGCTGCAGCAAGAGGAGGAAATGTAGATATTTTGAATGAACTTCTTGGGGATTGTTCGGATGTTTTGGAGTATAGAGATGCTCAGGGATGCACATTGTTGCATACAGCCTCCGGTCAAGGGCAAATTGAGGTAAGTTTTCCCTACCCATTCTACTGATACTCTGATATGCTTTGCTTTATCCATGAATTCTCATATTTTTTAGCCATCTTTGATCTGAATTTCCTGTTCTTGTTGTCATGCCTAGTGCCTTCCTTTACAAGTACATAATAGCAGAAATAGCATAACCAAGAACATGTTACTGAACTGACTATGTTTCAAGCAATATTTTTGTGGGGGAACATTGGAAAGTGACATGTAGTGGGAATGTGGGATTGAATGGTAAAATACTTGTAAAATCCACTTATTTTGGAAAATTTGTGAATATGCAAGATATCATCAATGTAAGGAATAATGATGGAAGAACAGCTCTTCACATGGCTGTGATTGAGAACATTCACTCTGATCTGGTGGAACTCCTCATGACTGTCCCGGAAATTAATTTGAATATCCGTGATGCTGATGGCATGACCCCACTAGATCTACTCAAGCAACGGCCAAGATCAGCATCTTCTGAAATTCTAATCAAGCAGTTGATTTCAGCCGGAGGGATCTCCATTAATTGTCAAGATTATATGACAAGAAGTTCCCTTGTTTCCCATCTTAAATTGCAAGGTATAGGGGGAAGCCCTGGTACTTCTTTCAGAGTTCCTGATGCAGAAATAATAGTTTTATACACAGATGCTAAGAATGCATACCACATCACTTGTGACCCTCCAAGCACAGAATATGATACGTGCTCAGATGAACTTAGTCATTACGATTCACTGGATAGGCGAAGCTCATTGGAAAACAAGAGGTTCGGTTCAGTAAATTATGCTGCAAGGCACCTAAAGATACTGCTCCAATAGCCAAAGAGAAAAGATAGAAAAGCTGATGATAGTGAAAATATTGGAGATGATGATTCTTTAGAATCATACTGTATTAATGGAGCTCTGAAATACAGTCAGGTATCACTTCGAGAGAGGTTTTCAAAACATTCCTCCCTCCTAAACAACAAGAGGATACTTCCTTTTCGGAGTAACCTTCCAAGTCCATCCACCAAAAAGAAGTTTGCTTCAGGCCTAATGCACGGTGTGCTTCAGGTCACACCACAATTAGATGTTGGATCACCTTCAAGTCATTTTTCAGAATCATCCATTTCTTCTCCTATTTCATTAGATAAGCAAAAGGGTATTGATTTTGAAAATGATGGTTTTGGACCTTATTTCTCAAATTCTTCAGTTAACCGAGAAAAATCACAAAAGAATCTCAAGCATAAGAGATTGATGAACCAGTACTTCTGTTTTGGAGCACAAGACCTTGCTGGGGAGGATTCAGTTCGCTGCACACGACAAGCTCATCAAAACAACAAACGTTGGATTCTTTAATCCCTTTTTTGCAAGTATATATTATGAGTTGTAGTTTGGGGGGAGATACAAATTTTCTTCTGCTCCACCCCTGGTACTCGTAAGCTTTCTTAGTGTCGTCTCTTTAGGCTGATTTGATGTCTGTAGTCAAGTAGATTTATAGTGTAATAACCATTGAAACTTGTAGGAATTCTCTGAAACAGAAATATCAAGCGTTTGGTTTCCCTTTCCTGTAACCCTCGTGTATTATATATACAACTATTTCTTCATTTAGATTTCAAATCCATCAACAAGAATTGATATCTATACCCCCCATGCCATGGCATGGCATACAAATTTCTTTCGGTTAGGCCTGAGGAACCCACTGAAACGACTATTTTTAGTTAGCTTCTTGGTATCGTCGTGATACTAGTATTAAAAACAGCAAGTAATCTTGGAAATAGACCAACAGACTTTCGTATGTACCTAGTATTATTCTAAAACTTGATTCATTTGTTACCCAACCTATATTAGGTTAGGCAAAATAGAATATACTCCATTTAGTTTTAAATTGCACATGAACTGTTTGTGGCAGAGCTGGCCTAACACGAACCTAATTATTAAATATAATTATCTATAATCTTGTTGGATTTGTGGGGTCCAAATCCATGAAATTATTTTATTTAAATTAGGAATATTTTTAATTTAACTTGGTTATTTTTTCTAAACTGAGTTAGACTTGAACTTGAATTTTGACTTAATCATCACGTGAGCCAAATCCAATTAGAAGTAGGAGGACATCATCTCCAATTTAAATCTAACGTATTCTAACTTATTTTAAATCTGAATCATAACTCCAATTTAGGAGAGATCCTAATTCTAAGCATAGGAATCAAGATATATTATATGAAAAAAAGGATTGGGTGTCACTTTGGTAATTTCGAAGCAGTGAGTATATATATATATATATATATATATATATATATATATATATATATGTGTGTGTGTGTGTGTGTGTGTGTGTGTGTGGCGTGATCAGTGGCAATTTAAGCCTATTTCGGATTGGGTCATTGAGTTGTATATATCCATGTGGTAATGCTGCTTTGAAGGACATACCGAATAAGAAGATAAACAGTGAGTGCAGAGAAAAAAGTGGGAGAAAATTGAGAAGTTTTTCATCATCTTTACGGATCAATTAATTTTCTTGAAGACTTTAATTAATTTGAAGATTTTGAGGTGGTGAGATAATTTGAAGTTTCACTCAAATTAAATTAAGGTATTCTTATATTCTTTCAATTTCATAATATTTTGAATTGTAGTTATAAAATTTGGAAGAAGTATTTGTATTCACAGTTCGGAACTCGATTTATAATTTTTACCCCTTAGTTTAAGATTTGGTGTTTCGTACTATTATTTTCTGCGGTTATAATTTATTTGATAAATTTTTTATTTATTTGACATAATTTATTTAATTTATCAAAAATATAATTGGGGGAGTTTTCCTAACAAATCTTGCTCATACGTGACCTTTTGATGAGTCAATTTTTGTGCCCCCATTTTATACCAGTAAAGCAATGATTAGAGGGCCCAATGACTCAAATTTTCATTTCCTTAAATTTGCAAAGGTTACGAAAATGTGGAATTATAATGAGCTTTATTTTCTTTTCGCTGAAAATGACAAGTAAAATTTTATTTTGTTTTAGGCCAAATTTCTTAAATTCCAGACTTTGTTTTCTGTTATTGACAACATGATAAAGGACAGAAAATTTATTTAATTCCTTTTAGAAAAAGAAAAAACATACACAGTTTGTAAATGGCTGACAAGACCGGTAATTCTGTACCGCATTTGACTTGGCAATTTATGATAAAACTGTTTTGGATCCAAATTACTAAAGACACCCCCATTTTAGGCCTAACTCAACAACCTCACTGTCTCAACTAGGATATTTTTGTAAGTTTGATTATCTGATGGTAGACCTTCAAAAATTAGTTACACACTTGACAGCAGGTAATTAGCCGCCAACTTTCACGATTCATTCCAAGCAAGTGTAAATGCCAAATTTTGATTTACTATTTTTTGATGAAGAATCTCCTACTCTCTTTATATATGTATATATGTTATTATTGGAGGAGTTCCCTTCCTTGTGCAAGATCAAAGAGATTAAATTCATTGTTGGGTCCTTCTTAATTATTATTTTTTCATCCCCTTGAATCTTTGATTTTTTCTTTTTTCCTTGACAGAATCAAAGGGAAAATGGAGAATCGCGATTCACGGAACAATGAAAAAACACCAGAGGAGAAGGCCATTGATGATTGGCTTCCAGTCACTTCCGCTAGGAATGCAAAATGGTGGTATTCGGCTTTTCACAACGTTACCGCCATGGTTGGAGCTGGTGTTCTTAGCCTTCCCTATGCAATGTCTGAACTTGGATGGTATGTTTATATTTTTCAATTTTTATTTTTATTTTCTGATTTCCACCCCATTAATTCCTCCCCCAAAAAAAAAAAAAAAAAAAAGAAAAATATTCTTTTGATTAGTTGATCATGTAATTGATATTTGGCATATATCTATCTATATATATATATATATATATATGTTTCAGGGGACCTGGAGTGACCATACTAATTATGTCATGGGTGATAACCTTGTACACTCTATGGCAAATGGTGCAGATGCATGAAATTATACCGGGCAAACGTTTAGATAGGTACCATGAGCTAGGCCAAGCGGCTTTTGGCGAAAAGCTTGGCCTATGGATTGTTATACCCCAACAGCTTGTTGTGGAGGCAGGTACGTGCATCGTTTACATGGTCACAGGGGGAAAATCTTTGCAGAAGTTCCAACAATCAGTTTGTCCAACCTGCAAGCCCATCAAGACTACATACTTCATCATAATCTTCGGCTCCGTTCACTTTGTCCTTTCTCTTCTTCCCAACTTTAACTCCATCTCTGGTGTCTCCCTGGCTGCTGCTGTCATGTCCTTGAGGTAAATTCTTTGCCTATGCAGAATTTACAAAAAGAATGATGTTAACTCATGTGGTTCAAGTATTTCAAATTGGAACTATATCCAAAAAAAATTCTTCATATTTGAAAATTGTCATTGCAACATTGTACGTTCTTCTGGGCATTTATGTTTCTATTTGTGTAACATAACACCCCAGTGAACATGATGTTAATTTGGTTGGTAAGTATATAAGGTCCTAAATCTAATATCAATGGTAAATTGTTGCCCTTGGTTCTTCTTGTGCAGTTACTCGATGATTGCTTGGATAGCTGCAGTTAAAAAGGGGATTCATGAGGAGGTGGATTACAGCCCTAGGGATAAAACCACAGGGGGAAATGTAATGAACTTCTTCAGTGCCTTGGGTGATGTAGCTTTTGCCTATGCTGGTCACAATGTAGTACTGGAAATCCAAGCCACAATTCCTTCAACTCCAGAGCAACCGTCCAAGAAACCAATGTGGAAAGGTGTTGTGGTTGCATATATAATTGTTGCCATCTGCTACTTCCCAGTTGCCATTGTTGGCTTTTACATTTACGGCAACACTGTGGATGACAACATCCTAATCACACTAGAGAAACCAAATTGGCTTATTGCAATCGCCAATATGTTTGTCGTTGTCCATGTCATTGGAGGCTACCAGGTGCACTCATTGTTTCCCAATTTTGATTACTACTTACTAGCTACCAATTTCTATTTATGTTCCTTGTTTTAACTTGCCTAAAAAATGCGCGCAGATATATGCAATGCCTGTGTTTGACATGTCAGAGACATTCTTTGTGAAGCAACTGAAATTTAGACCTTCTACAGCACTTCGCGTTGCTGTCAGATTTTCATATGTTGGTAAGAAAAGTAACTACATATCTAACCTTCAAATGTCTTGACCATTCGCATGTCAATTCGAGTTTTCATGACAAGTCTGTGTATTTTGATTAATTTGTTGTAGGACTCACACTGTTCATTGGTATTGCATTCCCTTTCTTTGGTGGCCTACTTGGATTCTTTGGGGGGTTTGCTTTGGCCCCTACAACATATTATGTAAGTGAAACTACTAGTGTTGTATATTGAATTTTTTGAAAGATTTCCAAACAATCAATCCAACCTATTGCTAAACATTGGTTTTTCCTCCTCTGTTTAGCTTCCCTGCATCATTTGGCTTGTCCTTGTTAAACCCCGAAAATTCAGCACATCTTGGTGGATAAATTGGGTATGCATGTAATTAATTAGTTTTGATTCTTCTTCATTTTTTGTGTTTTTTGGAATATTTGTCTATTTCTTGGCTGATGATTTTTACATTTTGATTTATGATTTTTCAGATATGCATTGTACTGGGGGTTCTGTTGATGATTTTAGCACCCATTGGTGGGCTTAAAACAATCATCGCTTCATCCAAGAACTACAAGTTCTTCAACTAGATATAATATATAGACTCTTGTCTTGATTAAAGATCAACAAATCTGCATGCATTTGAGTTCAAAATCATAAGAAGAAGAAGAAGCTGGCAACGACAAGGAAGACACTGATTAGCTCTTAACTGATGTCATATTACTATTATATATGGAGTTTGTATACAACCAGCTATCCTCAAACTATAAATGAGGCAGTTGTAGAGTTAAACAAACTGATTGTTCATAGGATTTTAGGCTAAAATTATAAATGAAAAACTGCTTATTGTTTCTAACAAAAACTTGTTATTGTTTCTGCCTGCCTGGTAGGGATTGCTTGTTTCTTCTGTCCACTCCACAGTGAAATTGTTTATAATAAAGCCAGCATTCTCAAACTCCATTTGAGAATTGTTTGTGATCTACTATTTAGACAGTTTTTTTTTTTGTTTTCGTTGATCTTTTAATCTTTTCCTTTCCTTTATTCATTTAAGAACCCACTAATGCCTAATGCAAACTCTTCAAGACTTCTCTCGAGAATAAAAACGAAAGGAAAAATGAGAAAATCAACTGATAAAAATTCACACTCATATATGCAAATTTTTACCAACTATAAAGATTTCTTTTTATTTCACAATTATTTGTGTTTAGTTCAATTTGTATTGTCATAACGAAGAATATTATGTCATTTTACAATGATATTAAAATGGAGGAGCAAAATAGTAAAACGGAGAAATCATTATATTATATTATTTAATATTGACAAAAGTTCTATAAGAATATATTTAATTCTATCTTAAAACACAAATTTTATTTGAGATCTATTTTTTCTTAACACATATAAATGTTTGTCACAGACACGCTGGGTCATAATTTTTACATAAGTTTTAGTATGTTTATTTTATTATTAAGAAAAAGATTATATCTATATGTCATATCTTTCCATGACAAACATTTTTAATAAAACATAAAATCAAAAAAAAAAAAAAAACTTTTATTTTAAGACAGAGGAGTCTTCATTTATGTAAATGCGCCTGTCAAAAAATGTAAGCGGAAGGAATCGAAAAGGTCAAAATGGCCCATACACGAAATGAGACGGACCCAACTCATACATTCTCTTACAGAATCCAGCCCAATCTTATTTATTCCGCGTAGCCTAGTGTTTTCCCGCCATCTTGTCACAGCTAAACAAACTCTGTATCACATTCTCTGCAACTCACCAAAAACCCTAAGATAGATCTCTATGGAAGAGGAAATCAAAGCAGAATTCAAGAAGAATGGGTTCGATCTCGACGATGAGGAAGAAATACTCAAAAAATGTAAGCTTTCTTTCATTTCCCCCCTGAATCTAACCCAGATTTACTCTAATCTTCAATTTTGCTCAGGTCTTACCTTTTGTATAAATTACAAGCTCAATCCTTCTGATCTTGTTTCCAGCTGGGACGTTTATTCTATTAATAGGTAATTTTACTGTAACCCTAGTTCTTCAACCTAAAATGTACTCCAATTGATAGTCAAAAGAATAAATAAAATAAATAATTTTATTTAGCAAAAAAAAAAAGAATAAATAATTTTACTGCATTTTTTGAAGTCTCCAATGTTTCTCCTACTTAATTTTCAAAAGAAAATGAAAGGGCTTTTCAGTGAAGCTCTAGAGAAAACCCATAAAGGACAGAAACATACATTGTTTGGTTTTAATTAACTTTGAAGAAAGCATTAAGAATTGAAAGGATTAATAAGGAACTAATTGACATTTCTTGTATGTAACAGGCAGCTGTCGACTGTGCAAAATGCTCATATGGATGCATTTTTACTGCAACTACAAAATGAACAGAAAGAAGCTGTCGTCAAAAAAGAGCCTGGATTGCATATTTACTCTAAAGATGTTGAGATGTGAGCATTACATACAATCTCCATCTTTTTTGTGTGTTTTTAATCATGTGTTCTAATTTGTTTTCATAGTGTTTGTGGGGTTTTGCATGTGAAGCTAAAATATTGAGTTTAGAGTGAATCCATGAACAATATGAACTTTAAGCTAAAGTTGGAACTGAATCACTTTAATTAATACACAGCCCAATTCAGTACTTCCAGTTTATCTACATTTATTGAACATATTTTTTAATTTTGTTGTTACTGATTTATGTAAAAGTATATGCGTAGAGGAGATCTAAACTTATCTCCCTCACTCCTCCCTGATGAATTTTTGAAATAGTAAATAGAATATTTGAACTAGTCCCTATTACTGTCCCAGGAGAAGCTCTTTCTACTGTTAGTTCATATTTCTTGCGAAGTTTTACTGACAGTAATTATAATTCAAAAAACTGTCTTTGAAGGGCTGGCAGTGGCACTAGTCTCCTCTTATTCCTGAAACTTGTACAAGTGGTTGCAAGTTACGAGTTGCAATAATTTCTTGAATCAGTGACCATGAATTTTACTGCAGGATATTGAATGATGAACCTGAAGATACAAAAGATGGCATCCCTGGCACTCCAATAGACAAATATGACACGAGTTATTTGGGCCCCTTGGATTCAGCACATAAGACAAATGGGAGCATTATTTCCTCTACAAAACTTGTGGATCTGGTGACTCCTTTTGGGCAAAGGAAGAACAAGTTTGTCATCCAGTCCACCCTCAATGACCTGCCCATTGCAGATTGCATAAAGAAAGAACAAGATGGTGAGAATCCCGAGGATGACATTATAAAGAGGGTAAAACCCACCAAAAGGTGTTCCTTGCAAACACATTGTTCCCAGCCTGAACCGAATTGCAGATTCATGTATGACAGGATTGAAGATAAGGTATTTCAGCTTCATATAACGTGGAGCAATTTTTCTCGCATGAACATTACTAACTTAGTTTTTGATGATTTAGTTCAACTTTCTTGAAAATAGAATCACGAAGCACACAAATGCTTTCGTTGCTTCTGGGATTTATGAGGAACCAATGGATCCAACAGTTGCTTCACAGGTAATTTGACCGTTATCTCAATACCTCTTTCTTCTTTCGTGTGACAAGATCAATAAATGGAAAATTGTGTCAGAATGTAATCGTGCCTATATAGTTCACTTTGTTAATACATGAGCATCTCAAGTTTTAGCTGTGAGGTCATATTATTATCACTGGTTACTCTTGAACCTTTTTTTTTTTTTTTTGCATTTGGGAAGGCTTTAAAAAATTCTAAGCAGTCTTCTCAGTTCTCAATTTCTTCATCCTTTCCAATTTCATTCGAAAGAGCTCCAAAATTAAAACATTCAAGTGCACCTTATGGAACCTATTGTTTCAGAAAAGCATATTTGCTGTTGGCATGGTCTGTTGTGATGAAGAAGGTCGTTTGAAGGAGAAGCCTATCTTGCTGCAAAGCAGGTAATAACTCTCACCTGTCTGAATTATTGGCTTACGTCGTCTACTTTGCTTTTTATCCTTTCCTTTTCTTTCCTTTTTTCTTCTTTTTTCTGCCTGTGGGTTGGGAGTGGAAGAGTAGGGAATGAAAGAATTCATTGAAAGATGTTATTACCCTTGCTGCATTAGACATGTAACAGTTACATTATCAAGCTGACATAGCTACAATATTATTACATGGCACATGCTATCAAAGATTTGTGCACTTAGAATTACATGACTATGGTGATCAAGGCAAGCATCACACCATGTTTAATGGTCTTGCCATAAAAAAATCCACTTATTAGACGATGTGATTTTGTTTCTAGGCCACCCAAAGACTATTGATCTGTGCAGTTGAATAATTTGGACCTTTTGTCAGGGTTAGTGGTGCATAAATTGATTTAAATACTATCCAGAATTGTCATTCGCACAGATTCTTAACATCTTTTAGTTCTGTTTCGATATTTTTCTTTATTTGCTTCTGACAATATGGTGCATGGTATTTGATAATATTCCATATTTTTAGTTATCTCAGTACTTTTGCTTTTAAACATGACTTCCCATCCTCCGATTTTTGGACAGTGTTGAGCATTCTGGAGGGCAACGCGTTCGTCTTGACCTGCAAAAGTTGAGCCAATTTTCCATCTTTCCCGGCCAGGTAAGTAATTAGAACAATAAATATAACAGAAAAACATTATATTTGACCGATGAGTCGATATTTTTTTCTACAATCATTGATTTACTTCACATGATGCGCTGCTGCAGGTGATAGGCATTAAAGGGAACAATCCAAGTGGACACTGTTTGATTGCATCAGAAATCATTGACTATGTTCCATTATCATTTTCTGCTGAGGACAATTCTCAACATGCAAAGAAACAAGCTCTGGATCAGGAATTTAATCCTACTGAACCATCTCATATGTTGTCAGAGCTATCATTGGTGGGTAATCTTGTGATCCATATCGTAATTAGTGTACAAGTTGAAGATACTAACTTTATGATGTCCTTGCACCAAAGTCTGATCCACATGTATAATTGTTGGTTTCACGACTCATTTCTTTCACTTCATTGAAGGATGCTCTAACATTAATCCTTCTTTGGTCCTTCATCTGCCTGTAGTAAATTTTTTCACTACTCACATCTTTTGTTCAAGAAGATGCTCATATGACTTCTGTCCCAGACTCTAATTAATATGGCACCCATTTGGTACACCTAGCATGACTCATCTGTTAATAGTCCCACTAGGTCATGTAATAAGTTGATGGCTATATATGGGGTGGGAAAATTATATAAGAAGTAATCAAGAATTTTATAGATCTCATACCCGAATTGATTGTGATTTGAAATTTTGACTATTCGGACAGTTGATATATATACGGCTGTAACTGTGCAGCTAAAATGTTGAACTAATATGATGTTTAGTTACTATATGTTGTATTCTCATAATATCAAACTCTTTTACTTCCAACATGCATACCTAGCTTTATTTATGAGATGAACAACAGTATATTCTACATAAAAGTAGTATATGTTACCAAAAAAATGTTGCTGTTTGATCTTTACAATCTCTTTACACTCATTGGAGCGCTTCTCATTCATATAGAATCTTGAACAGATTATTGCAGCTGGGCCTTTTACCACAACCGATAACTTAATGTTTGAGCCTCTAACTGAGCTGCTGGCATATGCACGAAGAAAGCAGCCTCAGTTGCTTATACTGGTAGGAACCTAACATTTCTTATGTCATTAATCTTTGAACATAGTTTTCTGTCTTCATTACTGATTATCGAGTTGCACCTAAGTTAATGAATTTTTTGGCAGCTAGGGCCATTTATTGATTCAGAACATCCCGAGATAAAGAAAGGAACTGTAAATAGGACCTTTGATGAAATATTTCATCATGACATTCTTGGAAGGGTATTTACTCTTGCATTATTCATTCAGTATGCAGGAACATTCGTTTTGTTTGTTGGTGTATTTATTCTTGTTTTTTATAATTATCTAATAATGTTTCCCCAGCTTCAAGATTATGTGGAATATATGGGCTCAGCGACACGTGTGATTCTTGTGCCATCCATACGGGATGCTAACCATGACTTTGTTTTCCCTCAGGTGATTTATAGATGATCTAAATAAATTACATATCATGCTCAATTTATTGACTTTTAATTTGAGATGGTCCATTAGAATCAATAGAAACAGTTATCTCTTTTTTTGATCTGCAGCCTGCTTTTGATATCCATCCACCTGACCTTAAACATCAGGTAAATGCATTCAGGATTTAGGAAGTTCTTGTGTCAACGCTTCATTGTTTTTCCAAATTTCTTCATCAGGTCAGTCTGAGAACTTACTGACATCACATTTGTGTTTTACCCAGATAACCAGTCTCACAAATCCAGGAACGTTCTGTGCTAATGAGGTAAACAGTAATAAACTCTATCAAGCTTATGGCATTTCTTACTTTTTTAGGTATCTTTCATGTTTCTGTTCTCGCCAACTCCGCCGAGATGCATTAATAAAGTTTTAACTTTTCACTTTGTATTATAACTTCATGCATTGTAAAGAGCTCAGAAACACTTTTGGAGACTCCAATTCGTGTATGCTTAATTGTGCTAAATCTGAGTGCACACTTGATAGTGCATCAGCGAGTGAAAAGAGTAGAACTAAGCTTGTCCTAGATTAAACATCGCTATTAGTTAGAATCAAGACCTATATTTCTATGGCTCATTCATCATGCATCAACATTTATGTCGGTGAGTGGTTTATTAATCACCTCAACTTCATTGAAGTTGATGAAATCCTACTGTTCCTATCTATCCTGCATCTTCAATTAAATCTCATCACTGCAAGTAAGTAACACAAACCTTGAAATGTTGCATACATGACCTCTAAGTATATCTTCACAAGAAAATAGCAGGTTTCATTCTTGAAATCTTTTTCTTTTTTGATGGATAAGATTCAGAGGGGTTAACTGCCTCTTTCTTCTAGGCTTACAGAAAAAGGCAAATCCAAGAGCTCTTTACTAACAGAGTATTATAGGGAAACTTCCTATAAGAAAGCCAGCCAATATTATGTGTCACTTGTAGGTTTTTTACTGATAGCTCTCATGAAAGAAAAAAAAGGTTGATGATAAAGCCTATAATGAATAATCGGGGGACACGCTGAGACATGGTGAGTGCCAAGAGAAAACACTCATAACCGGTGGTTTGATTCAAGTTTTTGAAAGAAACCCCCTGCCATAGGGATTTTAAGTCTCGGCCCTTAATGTAGCTTATGATGTGTTTATCTTTGTTCACATGCATGCAAGCATGTGTGCTTGTGCTGTTTGAGAGAGAGAGACTTGGTAGACTTGTCCTCTCTCTCCATGGGCTGAAGGCTCCAGGTTTTGCCTTAGATGGATAAAGTTGGCAACAATGAGTTTAAGGTTTGTTTGCGCCTTATTCTTTAAATTATCACATTAGTAGATTCATCCTACTTTGGCAGACTTAAAGAAAAGATTTTAAAACCCTGAATAATTGCAGACAAATGTTGCCTCTGTTTTTTGTTGGCAATCTGAATTTAATGTGTAGCAGTTTTTGGATGGTATCGTACATGCTCTCTCGTGTGTAAATGTGTTTTATGATGTTTATCGGTGTGAGTATTCGTGTGTGGTAACTTTTTAGAGGGGAGATTCATGGTTTTAAATTTCAGGTCAAGGTAGCTTACTGCAGTGTGGATATTATCAAACAGCTTAGTGGAGAGGAGATCTCGCGAAATGCTGCTGGGGGATCCAAGCATCGTATGAGTACACTTGCAAATCATGTCTTGTGCCAACGCAGGCATGTTTTGAATAGACACTTTCTGAAGTTTCTTTTGCTTATTATTAATAATGGCTCAAACAATAGGATAGGTTTTTTTTCTTTTACTTATTCCTTTCACAATTTCTGGGAACAGCTTTTATCCTCTATATCCACCAGCAGAAGGCATTCCCCTGGATTTTTCACTTGCTCCAGAAGCTCTTGAAATCTCTTCCATTCCAGATATTCTCATCCTCCCTTCGGATTTGACTCATTTTGTGAGGGTAAATAGTCGTTCCACTTATTTGTCCTCTTTAACTTTTGAGTCTCAACTTGTGTTAAAGCTCACGACTCACTAGTGTAAAAGCTCGACAACTTCTCTCATGAAATTAGTTGAATGCAAAACTATATGCATCAAATCAAACTTGTAATTTCCCATGTCTGCAGGTGGTGTCTTTTGGGGGAAAAACTGAAGGAGAAGAGCAAGTAAAGTGCCTGTGTGTTAATCCGGGTAGACTGGCAAGGGGTGAAGGAGGGGGTTTCTTTGTAGAGCTTAACTACCACGGAAGCCCTGACTCAGCAACTGCTTCTGTTATCCGCATCTAGGCCTTCAAGAAATCGGTTAAAAGTTACCTTTTTTTTTTGCTTTATGTTATAAGAAGTTCAGAGTGAGCGAGTCATCCATGGGAAGTTAATTCATCATCTGAAATATCCATGATTTGGTTCAAAGGATTTCTAAACGCTGCATTGCCCTTCTTGAGATTACTTTGAAGCAGCACAACAGAAACTGTATGGGTACTGATTGCAAAACAAATGTCTAAGCATAGAAAGGATTCTTCAGAGTGACATAATCCAGTTGATGTCCTTAATATTAAAGCTAATATTCCTCCAAGAATAGAAAGTTAGGTATAACCCAGTTTTAATTTGTGTCGAATTGTCAATGTTATCCATTATTAATGTAGTGTAGCCATGTAGGTATGTATCTACAACCTTAATGCTACGTTTGGATCGATGGAATAGGAGAGAGAATGGAATGAATCATTCTATTGGAATGATAAAAATGTTGTTTGATTTGTTTATTCCAACGGAATAATATATTCTAGTGAAATAGGTGTTAACTTAAAATTATACTCCTTCAGTCCCAATATAAAAGTCCTTATTATTATTTTGGGTTGTTTCATGTTAAATGTTCATTTTTTTTTCATAACCAAATTTTTACATATTTTTTCTATTATGCCCCTAGCATTAAATATCTCATACTTTTCTTATTCTAATTCGCTCTTCATATTTAATGACATTATTATACACAATTTTGTCATTTTATTCCTCTTCTTAATATATATGAAAAGTCTACTAGATTTTTATCCTGAGACGGAGGGAGTAATTTTTATTCCTGGAAGGGGGGTCGGGAATAATTTATTTCATCTATTATTTTTAAGTAATTGACAAATATGCCCCTTAAAAATGAAATAGGGTTCCATGTTCTTTCATTCAATCAATCTATCGATCTGCAAAGAGAGGTAGAGGCGAGCAAAAAAAGAAGAAGCGAGCCACCCCCACCCACCTTTGTGGCGCCCCCAAAAATAGGTATACAACACCCATTCTGAAATGCCAAATACATGGTACGAAAGCAAACTACAACTTCAATAATACAATTGTCGTGCAAAATATCGACAACACATCTTGTGAGTTTAAATACAAATATTGTCTTCTAGACAATATCCACACTCAAATAAGTCCTCATTACAATTATTCAAACACTATTTTACGAAAATAGTGAGGATTTATAAAAATCTCTTTCTAGAACCATCACTCAGTACTCCACTAGTTCTGCTTTGTTCTCTCCTCCACGAGAAAAATGGAACAAAAAAGAAAAGGGTGAGCTCAACTAGCCCGATAAAGAATATTATGACTAAGATAATATACAACAAATTATCGTTAGTCTTCAACAGGAAAAATCGATAAAATATAATAGCCAACAAGTTTTAGATCAACAATTGCGGTGAAAACAACAATCCATTAGAAGAGTCAGTAGAGAATGAGTTCTACTATCTTCTAAGATTTAAAAGTCCATCATCAATATTTTATCCATTGTAACAACAATCAATATACATCTTTAATCAAATATTCATCTTTTTGCTTACTGAGGCAAAGATATTCATTTTATATCACCAGGTTAGTCATGTTCATCTCAACACTGTTCATCTTTGCACTACTGGGCGAAGATATTCATCGATTAATCATTTATCTTTTTTCTACTGTAGAAGATATTTAGTAATATCATCATTTAGGATGAGGATGATGAAAAATATTTTAAAAAAAAACGAATCCGGTGAAGCGGAAGGACAAATAGTAGGGATTAGTATAACAGTTTATCCAAGATCAATAATACTTCATAAATACCAATTTTGAAGCGAAATTCAAAATAAAGATCAAAACATGGATACTGATCAAAGATAGTAACCATAATAGACATCTTGGACAAAAAGAAGAAAATTTCATTTTTAGGTGAATAGTGTAAGTGATCGTGAATAAATAGTCGTTATATCGTGAATAGTCTTGTATATCGTGAATAGTAACCCCAAAACACAAAAAGTTCCAAATTTGATAAAAATTCAGATCAATACTTGACATAATGATATTGAAGAAATAATATCATATATGAAGAAAATAACATCCCTTACCTCAAAATATCGTATTTACGATCGATGGAATATAGGTATAAAATTTGAAGGAAACTTGCACTTGATGAATAGAAACTCACAAAATATCTAAATACTCACAAAATACACTCGATAATCTAGAGAGAAAAGAAAAACTTATTTTACGGTGTGATTTTCAATTCTAACTTAGCCCTCTATTTATAGGAAAATGTTAGCAGACTTGACTTAAATTACTTTGATGGCTTTTTACACTTCTACTATTCTCACCCACCACATTTGAAATAAATTCAGCACATTTCTTCACCAACCACAAGTGGGGCCCACTCAATTCTAGAATTTTCCACCAAAATCATTTATAAACCTAATTTACGAATCAGTCACCTCTTAAAATTCATAACAAATCATACGTTCATTTTAACGGTTCAAAATTTGTGGACATATACTCAACTTATATATGTATAACATATCCAAAAATTACAACGATCCAAAGATTCGGATTAAAATTATAACTCACACATATATATCTCAAAAACACTTGGTTTAATTTTTAATACCTTCATTCAAACAAAAAATCTTGATAAAACACCTCAACATTAACTCCTTCATTTTTAACCACAATAAATATATCCAACATTTATATCCACATAAAATAAATATTTTCTTATCATATGAATCAATAATTAATTATTCACAAATAATATTACGAGAATCACATTTATAATGACCAGGTAGTTCCGGAAAGAGGGGCTTTCAATAAGAATTTCTCCTTATTGGCGCAATTAGGTGACCAAACCTCTCCTTGATGAACTTTCTAGACATTGCCAATAATGCTATCTAATAATATTATTCAAATAATATGAATTATTGATCGATAATGGAAATCTTGTGTCGATGACAATTATTGAAACAACAATAATATAAAATATCAACGCATGACAATTATTGAATCAATAAAATAAAATATTGAGCAATAACTACTATAACAATTATTGAGTAGTGCCCTTCTTACGTAAGATCAATAATTCATCAATCTCGCATGCATCCACGCGTATTCTTTATTTTAACCACCGGTATTCCAACGATGTTAATTGTAACAACTACTGTGTTATTTATAAAAACTCAAACTTGTCGTTTTCTTCATCCGATAATTATTACATTATGGGGCCCACAAATGATCTACTAATCAATGCGAATATTCCCAAACAACAAGAATATTCCACGACCAAATGAATATTCCCACAACAATGATTATTTTATAACCACTTGCATATTTTGCAAAATTTGCACATTTCACCCATAACGAGAGAATTATATCAAATTAATACCTTATTATTCACAATAATAATTAGAAATTCGATTTTATTTATAATAAGTTGGGGTCTTACAACCTCCCTCCTTATGAAATTTCGTCCTCGAAATTGACATACGTACACAGTGTGTTTGAAAAGGTGAGGATACCTCGCTTTCATTTATGATTCCAACTCCGTGGTCATTTCTTTAATAGCATGGTTTCTCCATAAAACCTTAACTTGTGGTATAACCTTGGTCGTGCGTGGGACATGTTTTTTTCCTATCCAAGATCTTAACAGTACTTCTTAATGCGTTAAATCTTGACTATCTCGTCTGTTCTAACGCAATAATATGGTTTGGGTCTTTCACATATTCTGAGCATGGATATGTGAAAAATATTATGAACACGAGACATACTTGGAGGTAATCTTGAGTCTATAGGCCACATTTCCTATTCGGTCAAGAATCTCAAATGGACCAACAAATCGTGGATTGAGCTTTCCTCTCTTCCCAAATCTTGTAACTCCCTTCCATGGTGCAACACGTAACAATACATGATCCCCAATATTAAATTCCACGTCTTTTCGATGAAGATCCGCATAACTCTTTTATCGATCTTGTGCCGTTTGTATACGTTGTCGAATCATTTGGATCTTTTCTGTAGTCATGCGTACTAATTCTGGTCCCAACAACGTTGCTTCTCCCACCTCGTCCCCAAATCTTTGAGAATCGACACTTTCGTCCATACAACGCCTCAAATGGAGCCATGCCTATACTTGCTTGATAACTGTTGTTGTAGGAGAATTCCACCAGTGGCAAGTACTTATCCCAACTTCCTTTAAAATCTAGGACCACAAAGTCTTAATAGATCTTGAAGGGTTTGAATAGTCCTCTCGATTGTCCGTCCGTTTGAGGATGGTATCTTAAAATCAATCGTAAATCCGTGCCCATAGCTTTCTGCAAGCTAACCCAAAATCGTGAAGTGAATCTTGGGTCACGATCCAAAACTATGGATACTGGCATGCCATGCAATCTCACAATCTCATTCACGTATATGCGAGCAAGACGTTCAAGGGAATAAGTCTCACGTATCGGTAAAAAATGGGCAGACTTGGTTAATCTATCAACAATAACCCAAATCGCATCTATGCCTTGAGAAACTTTGGGAAGACCTGTAACGAAATCCATAGTAATGTGTTCCCACTTCCATTTCGGAATCTCAAGTGGTTGTAATGGACCCTTTGGCACTTGATGCTCCGCCTTTACACGTTGACAAGTTAAACACCTCGAGATAAACTCCGCGATCTCTCTCTTCATATTGTTCCACCAAAATGTATGTCGAATATCATGATACATTTTGGTACTCCCAGGATGGATTGCAAACGGGGTGTTGTGTGCCTCCATCATGATTCTATGCTTCAAGTCAGAATCGTTAGGAACACAAAGTCTGGAGTTGAATCTAAGTATTCCTTCTTCATCGATTCTCACTTCTGGAATAGCTCCTTCTTGCACTTTCTTCTTCATACGTATCAGCTCCAGGTCCGTAGCTTGAGCAGCTTTAACTTTATCGATTAAAGTCGGTTCTACTCGTATATTCTCCATCATCATGTGGGTCCCTGAGTCTTTAATTCTACCTCCATCCTTTGCAAGTCATACAGAATGGGGCCTTTGCATTAACAATATCGCTTTTCGTACTGTATATATGATCTTCTACTCGATCGTCGACTACTACGTTCGCTTTTCCGGATGATATTGAATAGTGTGATCGTAATTTTTCAATAGTTCAAGCCAACGTCGTTGCCGCGTGTTGAGTTCTTTTTGGTGAAGAAATATTTGAGGCTTTTATGGTCCGTATAAATCTCCACTTTCTCCCCATACAAGTAGTGTCTCCAAATTTTCAACGCGAATCACGACTCATCGCTAACTCTAGATCATGAGTAGGATAATTCCTCTCATATTCTTTGAGTTGTCGTGAGGCATAGGCTATGACTTTCCCATGTTGCATGAGAACGCATCCTAACCCTTTGCCTGAAGCATCGCTGTATATAACAAATCCATCCGTACCAGATAGTATTGCCAAAACAGGTGCCAAAATGAGTCTCCTCTTGAGCTCTTGGAAACTCTTCTCGCATTCCTCGCTCCATACAAATTTTGTATCTTTCCGAGTCAACTGAGTTAACGGAGTAGTGATTGGAGAAAATCCTTCCATGAATCTCCGATAATAACCAGCTAAGCCCAGAAAGCTACGCACTTCGATCACCGACTTTGGTTTCTCCCAACTTTGTACTGCTTCAATCTTCGCCGGGTCGATAGATACTCCATGTTTTGACACCACGTGCCCAAGGAATGCTACTTCCTCAAGCCAGAACTCGCATTTCTTCAGCTTGGCATAAAGTTTGTTTTCACGAAGCCTTTCAAGTATCAGCTTCAAATGGTGCTCATGATCTTCACGGCTTTTGGAATAGATGAGGATGTCATCAATAAAGACAACAACAAAGCGATCCAAATATTCCTTGAATACTGCGGTTCATCATATCCATGAAAGCGGCGGGAGCATTAGTCAATCCAAAAGACATGACTAAGAATTCATAATGCCCGCATCGAAGAGTTACGAGGCGATCTTTGGAATATCCTCGATTTTAATCTTGAAATTGATGATATCGAGCGAAAATCGATCTTTGAAAAGAATTGTGCTCTTTCTGAACCGGTCAAACAGTCATCAATGCGAGGTAGCGGATACCTATTCTTGATGGTGACATGGTTTAATTCTCGGTAGTCAATACAAAAATCGCATACTCCCGTCTTTCTTCTTTACGAATAAAACAGGAGCACCCCAGGAGGAGATGTACTAGGGACGAATGAAACCTATGTCTAACAATTCTCAGTAGTTGGACTTTTAACTCCACGAAGTTCAATAGGAGCCATTCGATATGGGGTTTTAGAAATGGGTTTTATGCGGCTCGAAGGTCAATAAAGAATTCAACATCACGTTACGGGGGTAGGCCAAGGAAGTTCTTGAAATACATCGGAAAAATTCTCTAACAATGTAAATATTATTCAAATCGACTTGTCTTTGTTCAAATCCATAACATGGGCTAAGAAAGCTTGATATCCGCTTTTTCAATAAACGAATAGCTTTATGGCTTGATATGATAATGGATGATTTTAGTGGTTTAGTTGTTTGAATTCTTATATGACGGAGTTGGTTAGGAATATGAAAACTAACAACCTTACGAAAACAATCAATTTTGGCATGATGAGTGGTTAACCAATCAATTCCTAAAATCACATCAAAAACAAGTATCTTTAAAGATATAAGTGAAAGTAGTATGCACATAAGCCAATCAGGTTTGATGATAAAGCATATACTTTGTAACAATCTTATTCATTTATTAATAAAAAGTATTAATTTATTAAAGGCTTTTAATTATCTACATGATGTTTGTTTTATAATATGTGATAAACCCATAGTTTTAAGCAATGCTTTTAGAATAATGATGATGATCATTCTAATGAGATCTAAATTCTTAGAAAGCTTAAAACTAAAATAGTTCCCAATCATTGGATTACTAAATTGGGGATTAGTGAATCCGGATAGATTGGTACATACGTTGCTTTCTCATTGGATGAGGATGATTGATCTCATGATCATTTGTGTGGAGACACTAAAGCAAGTATGTAGGTGCTTATTAGAGAATAAGTTCACTGAACGTGGCTCGCTAAGGAATACCTAATGGAGTTTTATTTGCTGTCGATAGGAATTCTGTAGTGATAGTAGTCTGAGTAATCCTTGGACTTGAGATCATCATAGTATCTTGTGTATGATGAGTTATACTTTGACTTATTCCTTAAGACCCTTAGGGTATATCAAAGGGTATGCTTGGGTATAATAAGTTGTACATGGAGATAATGTATGATCAATAAAGAATCTACCACTTCTAATAAAAGAAGAGAAATGTCCTATGTGATTCGATAAATGACAACCCAAGAGTCCTTGGCGTTAAGCGAAATGAAATTAGAAAGGAGTTTCTAATTTGCATTATTTGGAGTTGTGCATTTAAGGATCGAAATACATATAATTAAATAAAATAAGACTTGACAATAATTCCATGCCTTATATTTAATTGGGACATTGTATGGTGGAAGGATTGAATTATACAGAACTATTTACTCAAAGGTTCTTTAATGATTAATGTTGAAATCTATATTATCCGGAAAGTCGTTGATCGCTAGGAGAGGCTTATCCTATTGTAGAATAAATATTATTTAAATAAATTAATTGTTTAATTTATTTATTTAAATAAGATTAGAATTGTTCTAATTGATTTATTCACAACCGGTTTAATATGGAGAACCTAAAGGGTCACACCATAAAAGGAAGAATAATTATTTAAGAAGTTAATGGCATAATCGTAATAATATATATGTTATATATTTAATTTAATCTATGGTGATAGAATAAATTAAATAGCTTAATATTTATTATTTAATATTTTAGAAATATTAAATATAAATTAATAAGAGGAGTCTTATTAATATTATTACAATTATTATTATTTTAATTTCTAAAAGAGTTTAGAAATTAATTTAATATAAGTACTCTCATTTATTCTATAATTGGATTAGGAAGGAAAATTAATTAAAGGAGTTTAATTAATTATCCCTAATAAGATTAGGGAGCTTAATTAATTAAAAGAATTTAATTAATTAAATAAAACCCAATTCCTTAATTGTTAAGGTGGGTTGCCCACATCTATTAATAAGAGGAGTCTTATTATGGGTGTGGGGGTTGTTGACTTTTTACAACATGACGTAATAATTCCAATTTGTTGGAGAGTACCTTTTCTATAGAGATATGAAAAACTAGGGTTTGAGCCAAATACCCTTCTTCTTGAATTTTCTTCTTCCTTGGTGGATCACCTCTGAGGCCAAACATTTGGGTGGCTAACGTTGATCAAAGGAAGGAACCAAACCCGGTGGATTCAAGATTGAACGTGAAAGAATTTGGAGGTGAACTTGTACCTGAGGAAGCTCGATCTTCAAGGGTATGATTTATTCTTTATCTTTTCGTTTAATTAATAATTATGCATAAAGGGTGATCCGGGTTTATGGTTTGTAAATAATTTTTAAACTCTGATTTTTACACGCTTCCGCATTTTTATGCAATTTGATTGCGCCCATGAATATTACAAACCTAACAATAAGATCAATAGGTAATGTGATAGTGCCAACTTGGATCATGCAAGATTTATAAACTATAGATAGTAACGAAGGTTTCAAAATGCATGGACGGAATAAAGTTTCACATCAGATAAGTCAAAATCAAAGTCAATTTCTCGAGTCAAGTTTAAACGTTGAGCACAAGCAGAGAGAGATAAAAGAATGGGTAGAACCGTATATCTAGTAAGGTATAAACTTAGCAATAGTTCAAGATTAACCAATCTTACGTAATCACCTCGTTCGGTTTCCTCGCGTTTGTCCATCACGACAAACGCGGAGTTCCAATAAGTCAAAGTCCGTGATTTCGACTTATCCGGACCATTACTCTGAGTCACCATCCCCGTTGAACTTGGTTTTACTTTTGAAAATCTCGAAATTATATGGCCTTCCTTTCCACAACAGTAACATACCTTGGATTGTTGTGGACAATTTGGGCCGATATGTCCCTCTTTCCGCGCATTTGTAACATCTATCCTGGCGGTCGTTTCTCTCCCCCTAGAATTTGTTGTTGGTCTTTGGTGTTGGCATTGTTGATGTCTTCCGTCATTGTTGAATCTCCTCTTTCTGAAATTTTACTTGACTCACCTCTCCTATTATCATGGCCCACGATGACCACCCGAGTGGTTACCGCTTTGTTCGTATTTTTCCTCCCTCGTTGGTTATCATCGCTCTCGATGATCGTTGTCACTTTGTATGACTCGTTGTGTGGTCCCTCGGTTGAACATACTCATTATCTCGCTCTAATAATTGAACCACATTTACAACATCTCTATATGAAGAAAATTTATGAGATATAAGATATTGAATCTCTAAGGCTTTAGACCTCTCGTAAACATCCTCGTCATTCGTTCTTCATTTTCACCAAATGAGGTGCAAACTCGATAACTCGCAAACTTCGCCTCGTCTTTGGGACACCGTCATGTTGTTGTTGTTCCAATATGATAAACTCCACCTCCTTCATATGATTTAATACTTTCGGAAAGTATTTGTCATTGAATAGTTTTTGAAATTTCCCAAGACATGCCGAGTGCTGGGTGGTTGGGTACGCTTCACGAGAGACTCCCACCAATGAATCGCGCTCTCACCATGGAACATAAAGGTGGCGAATGGAACCTTCGTTCTCCGTGCATCCCAAGACATCGAATATCTTGGTAATTTGTTTGACCCACGTTTTACGCCATGATCGGATTCGCTTTCCCTTAAATTCGATGGTCCCAACTCCTTGAACTGCTTGGCTGTGACAAGCCGCGCATTGCTATCATTTTCACCCGTATTTTGTGCACGAGTCTCCCTCGTCTGGTTTTGCATGAACTGCAAAAAGCTCCTAAACATTCCATCATTCATCGTTTGCTCGGTAGTGTTGTTTACAGGAGGAATATTGCCTTCCTGTTGCACGTTCTCCTGGTTTGTAACTAAAGGTTGTTCCACAGTCTCATACACTCCATTGTTAACGTTCTCGTGCCATTCTTAAATCTTGCCATAAAACAAGGGTTAATTAAACAAATTAACATATCACATAATATTCCTATATTATGACTGACCAACAAATAAGCTTAGATAAGACACACTAGCAAATGATTTACTCATATCTCCCCTCCTAGTTCTATTCCCCGATCTCCGCCAGAGACCATATCCCTAAGCTTTGATACCAACTATGACGCCCCCAAAATAGGTATACAACACCCATTCTTAGTCGCCAAATACATGGTATAGAAAGCAAACTACAACTTCAATAATACAATTGTCGTGCAAAATACGACAACACATACTGTGAGTTTAAATACAAATATTGTCTTCTAGACAATATCCACACTCAAATAAGTCCTCATTACAATTATTCAAACACTATTTTACAAAAATAGTGAGGACTACTAAAACATCTTTCTAGAACCATCACTCCGTACCCCGACTAGTTCCTCGCTTATGTTCTCACCTCCCGAGAAAAATGGAACAAAAAGGAAAAGGGTGAGCTCAACTAGCCCAAAGAAAGAATATTATGACTAAGATAATATACAACAAATTATCGTTAGTCTTCAACAGGGAAAAATCGATAAAATATAATAGCCAACAAGTTTTAGATCAACAATCGCAATGAAACAACAATCCATTAGAAGAGTCAAGTAGAGAATGAGTTTTACTATCTTCTAAGATTTAAAAGTCCATCATCAATATTTTATCCTCAGAACAACAATCAATATACATCTTTAATCAAATATTCATCTTTGCACTACAGGCCAAAGATATTCATTTGTATCACCAGTTGGTCATGTTCATCTCAACACATGTTCATCTTTGCACTACGGGCCAAAGATATTCATCAGTTAATCATTTATCTTTGCACTACAGTCCAAAGATATTTAGTAATATCATCATTTAGGACTGAGGATGATGAAAAATATTTTAAAAAAAACGAATCCAGTGAAACGGAAGGACAAATAGTAGGGATTCATATAACAGTTTATCCAAGATCAATAATACTTCATAAATACCAATTTTGAAGCAGAATTCAAAAATAAATATCAAAACATGGATACAATCAAAGATAGTAACCATAATAGACATCTTGGACAAAAAGAAGAAAATTTTATTTTTCGGTGAATAGTGCCGTTGTGACGCCCCCAAAATAGGTATACATCACCTATTCTGAGTTGTCAATACATGGTACAGAAATAACTACAACTTTATTATTACAACAATAAAACTGTGAGTTTGAATACAAATATTATCTTCTAGACAATATCTATACTCAAATAAATCCTCATCATATTTATTGATACATTATTTTACAAAAATGGTGAGGACTACTAAACAATTCTTTCTAAAACCTTCATTCTATACCCCGACTCGTACTCGCTATATTCTCGCCTCTTGAGAAGAAAAATGGAATAAAAAGGAAAAGGGTGAGCTCAACTAGCTCAGTAAAGAATATTATGACTAAGATAATATACAACAAATTATCGTTAGTCTTCAACAGGAAAAATCTAATAGAATACAATAGACAACAAATTTTAAATCAATATTCGCAATGAAATAATAATTCATTAGAAGAGTTAAGTAGAGAATGCAAACTACTATCTTCTATGTATGAATTTAAAAGTTCATCGCTCATCCTTTATCCTCATGTAACATCAATCAATATACATCCGGAATCAAATATTCATCTTTGCACTCTGGCCAAAGATATTCATCAATTAGTCATGTTCATCTAAACACTTGCTCATCTTTGCACTACTGACCAAAGATATTCTTCAGAAATCATTCATCTTTTGCACTACGTGCCAAAGATATTCAATAATATCATCATTTAAAACCGAGGATGATGAAAATATTTTTAAAGAGGCGAATCCAAAGAAACAAAATGACAAGGATTAAGGATTAAGGATTCGTACTTTGTTTTTATCCATGTTCAAAAATACCTCAAAATAATTATAGTGGTGTAAAATTCAAGAATGATCAAAACATGGATACAATCAAAGCTAGTATCCGTATAGATATTTTGGACAAAAAGAAAATTTTATTTTTCTATTGAATAGTCAGGTATACGTGAATAGTCTTTGTATCACGTGAATAGTAACTCAGACACCAAAAGATAGAAATTCCACAAAAACATCTTCACGCTTCATGAATAGTACTTTCGTGAATAGTAACTCGTGAATAAGAACTCATGAATAGTAACTTTCGTGAATAAGAACTCGTGAATAATAACCCCAACATGAAAAAGTTCCAAATTTGATAAAAGTTCCAACTAATATTTCAAAGATAATGATATTAAAGAAATAATATCATTTGAGAAGAAAATAACATCCTTACCTCGAAAGATCAAGATCTTCTAAATTTAAACACAGGATATAAAGGCTATGACTTGGACTTGCACCGTATAGCAATACTCAAAGTATACTCAAAATACTCACAAGAATACGCCGATAATATAGAGAGAGAAAACTTCGATTTAAAAGTGTGATTTTCAATTCTAACCTAAGACCCTATTTATAGAAATTCTTTAGAACAATTCAAAGCAGAAAATTTAATAAATTAATAATAAATTTCCTACACATGCCTAGAATCTGATTTCAGCCATCAAACACATGCCACATTCTAGAAAAGTAAGAAAAAACGTTTTCTAATTTTAAATATTTTAAACTTCAAAAATCAATTATTTGAGCTTGAACTTCAATAATTCATAATAAATAGCCCTTTCATCAGAAAATTCGAATCTCATGAGTTTTTATAGGAAATTCAATTCTCTACAACTTTGCGGAAGAAAGGTTTTCCAAATTCCAAATAGAAATTGACCGAAATCCATAAACAGACGATTTTACAAAGCTATAATCAAATTTCAAATCGATAAATGGGGTCCAATCGGCATGTTTAACATGTTTTAAACATTTATTGCAACAAAAAATACTCTTCCTCCTCGTATACTCATATATCCCACATTCGTTGTAAAAATATCACCATTATTATATTATTAACATATAATAATATATTTAAATGAATTATTTTATCGTAAAAAAGATAAAATATCAATTTTTAACAATTGTCACAATAAAAATTTTCTCCATCTATATCCACATAAAATTAATATTTTTCTCATCATATGAATCAATAATTAATTATTCACAATTAATATTCTGAGAATCACAATATTGACAACCGTGCGCTTCTGAGGAAAGAGGGCTTTCCAATAAGAATTTCTTCTACTTGGCCAAGCATGATTAGGTGACCAAACCTCTCCTTAGATGTAACTTTCTAGACATTGCCAATAATGTTATCTAATAATATTATTCGGATAATATGAATTATTGCTTCGATAATGAAAAATCTTGTGTAAATGACAATTATTGAAACAACAAAGAATATAAAATATCAACGCAAAGAATTATTAACTCAATAAAATAATTTGAACGAAGTAATTATCGTAACCATTATTGAGTAGTGCCTTCTACGTAAGAATCAATAATTGGTGTAATACCATGTGTTCTTCTTGTTTTTTAACCACCGGGTATTTTAACAATGATAATTGATAACAACTACTGTTATTATTTTTAAACACCTTATATTTATCGCTTTCTTCATCCAATCGCTTTCGGTTATGGGGCCCACACATGGTCGCTACTGGTCGTCATTTAATATTCTGACGACGATCTGAATATTCCACGACCAAACGAATATTCTCCTACAACAATGAATATTTTATAACCACTTGCTTATTTTGAAATATTTGTGTATCTTACCCCCTAACTATCCACATTAATCAAATCAACCCTTACTATTTCAAAATAATAAATAGAGAAAATTAAATTTCATTAATAATAAGTTGGGGTCTTACAACAGTATTCATGAATAGTCTTGATCGTGAATAAGAATCTCGACACAAAAAGTTTCAAATTTGATAAAAATTCGGATCAATACTTGGCGATAATGATATTGAAGAAATAATATCATATATGAAGAAAATAACATCCTTTACCTCAAAATATCGATTTACGATCGGAATATCGGTATATAAGGTCGAAAAGAAACTTGCACCGATGAATAGAAACTCACAAAGTATCTAAATACTCACAAAATACACTCAATAATCTAGAGAGAAGAGAGAAAACTTGTTTACGGTGTGATTTTCAATTAGCTTGCCCTCATTTGTAGAAAAATGTTAGCAGACTTGACCTGCGAACCCATGATTTTTACTTCGCTACTATTTCCACCCACCACATTTGAAATAAATTCAAGACATTTCTTCACCAACCACAAGTGGGGCCCACTCAATTCTAAAATTTTCCACCAAAATTATTTATAAATCTAATTTCTAAATCACCACCTCTTAAAATTCATAACAAATCATACGTTCATTTTTAACGGTTCAAAATTTGTGGACATATACTCAACTTATATATGTATAACATATCCAAAATTACAACGATCCAACTATTTGATTAAAAATTATAACTCACACAATATATCTCAAAAACACTTTTTAATTTTAATAATACCTTTATTCCGCTAAAAATACTTGATAAAACCTCAACATTAACTCCTTCATTTTTAACTACAATAAATATATCCAACATTTATATCCACATAAAATAAATATTTCCTTATCATATGAATCAATAATTAATTATTCACAAATAATATAATGTAATCACATTTATGATAACCGGCCGCTCCTAAGAAAGAGAACTTTCCCAATAAGAATTTCTCCTTATTAGCAGCAATTGATTAGGTGACCAAACTTCTCCTCGACGTAACTTTCAGACATTCTGCCAATAATCTTTATCTAATAATATTATTCAAATAATATGAATTATTGATCCGATAATGGAAAATCTTTGATCGATGATAATTATTGAAACAATAATAATATAAAATATCAACGCAAAAATTATTGAATCTATAAAATAAAATATCGAATAAAGAATTCATCGTAATAATTATTAAGTAGTAGTGCTTTTCTTACGTAAGGATCAATAATTCATCAATACATGTGTCTCACGGCGTATTCATCGTATTTTAACCACCCAGATTCCAACAGTGTTAATCTGTAGAATAACTACAATCGTTATTTATAAAAACTTAAACTTGTCGCTTTCTTCATCCGACAATTATTACATTATAGGGCCCATAAACGATCAAGGCGTCGTATTTAATATTCTCTCGACAACAAGAATATTCCACGTACCAAATGAATATTCTCCGACAACAATGATTATTTTATAACCACTTGCGTATTTTGCAAAAATTTACACATTTCACCCATAACCAGATAATTATATCAAATTAATACCTTATTATTCACAATAATAATTAGAGAAAATTCGATTTTATTTATAATAAGTTGGGGTCTTACACCCACCCCCACCCCCACCCCCCCCCACCCCACCCCCACCCCCCACCCCACCCCCACCTCCCACCTCCCACCTCCCACCTTCACACAAAAAAAATAATATTATGTGATTATGTATACACCTCTTACCCCCACCCCACCCCCCCCCCCCACACGCAAAAAAAAATAATATTATGTGATTATGTATACACCCCCCCCAACCTCCCACCTCCCACCTCCCACCTCCCACCTAAAAAAATAATATTATGTGATTATGTATACCCCTTTACCACCACCCCACCCACACCCACACCCACACTTAAAAAAAATTATATGTAAAATATATGAAAAATTATATAAAAAAGTATAGTAAAAAAAAAAAAGAATATAATTATAAAAAAAATTTAGAGAAATATGTGTTAATTTTTTAATATAAATTGAATTTAAATTAAATTTGAACATTTTGGAGTATTTAGGTCACTTTCTAATTATTTATTTCATTCTTAGATGTATTCATAACATCAATCAAACATGTACATGGAATATTAAAAAATCATTCCATTCCCTTCCTTATTTCATTCCATTTCCTACTCTATTCCATTCCTTCAATTCAAACCTAGCATAAATCTTGAATGTTATGCCAGGATCTATTCGATCATTCCTCCTTGTGAGCTACTATTAAAACTGTATAGCTGAAGCCATAATTAGCTCAGCACCCGCCTTACAAAGCCAATGCCTTGCTGCAAATCCAGGAAAGGGTAGGGTCGTCATTCAAACAAGTACATAGAATATGCCCATGGATATTGTTTTGGCTCCCTCAAGAGAATTATATCTATGACAGAAAATAAGGTTCTTTTGGAATATTCCTTTCTTATTTATTTGGTTTTTGAACATTAATGCCTAGTTGCTATGCCTGTGTCAAATCAAAATAAATAAATAAATAAAAACTACTTTAAAACTATTTTTTTTAGAAGATGAAGAAGGAAATATCTAAATAGCAATAAGTGCATCAGCAAATAAAATAATAATAAAAATAATAACATAGCAAATAACTGAAGCACTAATCCGATTTCTACAAGAGTTTAGCAATTACGTGAAGTTATAGAAGACTGAACCAAATCAACAAACAATAGTGCATAATCTACAGGTTTTCTGGAGAAAGATTGGCCTCCTCCCAACCACGACAAAATACTGCTACTTCTTTAGAACCTCCTTATTTCTGTTTTCATAGAAGTTTATCCATAGATTTGAAACCCAAAATACACTGACAAAAACTGCACTTACAATCACACACATCCAAGAAACCCAAGCCCACCTAGGAATCATACCATCAGCAGCACCACTTGCATAGAACACACCCATTCTATACACAAACACTGGTCCGAAAATCCCTCTAACAACTGTATAAAACCCATAAAACAGCGGGGACAAGAGATCATAAAATCTTGCAGCAGCATGCACATGGGATTTTTGGTATCCGACAAGGCTCCAAGTGTTCTGACAAGCACTCGTAACCTCGGCAAGAACAAGAAGAACAAGGATGGGAATTGCTCCATGAAGAATTACGTATCGACATGTCACGAAAACGTAGAGCGTGGCCAAGTGGTGACCAATGAAAAGAACGTCACTTGGAAAAAATACCAAGTAGTGCAAGATGTCCATGAAAAAGTAAGCAATGCTGTATTCAAGCACGATGTTTTGGAATTGTGTGTTTGGAGAAGCAAAATTGAAATTGCCTTGTGAGTTGTTTATTAGCATCGAAAAGATGGCTAAGAGAACAGCAGGCGTTCCGTGAGCTAGAGATATTAAACAGCTTGATGCTTCAGCTCTGTGCTTTCCATTCCAATTTCGGAAAACAGTGAAGTAACCAAAGAGATAAATGATGAGAAACGCGAATATAAACGCAGGAAGTACTGTTGAGCCATAAAGGGTCCATCTATTTTTCTCCAAGCAGGCAACCCACATAGATAAGAAGACGTTCTCCATGTATAGAGGTAGAGGAAGAGGGAGAAGGAGCAGAAATTCTAAAGGATTACCATAGGTTACGGTGTATTATTATATATAATACCAGATGCATTTCTTTTTAAAATATAACTTGGACTCGTTTATTGTTTTTTCCTTTTTGGATTGGGAGTAGGAATTGAAAGTTGGAGAGTTCATTGATCGAAAAGAGAATGTACTACTGTGTGTATATATAAAATAAAGTGATAATTACTCCCTCCATTATAAGATTAGAGATAAAACTTTAAGGAAAATTTTGTTTTAACAAAAATATCTCCAACATTAACTACAAATTAATATAATAATGATAGTACTCAATGTATCAAAATAAATTAAGATATATTGAAAATTTCATGTCATTTTAAATTTCAATATATATATCATTTAAAAATGGATAGCAGTACGAAGTATTTGTATTAATTAGGTTGTGAGCGTCTCAATTCTCAAATGTGCACGTTAAACACTCTTTTATGCTTATAGAATATTCCTGTCCTTGTAGTAATTAAAAGTTACTTACGCATAGACTTGGCAATATAATTATTTAATTATCGGGTCAACCCATATTAATTGAAACCAAATTGATTGGTTAACTATATTTATTTATTTGGGTTGGTTAAAGTTTGAAACCATATTTTTAAAAAGAAATATAGTTCTAATCCGGTTAACCATTTTTCGACCCATATTTTATTCCAAATCCAAATAAAAAGTTCTTTAGACCCATATTTACATATTCAAGAAGCTCAACCACCCACCCCACCCCACCCCCTACCCCCACCCCTACTCCCACCCCTACCCCCACCAAAAAAATATATTATGTGATTATGTATACACCCCTACCCCCACCCCTATCCCACCCACCCACCCACCCCCCACCCCACCAAAAAAATATTATGTGATTATGTATACACCTTTTACCCCACCCCACCCCACCCCACCACACCCACCCACCCACCCACCCACCCACCCCCTACCCCCACCAAAAATAATAATATTATGTATAGTATATATTAATTTCATTTTTTAAAAATTTTGTTTAAAAGTCAAAACATCTTAAAATGGTTAATATAATTTTTAACCATTTCCAACCCATATAACCCATATTAAAAATGGTTAATATGATTTTAGTTCTTGAATAGAACCATAACCATATTTTAAAAACCAAAACCTATTCATAACCATATTTTGTCAAGTCTACTTACCTACATGTATGTTCGTATATTATACAAAATCAATTATTAACCCTAGGAAGAAAATGAGTAATTTAAGAAACGGCCTTCCAATGATGCCAAATGTAACAATGCAATGATGCCAAATGTAACAATGAACCCTTGTTTGCATACAAATACATATTTTTATTTCATTGCTATCTAAAGCAAAATCTGCCTCTATCAGGTTCCACCACCTAGATATGTAACATATATATAGTCATATATGCTACCTGAACAACAAGCCACTATCAGTGGTCTGAACAAAGAGGTTTAGTTTGTTGACATTAATCGGACAGGATTCGCTGCAGGTCTATTACATTACCATTCCTCCATCAATGGTAAGCACCTGCAAGGCAGCATCAACGATCAAAAAGCTTGCAAGTTGCAAACATATATTAAAAACTTAATATGCATGTAAAGAAGAAGAGATTGAAGAGCACAAACAAGTGCTAAAAAAATTTGTATTGCCATAAGAGTTGTGGGACTCAACATATTGGTTAACCTAGTTGTCTCTTTACCTGCTGCAGGACATAAAATGAATTGATGCTGGCTTATGATATTTAAATCTAAAAGTGAGAAAACCAAGTCCTCACTGTAAAGCAACATGAAATACTAACGAACCTGTCCAGTCATGTAACTGGCTGCAGGATTAAGAGCCAAGAACTCCACCAGTCCAGCAACTTCTTCAGGTTGTCCATACCTTCCTGAATTTACAGTAACAAATTGTGATTAGCATCATTATCTCAGACCTTCTTCATAACATTTCAAAAGATTAGTGCAGGTTTGCAAGTCTTTTTCAAATAACAGAAACAAGCAGCAAAGGGTAAAGTCGGTGAACGTCAATCCCCAATGAGATTTCTGAACATATCTAGAGACATTTGAACATTGACAGTCTCTAACCAACAACAAGGAGAGTCCAAAAATAGTTTTGATATCCGCAGATATTAGATGCCTTATGGTAGGCGCATCAACATGGAAACTTGTTAGGAAGCTAGGTCAACATATGAACATTAACCAGCATAAAGAAATTACTTTTTACATGTGAATATATATAGACATTAGAAAGATGACAACGAGGAGTAGCATGGTTGGAAAAAAGGAAAATGGTCCACGCAAATGAGTATAAAAAAGAAACTATAATCAAGTAAAGGAGAAGTAATCTACAATGGTTCACATGTCAATTGAGAAACAAAAAGAATCTGCATATGGAAACAAATATTTGAACAAGGCTTTGCTCAAAGAAAAAGAAATATTGTGTGTTCTCGTGTCCATATAGATTGATATCTCACCCAAGGGGACGGATCCCAATATCTTTTTCTCCAAGTCTTTCCCAAGCTTAGCAGTCATATCAGATGCAATGAATCCCGGAGCCACAGCATTCACCTGGATGAAAAGCCATTATTAAATTTAATTTTCCTCGACTAGTATTAGCTGCATCTCAACGTGTGTCCTCTTATATAATTTGTGGACAACTCACATTAATGTTCCTGCTTGAATATTCCTTTGCCACGGCTTTAGTGAAGCCAATCACCCCTGCTTTTGCAGCACTGTAATTTGCTTGCCCGACATTTCCAACAAGACCAATAACCGATGTTATATTGATTATCCTTCCCTGAGAAATAGCAGTTGACAGTGATTGGAGATCCAAACCAGAACAGGCTTAGTGGCAAAGAACTCCACCAATTAATTCAAACTTTAGATAAAATGTAGCTCATCTTCAAGTTCTTAGCACTTGAGGGCCTTATATTAATGATTATTTTGCTTAGTGAGCACAGACATCAGGAGAACATGCTTAGGTTACCACTAACTTAGCAAATGCAACCAGAAATAAAGCAAAGGAAAAATAAAAGGTTACTAGACAATAATAAGGAAGTCAAGTATGTTTCATTCAACCCCCCAATTTGAAATATCTGAGATACAAGTTTGTTGAATGTAATCCTTTTTATTATGTACCCACTACTCACAGATTCCATGATAAAGATCATGATGAATTATAAAGGCTATATAAATTTTTTTTAAATGGTTATTGAAGTCCATTTGTCAATATAATCCCAACGCTTTTTCTGAACTGTACTCCTGCTCCCTCCACCCATGAGAAAAAGAAACCCTTACCACACACTCAATAATAATAGAGTTTCTTTTGGTTCAAGTTCTTGGACACCTGCCAGCCTAAATTACACAAGAACTGCAGTAATACAGAAAACTAAATTACTGTAAGATGCTGAGATGGGAATACCTTTTTCTTCTTCATCATAATTTTGGCTGATGCCTGCAAAGAAACAATTTAGCTCAAATACAGATAAGGGATATAAGAACCCATGTCTTTTAACAGTCAGGATATTCGGCAACAGACCTGTGTGCATAAGAACACACCCGTGAGATTCAGATCAATCACCTCCTTCCACTGAGCTGTCTTCATTCTCATCAACAATCCATCCCTGGTAATACCTGAAATTATTACTGAAAAATTATTAGCAGACTAAATTACAAAGAAACATGAGACAGAAACGGGGTAAACTATTTGTAACCTGCATTGTTTATCAATACATCAACTGTTCCCCATGCATCAACCGCCTGTAGATGCAGCACTTGAAAATTAGCAGCGCATCTTTCAAACTAAACAACTAATAAAGAGAATATCTCCTCACAGTTTTGATCATTGACTCCACATCTGCTTCTTTTGAAACATCTCCTCCAAAAGTAAGAGCTTGACCACCAGAAGCCTCAATCTACAACGTAACAGTGCATAACTGATATCAATGATTAATATGATGACACCAATTACATGAACCTTTCTCAGCAAAAGAAATCACTACACACCATCACATATCATTGGGGGATAAGAATATATATCTATTTTATCCCTGATAAGTGTGATCATAATGTTAATTAAATTTGAACTGAACCAAATAGGAAGTTTGATGAGACAAGTGATTCCTGACAAAAAATGTGGGGGCAGAACCTCAGACGTAGGATCCTCTAGTTCTACCTTGAAGCTAGGTGGGTAGCATTAAATCGCCACTACTATTTTATATAGTACTAGTAAACCGGATCAGTATGTTTTGACCCTTTAGACAAGCTTTTCCTAAAATTAATAGCAAGTCAGGGTTTAGTTGATATATTTTACATTCTTCTACACAAAATCTAAATTGAAAATATTAGGGATAAAACTTATATTAAAATTTTAAAATTCATAATGAGTAACAAGATCTAAAAATAACTATATTCAAAATATTTACCTCTTTACAAACCTCTTCTGCCTCCTTCGATGACCTTGCATAATTAACCAGAACCTGCAATAAAAAGTTTGTGATCAAAAGTCACGGGATGGGAAGTTACAACTTACACGAGTTGTTTCCGGTACAAGGGCTTTCATGTCATCATGTGTGGTACCATGATAAACTACATGCCCAATATTTGGCAGATTGAGATGCTACAAGATACAACATTTTTATCAAATGAAGCAATTGCTGGAAATCTAAAGTGTCCCCAGCAATCATTTACCTATCATGAATTTCTGACTCATTTGTCTTGATATGTCCAGGAACCAATAAATAAAGGTTAAACAAATATAGTAATTAGCATATCCTTCTCCATACCGTAATTGGCCAAGCATCACTGTGCCAGGAAACCCGAGTTGTAAGAATATAGTGTCAATGCAAAGTTTACATTAGATAACCTATTTTTCTTTTTACCCTT
Organism: Panax quinquefolius; assembly: GCA_020205615.1. Classification (NCBI taxonomy): domain Eukaryota; kingdom Viridiplantae; phylum Streptophyta; class Magnoliopsida; order Apiales; family Araliaceae; genus Panax; species Panax quinquefolius. Next base: position 1,514,879 of record CM035173.1, on the reverse strand, counting down.
TCTTTTTTGGGTTGAACAGGTTGAGTAGCAATAGCTTGAGATAGTCAAATTCACAACCAAGATATCTTACGTACGCCAACTACCTAAAATGACTGATTCAGTTAATTTTGCATAGAAACACCTAAGGCCATGTTTGTTTACAAATTTAACACTAATTCGGACTATTTTATTCCATGATGAGGGATTAATAGTCCTTTAAATAGTTCCATGGACTATTTTTTTTATCATTTCCAAGGCTATTTATGAGAGATTATATAATATCATGATAAATGTGGGATTAATAGTTCCCTCCTTTTAATCTATCAAATGACTTTATGGGGACTAATAATCCCACATTGAGGGACTAATGTGGCATAACTTTTGCAAACAAACATGGCCAAAGTTTCTTCTGTTGCATCCACTAGAATTCAAGTTGCAGATGACATATTGCTGACAATACCATCTAATTAGTTCATAACACAAGGAAAAATGAATTCTGGTCACTAATTCGCGACTGCAGAGAACAAGAAACGCATATACAAGTATATCATTGTAGTAAACAACTTATATGAAATATTGATTAGCGAAGAGGAAGCCTGTGAGATCTGACCTTACAACCAGCTTTTCCCAACGCCAATGCTATTGCCTTGCCAATACCTCTAGAGGCTCCCGTCACGACAGCAACAGGAGCTTCCACATTTTTTGTAGCTTCAACACTTGCTTGTTCAATAGTTACAACCTGGGCTCTTACACCTACATGAATTGCAGTCATTGAATTCAGCATTTTTAAGGTATTAAAATAGGAAGTTTCTAACTTTTTATAATTATCCTTCCTAATTCAGAAAAATCACTCCAAAACCCTTCTAGCAAACATTGGTATAACATTTGAAAGCCTAATTTTTGAAAAGGTTAAGAAGCTAGAATTTACCAGAGGAAACAAGAGAGCTCCTCGATCTACATTGGAAATTGAGGCTATGCTGCTGCCGAAGCTGAATTGATCCGGAAATTGGAGAAAATTTTCCAAACTGACAGAGTTTCCGTTCACTTCCAGACGAGATTCCGGCGGTTCTGAAGGCCACGACGGCCGATCCAGCAACAGAAGTAGCAGCCATGTGGAATCTCCGAATGGCTGAAATTGAAGAGAGAGAACACCGGGGAAGTATGAAAGTCGCCACAGAGAAAACGCCTCTTACATATATATATATATATATATATATATGGAGATTGGAGAGGCAAAGCAAGCAAAACAGAGGGAAAGTGTTTGATTTTTTTGCTTCGTAAAGTCCGAAGACTCTGATAGCTGCGATGTAAACTATGCCCAACGTCTGCATGACTTATTTACCAATTACTACCTCGTTTTTATTTTTTTCTTCATTTTTTCTCCTTTCTTCTTTTAGCTTTCATTAATACTCCTTATACTTCACATTGGACTTTCCAACTGATTGTGTAGATGATGATTATTATTTTCAATAGTGTGAATATTTTCATCCGACGCAATTATTACGCAAATACTAAATTTGAACTGAGACTGTAAATTTGATTATATTTTTAATTTTTTTAAGTCCAGCACCTTGCATATCCATTGTTGGCGATGGAACAACTCCGATGATGAGAAGGTAATTGGATAAGATAAAATTATAGGAGTAATGTTTTTTTTATTCATAATGTCGTGTCGTTATACCAAACGGACTTTAAATTAGTCTTTGGTTGAGTTGAGCCACGTAGAGATTACTTTTTTTTAAATCTTTCATTTCAGCAAAAATAATTTCTTTTATTTAATTTACAAATTTTAATAAAACGATTTTGTTTGAAATATTTATCGTCAAATTTATTTAGTAGTTGTCATAATATGTTATACGATTTGATAACAAATTTGTAGGCTTTAGCACTCTCTTAGAAATGAATACTTAATGCTGATCATACCAATAGCTTGTAAGACCCCAACTTTTATAAATAAAAATAAATTTTTCTATAAATATTATTTTTGAATATTATGGAATAAATTTGATATAATATTTTAGTTGAGGGTAATATTTATAAATTTTGCAAAAAGTAAGCAAAGTTGTTATAAAATATTCGTTTGCTTGGAGAATATTCTTTTGTTTTAAATATTCGTAATGACGACTACCAATCATTAGTGGACCCCATTAACGGAGTATTGTCGTGTAGTTAGAAAACGACAAAATTATCTTTCTATAAAAATAACTCTACAGAGTGTTACTACTTAAAAACTGCTGAACTACCCTTAGTAGTAAAAGTACAAGAATACGCCTGAATTGTATAAGAAGACACGATATTGATTATCGATGCTTACGTGAGAAGTCACCAATTTATGCTCAATTATTGCTACAAAGAATTGTTGCATCATATCTCTTATATTATCGATTCAATTATTGTCACAAGATCATCTCAGATAATATATTATATAAGATTAAATCAATAATCGAGACGACAAGTTATAAATGATTAATAATTGTTGAAAGATTAAATATGTGTTGATTAAAAATAAAATGATTTGTGGTAATATTTATTCAATCCTTGATGTATATAAAGAGTCTCATTATGAGACGCTTGTGGTAAGTTTGATTATTTTATGGGGGCCCATATGTCATCATCTAAGAGTCTATTCATTCAATAGTAATTACCTTCGTCAATAAGAATTACCTTTGTGAATAGAATTACCTTCGTCAATAGTAATTACCTTTCAATAATAGTAATTACCTTCGCCAATAGTAATTACCTTTACCAAACGTCAACCACTTGTCGTTTCACATTACAGCGGCCGAACCACTTGTCGCTTTACATATTACAAAAGGCCAAACCACTTTTCTTTTCACATCATCACCGCAAGCCACTCGCTTTTTTATATTGGCAGTCTTTAAAGTAGAAAATCTTCTATAAATAGAGGCCTAGTGCTTCATTATTTTTCACGAATTCATTCAAGCTTATAGAGAGAAAGTATAGAGAGAGAAGAGAGAAAGAAGAAGAGTATTTTGTTACTACACTACCGCAGATTCAATCTCCTACCAAAAGTAAGGGTGTTATTCTTTCTTATTCATGAAGAGAAATCGTTGTTATTCCATCGCTTATTATTCTGCTGGAATAACTCAGATACGTGGTTTACCCTATACTTGGTGACATTCTTCTATTATTCTATTGAACATCTTGTCTCAGTGTTTTACACCTTTGACCGGTTCCGCTTTATTATTATTCATCCTCGTTGGAACATCCTCGTTCTGTGTTTTTACTGCTGAATATCCACCGGTTTACCATTCGGTTCCATTTTTATATTCTGTTGAATATCCTCGTCAAGCGCTTTTACGCCGACCGTTCCGTTATTTATTATTCTGGCTGAATAACTCGCCTGCGCTGGCCTATCGCATTTACGGGTGATTTCTTTTGTTATTCCATTCTTTATTATACCCAAATTGGTTAAAACTTTGACTTTCTATAATCCATGAAATTAGTGGAATATCCTCGATATTTAAGGCTTCATCCAAAGATCCTTTCATGGAAATATTCTTCTCGAAGATTCTTGAATTTTACTCTACAAAACAAAGATCATATCGATAATTTGATGTTATTAATTCCTAGATAAATTAATTCTTGAACTTGTTTTATTGAATTCTTATATCATTGTCATCATCCTCATGTTTATATTATGTTGAAAGTCATCTCGTATTCCGTAGAAGTGCATGATGGACTTGGTATGATTACGACCAGAGACTATTCGGTGTAATCATGACCGTAATGTTACAAATGATGTGGTAAAATCCTCAAAGGTCTGTAGTGATTGATCGATGGACAAATGTTGGCATGATCACGACCATTAATGAATACACAAATATTCTCGCCCGTAGTATGAATAATTGTGGTCGTGATACTAAAGAATATCTTCGTCAGTAGTGTGGGTGATTCGATGATGTGGAATATTTATTAAAGTCGAGTCTCAAATTATAAAAAAGGATGAAAAACTTTTTAAATCATAAAAAGATAGTAGATTTTATTTTCTACTGACTCTTTTAATGGATCATTTGGTTCACCGTAGTTAAACTTGATGTTCATTATATTTTATCGCTTAACATCATTGTAGGCTAATGATAATTTATTCTGCATTATCTTAGTCATAATATTTCTTATCGAAATAGTTGAGCTCACCCTTTTTTCACCGTTCTCTTCGTGAAATGAGAATATAGCCGGGACGAGCCTGGGAACGGAGTAATGGTCCGAGAGGATAAGATTAGTAGTCCTCACTATTCTCGTGAAATAGTGTGATAATAATTGTAAATGAGGACTCTTTTTGAGTTTGTATAATCTCTAGTAGACAATATTTGTATTCAAACTCATAGCTTATGTCGTATTGTTGCATACTACGCATAGCTATATTAGTAAGTTGTATTTAAATTCTATACTATGTATCCGACTACCCAAGATGGGTGATGTATACCTAATTTTGGGGCGCGCCACAAGTATCGTAGCTTAGGATATACGATCCCCGCTAAGATGTGAGAATAGTACTAGGAGGGAGAGACGGAATACCTTCGCTAGTATGACCTACCTAAGTTTATGTGTTATTTTATTGGTCACGTAATATATAGGATAATATGTTTCATATGTCAATTAACCTTTTATTTTGTGGCAAGATTCTCAAAATGACATCCGAGAATGTTGAGAATAAGAATGGAGCACAAAGCGATCGCCGATTCACCACATATCAATAATCGTGATAATGTGCATCGAAGGCGATAATCCTCATGCAAACAACAACACCGACCAAATGATGAATGATCAAATGTTCGAGGCTTTATGCAATTCATGCAACAAAGAAAGTAGAGCGACTCGCCCAAAAACGTAGGTGGAAACACGAAAAACTCTCGCAGCACACCACCGCTAAACAATTCAAGGAGCCGACCCACCGAGTTTAAGGAGAGCCAAAAACCACTTCAAGCGCGAAGCATGGATAAAGCAGATTACCAAGATATTTGATGTCTTGGGATGCTCCGAGGAGCAAAGGTTCCTTTCCACCTTTATGTTGCGCGGAGAGAGGCGTATTATCGGTGGGAATTCCAGAAACGTACTCAACCTCATTGATCAAGATATCTTGGGAGAAGTTCCAGAGTCGTTCAACGACAAATACTTTCCCGAAAGTATTCGCCATATAAAGGAGGTGGAGTTTATCAAGTTGAACAAAACAATACGACCGTGTCGCAATACGAGGCAAAATTTATGAGTTATCACGGTTTATATTCCCACTCGGTGGATAATGAAGAGAGAATGGCGCCAATGTTTTTAAGAAGACCCTCAAATTTTTAAATAAAAAGGAATTTCCTTTATTTATTATTTTGAAATAGTAAGGGTTGATTTGATTAATGTGGATAGTTATGGGTTAAATACGCAAAATATTTCAAAATAGCAAGTGGTTATAAAATATTCATTATCGCTTGAATATTCGTTTGGTCGTGGAATATTCGATCGCTTGGGAATATTCGTATTTACGCACAGCCATGCCATGTGTGTGGCCCCATAACTCTGAAAGCGATTGGATGAAGAAAACGACAAATATAAGTTGTTTTTAAATAAATCTACAGAAGTTGTTACAAGTTATCACCGCTGAATACCCGCGGTTAAAACACACTAATACGCTGTTAAAACAAGAAGAAGACACCAGATTGCACCAATTATTGATTCTTACGTAAGAAGGCACTACTCAATAATGGTTACAAAAATTACCGCTCAAAGATTTTATCGAAAGTTAATAATTGTCATATTGATATTTTATATCATCGTTGTTTCAATAATTGTCATTACACAAGATATTTTTCATTATCGGCAATAATTCATATTATCCTAAATAATATTATTAGATAACATTATTGGCAATGTCTAGAAAGTTCTGCCTAAGGAGAGGTTTGTCACCTAATCATAGCCACCAAGAAGAAGAAATTTTATCGAAAGCCCCTTTCCTGAACCGCCTCGTCACAATATCAGATTCTCAGAATATTATTTGTGAATAATTAATTATTGATTTATATGATGAGGAAAATATTGATTTTATGTGGATATAGATGGAGAAAATTTTTAAAATGACAATTGTTGAAAATTAATATTTTATCTTTTTCTCGATAAAATAATTCATTTAAATATATTATTTTAATAATATATTAACTATGATATTTTTTACAACGAATGTGGGATATATGAGTATACGAGGAGGAAGAGTATTTTTGTTGCAATAAATGTTTAAAACATGTTAAACATGCTCATGGACCCCATTTATCGACCGAAATTTGATTATAAATTTCAGTAAAATCGCCTGCTTTGTGGATTTCTTTTCCAATTTCTATTTGGAATTTGGAAAACTTTTCTTCTGCAAAGTTGTAGAGAATTGAATTTCCTATAAAAACTCGCGAGATTTGAATTTTCTGATGAAAGGGCTATTTATTATGAATTATTGAAGTTCAAGTTCAAATAATTAATTTTTGGAAGTTTTAATTATTTTTTTAAGAAAACGTTTTTTTTTTTTGGACATTGAGTGGCTATATGTGATATATAAATGATCTGAAATCAGATTTCTAAGGTGGGCTTGAATATTTTTAATAAATATATATTATTTTATTAAATTTTCTGCTTTCGTGTTCTAAAGCATTTTCCTATAAATAGGTGCTTAGGTTAGAATTGAAAATCACACCGTAAACCAAGTTTTCTCTCTCTATATATATCGAGTTTATTCTTGTGAGTATTTTGAGTATACTTTGAGTATTGCTATACTAAGCAAGTTCCCTTCAAAGACTATATCCTGATTCTAAATTAAGTACTAATCTTCGAGGTAAGTGGATATTATTTTTTTTTTTAATGATATTATTTCTTCAATATCATTATGTCAAAATGTCGATCCAAGTTTTTATCAAATTTGAACTTTTTCATGCTCTGGGTTACTATTCATGGGTTACTATTCATGAGTTACTATTCACGAAGTTACTATTCACGAGTTACTATTCACGAAGTTACTATTCACGAGTACTATTCACTATTCAGCGTGCGAAGATGTTTTTTTGTGGAATTTCTATCTTTTGGTGCTCTGAGTTACTATTCACGATACGACAAGACTATTCACGATACTACAAGACTATTCACGATACTTGCATTATTCAATCGAAAAATAAAATTTCTTCTTTTCGTCTAAAATATCTATTCGATACTAACTCGATCAGATCCATGTTTTGATCATTCTCAATTTTACACCACTATGATTATTTTTTTTGAGGTATTTTTGACGGATAAAACCAAGTACTAATCCTTAATCCTTAATCCTCGTCATTTTGTTTCACCGATTCGCTTTTTTTAAAAAAATATTTTTCATCATCCTCACCTTAAATGATGATATTATGGAATATCTTTGGCCCCAGAGTGCAAAGATGAATGATTTCTTAAGAATATCTTTCGCCCAGAGTAAAAAGATGAATGATTTCAAGAATATCTTCGAACAGTAGTGTAAAAGATGAACAGTGTTTAAATGAATACGAATAATCGATGAATATCTTATCTTCGCCCAGAGTAAAAAAGATGAATATTTGATTCCGTATGTATATCGATTGATGTTACAGGATAAAAGATAGACGATGAACTTTTAAATTCATACATGTAATAGTAGTTTGCATTCTCTACTTAACTCTTCTAATGAATTATTATTTCACGCATAATAATATTGATTTAAAATTTGTTGTCTATCAGATTCTATTATATTTTTCCCGTCAAGACTAACGATAATTTGTCAGATATTATCTTAGTCATAATATTCTTTACCGAGCTAGTGAGCTCACCCTTTTCCTTTTTGTTCCATTTTTCTCGTGAGGCGAGAATATAATGATAGTACGAAGCCTGGGTAATGGAATGAAGGTTTTAGAAAGGATTGTTTAGTAGTCCTCACCATTTTTTTGTAAAATAATGTATCAATAAATGTGATGAGGATTTATTTGAGTATAGATATTGTCTAAAGATAATATTTGTATTCAAACTCACAGCTTTATCGTTGTAAATAATAAAGTTGTAGTTGTTTCGCACTACGTATTGACAACCGTAATGGGTGATGTATACCTATTTTGGGGGCGCCACAACTGGTATCGTAGCTTAGGATATGATCTCCTCAAGCGAGATCTCCAGAATAGAATAGAACAGAGGGGAGAGACGAGTAAATCCTTCGCTAAAGGTGTCCTACCTAAGCTTATTTGTTAGTTGGTCAAGATATAGGGATATTATGTGATATATTGATTTCTTAATTAACCCTTGTTTTACGACAAGATTTGAGAATGTCGAATCGAGAATATTAACAATGGAAATGAGACCGTGGAGACGCCTCAGACTCACCAACGAGGAGAACGCAACAGTCGGGCAATGTTCCTCCCGTGAACAACACCATCGAAAGCGATGATGAACGAGGGATGTTTAGAAGTTTTTTGCAGCTCATGCAAAATCGCATTTAGGAGACTCGTGTTCAAAATACAGAGGAAATGATAGCAATTCACGGGTTGTCACAAACAAGCAAGCTCAAAAAGAGTCGGGACCACCGAATTTAAGGGAAAGCCGATCCGATCACAATGAAAAACACGGGTCAAAAACAAATTACCAAGATATTCGATGTCTGGGATGCACGGAGGAACAGAAGGTTCCATTCGCCACCTTTATGTTCCGCGGCGAGGCGCATCATCGGTGGAGTCTCAGTGAAGCGCACTCCATCCAAATTTCGCACTCAAAGATGTCTTCGGAGACGCTTTCAGAATTATTTAATGACAAATACTTTCCCGAAAGTGTTCATTATATGAAGGAAGGAAGTGGAGTTCATCGATTGAACAAAAACAACACGACGGTCTCAAAGACGAGGCAAAGTTTGCAGAGTTATCCAGTTCAGACCTCATTCGTGGAGAATGAGGAACGATGACGCGCGGATGTTTCTTAGAGGTTTGAAACCCAAGATACGCCAAGATCTCATTTCTCATAAATTTTCTCTTATTCAGATGTTGTAAATGTGGCTCAATTATTAGAGCGAGATAACGAGTACTACCAACCGAGGGACCACAACCAGATCGTACGTAGATAAAGCAACAATGTAATAATGATAACCAAATGAGAAAGAAAAAAAGACGGACAAAAATGGTAACCACTCCGTGGTAATCATGGCCATGAAAAAATAGAAGAAGCGAAGTCGAGGAGATTTTTAAAAAGAGGAGATTTAACAACGACTATGTGAAGACGACAAAGGCGCAAGAAAGAATCGGTTCTAAGGGAGGAGAACGACCACCCATTATATGCTACAAATGCGAAAAGAGGGACATATCACCAAACCGCCCACAACAGCTCAAGGTATGCTATAATTGTGGAAAGGAAGGACATATCGCCGAGATCAGACAAGAGAAACCTAAACTAGTTCAATGGGGATTTGCGACTCAAAAGATCGTCTCCGTAAAAGTCAAAGTCAACGATTCCGGAAGAGCGCTTTGTCAGATCGGGTCATAATGCGAGGAACCCAAACGAGGTGATCACGGTAAGCTATTTATAAATTTCATGTAAGTTTATACCTTACTTGATACCGGCATACCCATTCATTTATCTCTCCCGCATGTGCTCAACGCTTAAACTCGACCGAGAAATTAGACTTTCGACCTATCTCGTGGAAACTCCGCTAGAGAAACTTTCATCACATCCACCGCTTATAAATCTTGTTTGATTCAAGTCAGCACCATTACCTTACCTGCTGACCTTATCTCTTTAAAGATACTTGCTTTTGATGTGATTTTAGGGATCGATCGTTAACTACTCATCATGCCAAAATTGATTGTTTTCGTAAGGTCATTAGTTTTCATATTCCTAACCAACCCGTTGTACGAATTCAAGCAACTAAACCATTAAAATCAATCACCGCTATATCTAATCATAAAGCTATTCGCTTATTAAAAAACTGATGTCAAGCTTTCTTAGCCCATGTTATGGATTTGAATAAAGACACGCCAAATTTGAATAATATTCCCGTTGTTATCGACTTTCCCGACGATTTCAAGAACTTCCTGCCACCCCCGTAACGTGAAGTTGAATTTTTATTGATCTTGAACCCGGCACAAAGCCCATTTCTAAAACCCCATATCGAATGGCTCCTATTGAACTTCAGAGTTAAAGGTCCAACTACAGAATTGTTGACATCGGCTTCATTCGGCCCCAAGACATCTCCTCGGGGTGCTCCTGCTTTATTTGTAAAGAAGAAAGACGGAGTATGCGACTTTGTATCGACTATCTGAATCGAACCATGTCACCATCAAGAATAGGTATCCTCACCTCGTATTGATGACTTGTTTGACCAACCAAAGTAAGGGCAATTTTTTTCAAAAATCGATCTTCGCTCGATATCATCACCAAGATTAGAATCGAGGATATTCCAAAGACCGCCTTCGTAAACCCTGGTATGGGCATTATGAATTCTTAGTCATGTCTTTCTGACTAACTAATGCTCCCGCTTTTCATGGATATGATGAACCGAGTATTCAAGGAATATTTGATCAATTCGTTGTTGTTTTTATCATGACATCCTCATATATTCCAAAAGTCGTGAAGATCATGAGCACCATTTGAAGTCGGTACTCCAAAGGCTTCGTGAAAACCAACTATATGCCAAATTGAAGAAATGCGAGTTCGCTCGAGGAAGTAGCATTCCTCGGGCACGCGGTGTCAAAACATGGAGTATCCGCTGATCCCACCAAGATCAAGCAATACAAAGTCGGGAGCAACCAAGCCTGCGGATCAAGTACGAGCTTTTTGGGCTAGTCCGGTTATTATCGAGATTCGTGGGAAGGGTTTTCTCTAATCGCTACTCCATTAACTCAAATTAACTCTAAGGATACAAAATTCGCTTGGAGCGAAGAATGCGAGAAAAGTTTCCAAGAGCTTAAGAGGAGACTTATTTCTAAGACTGCTCTAACAATACCATCCGTTCGATGGATTTGTTATCTACAATGATGCTTCAGCAAAGGGTTAGATGTGTTCTCATGCAACGGGAAAAAGTCATAGCCTATGCCTCATGACAACTTAAAGAGTATGAGAGGAATTATCCTACTCATGATCTAGAGTCATGCAGCAGCAATGCTTTTGCGCTACTAAAAATATGGAGGCACTATCTATATGGGGAGAAAGTGGAGATATATTCGCACCATAAAAGCCTTTAAATATTTCTTCACTCAAAAGAACTCAACACGCGGCAATGACGCTGGCTCGAGCTATCGAAAGACTACGACCACACTATTCAATACCATCCCGGTAAAGTTAACGTGGTAAATTGATATCGAGTAGAAGATCATATCATATGCGAACGAAAAGGATGATGTCAAGTATACGACAGAGCCAACTTTAATAGAAAAGTTAAGGTCGCTCAAGCCACCGAATCTTGAAATGAAATGCGCGTATGAAGAAGAAAGAAAGTACAAGAAGGAGCTATTCCTAAGCGAGAATCGATGAAGAAGGAATACTTCGAGTCCACTCTAGACTTTCAGGTTCCTAACGACTGATTTGAAGTACAAGATTACGATGGAGGCACACAATACACCATTTGCAATCCATCCTCGAAGTACTAAAATGTATCGTGATCTTCGATATACATTTTGGTGGAACAATACGAAGAGAGAGATTGCAAAGTTTATCTCGATGTGTTTAACTTGCTAACGGTAAAGGCGAGCATCTTGTACCTAAGGGTCCGCTGCAACCACTTGAGATTCCTAAATGGAAGTGGGAACACATTACTACGGATTTCACGGGTCTTCCTACTATTTCAAGGCATCAATGCTATTTGGGTTATTGTTGATAGATTAACCAAGTCTCGCTTTCATTTCGCCGACACGGAGACTTATTCCTCGAACGCCTTGCTAGTATGTACGTGAATGAGATTGTGAGGTCATGGCATGCCAGATCCATAGTTTCGATCGCGACCCAAGATTCACTTCAAGATTTTGGGTTAGCTTGCAAAAAGCTATGGGCACGGATTTACGCGATTAGTTCTAAGATACCATCCCCAAACCACGGACAATCGTAGAGGACTATTCAAACTCTCAAGATCTATTAAGACTCGTGGTCCTAGACTTCAAGGGTAGTTGATAAGTATTTACCATCGGTGGAATTCTCCTACAACAACAAAGCTTATCGTGCAAGTATAGTGTGGCTCCATTCAAGCATTATATGGACGAAAAAAATGTCGCTTCTCCAATATGTTGGGATGAGGTGGGTGAAGCAACATTGTTGGGACCCGAAAGTACGTATGACTCACCGAAAAGATCCAAATGATTCGACAACGATACAAACCAAGACAAGATCGACAAAAGAGTTATGCGGATCTTCATCGAAAGGACGGGAATTTAATGTAGGGATCATGATTGTCATGAAGTCGCTCCATGGAAGGGAGTTACAAGATTTGGGAAGAGAGGAAAGCTCAATCCACGATTTATCGGGTCCATTTCAAATTCTCGACCGAGTAGGAAATGTAGCCTATAGACTTGCTATGCATTCTCCGAGTATGTCTCTCGTGTTTCATAATGTGTTTCATATATCCGCATTTCAGAAAATATGTGAAAGACCCGAACCACGCTATCGAAGTTAGAACCGATTTAGAGATAGCCAAGACTTAACGATGAGGAGGTACCACCAAGATCTTGATAGAAGGAGCATGTCCCACGCCAAGAAAGGTCATACCACAAGTTAAAGTTTTGTGGAGGAATCATGCTATAGAGGAAATGACCGGAAATTGAAACGAAATGAAAGCGAGGTATCCTCACCTTTTCAAACACTGTACGTACGACGCCAATTTCGAGGACGAAATTTCATAAGGAGGGAGGTCAGAAGACCTCAAATTTTTAAATAAAAAGGAATTTCCTTTATTTATTATTTTGAAATAGTAAGGGTCGATTTTATTTAATGTGATAGTTAAGGGTTAAATACGCAAATATTTCAAAATAAGCAAGTGGTTATAAAATATTCATTATCGCTTTGGGAATATTCGTTTGGTCGTGGAATATTCAGACTGCTTCTTGAATATTCGTATTTACGACGCAAGCAATGCCATGTGTGGGCCCCATAACTAAAGCGATTGATGAAGAAAACGACAAATATAAGTTGTTTTTAAATAACTACAGAAGTTGTTACCAAGTATCATCATTGAATACCCTATGGTTAAAACACACTAATATACCATTGTCAAACAAGAAGATACCAGATTGCACCAATTATTGATTCTTACGTAAGAAGGCACTACTCAATAATGGTTACAAAGAATTACCGCTCAAAGATTTTATCGAAAGTTAATAATTGTCATATTGATATTTTATATCATTGTTGTTTCAATAATCACATTACACAAGATTTTTCATTATCGGCAATAATTCATATTATCCAATAATATTATTAGATAACATTATTGGCAATGTCTAGAAAGTTCTGCCTAAGGAGAGGTTTGGTCACCTAATCAAGGCCAAGAAGAAGAAATTTTATCGAAAGCCCCTCTTCCCTGAACCGCCTCGTCACAATATCAGGATTCTCGTAATATTATTTGTGAATAATTAATTATTGATTTATATGATGAGGAAAATATTGATTTTATGTGGATATAGATGGAGAAAATTTTTAAAATGACAATTGTTGAAAATTAATATTTTATCTTTTTCTCGATAAAATAATTCATTTAAATATATTATTTTAATAATATATTAATTATGATATTTTTTTACAACGAATGTGGGATATATGAGTATACGAGGAGAAGAGTATTTTTTTTGCAATAAATGTTTAAAACATGTTAAAACATGCTCTGGGACCCCATTTATCGACCGAAATTTGATTATAAATGAAAATCGCCTGCTTGTGGATTTCTTTACCAATTTCTATTTGGAATTTGGAAAACTTTCTTCTGCAAAGTTTAGAGAATTGAATTTCCTATAAAAACTCGCGAGATTCGAATTTTCTGATGAAAGGGCTATTTATTATGAATTATTGAAGTTCAAGTTCAAATAATTGATTTTTGGAAGTTTAAATTATTTTTTTTAAGAAAAACGTTTTTTTTTTAATTTTTGGGCTCATTATGTTATGTAAATGATCTGAAATCAGATTTCTAAGGTGGGCTAAGAATATTTTTATAATTATATTATTATTTTATTAAATTTTCTTCGCTTTCTGTTTCTAAGCATTTTCCTATAAATAGGTGCTTAGGTTAGAATTGAAAATCACACCGTAAATCAAGTTTTCTCTCTCTATTATCGAGCGCGATTCTTGTGAGTATTTTGAGTATACTTTTTGAGTATTGCTAGACTATAAAGTTCAAGTCAAAGACTATATCCCTGATTCTAATGTAAGTACGATCTTCGAGGTAAGGATATTATTTTTTTTCAGAATGATATTATTTCTTCAATATCATTATGTCAAAATGTCGATCCAAGTTTTTATCAAATTTGAACTTTTTCATGCTCTGGGTTACTATTCATGGGTTACTATTCATGAGTTACTATTCACGAAGTTACTATTCACGAGTTACTATTCACGAAGTTACTATTCACGAGTACTATTCATTCATAGCGTGAAGATGTTTTTTTGTGGAATTTCTATCTTTTGGTGTCTGAGTTACTATTCACGATACTAAGACTATTCACGATACTACACTATTCACGATACTATATTCAATCAAAAATAAAATTTCTTCTTTTCGTCTAAAATATCTATTCGGATACTAACTCGATCAGATCCATGTTTTGATCATTCTCAATTTTACACCACTATGATTATTTTTGAGGTATTTTTGACGGATAAAACCAAAGTACTAATCCTTAATCCTTAATCCTTGTCATTTTGTTTCAATCGATTCGCTTTTAAAAAATATATTTTCATCATCCTCGCCTTAAATGATGATATTATGGAATATCTTTCGCCCAGAGTAAAGATGAATGATTTCTTAAGAATATCTTCGGCCCAGAGTAAAGATGAATGATTAATAATATTTCGCCTTCAGTAGAGTGCAAAAGATGAACAGTGTTTTAAATGAATACGACTAATCGATGAATATCTTCGCCCCCAGAAAGCAAAGATGAATATTTGATTCCGTATGTATATCGATTGATGTTACAGGATAAAAGATAGACGATGAACTTTTAAATTCATACATGTAAGATAGTAGTTTGCATTCTCTACTTAACTCTTCTAATGAATTATTATTTCACCATGTAATATTGATTTAAAATTTGTTGTCTATCAGATTCTATTATATTTTTCCCTCGTCAAGACTAACGATAATTTGTCAGATATTATCTTAGTCATAATATTCTTTATCGAGCTAGTTGAGCTCACCCTTTTCCTTTTTGTTCCATTTTTCTCTCGTGAGGCTAGAATATATAATGAAAGTACGAGCCTGGGTATATGAATGAAGGTTTTAAAGGATTGTTTAGTAGTCCTCACCATTTTTGTAAAATAATGTATCAATAAATGTGATGAGGATTTATTTGAGTATAGATATTGAAGATAATATTTGTATTCAAACTCACAGCTTTTACTCGTAAGTGTAATAATAAAGTTGTAGTTGTTTTTGCATCATGTATCGACAACTCGTAATAGGTGTGTTAAATTTGACTCCTCAGACTCCTCCTCAAATTAGATCTTCGAACTCTAAAGTTATACTTATTTGATAATCTCGCCAACGCTTAAATTCGACTCTCGAGAAATTGACTTTCACTTATCCGTGAAACTCTTCCTTCATTACATCCACCGCTTATAAGTCTTGTTTGGTTCAAATCCAGACTTCACATTACCCGTCGATCTTATTTCATTAAAAATACTTGCATTTGACGTGATTCTAGGGATCGATTGGTTAACTACTTATCATGCAAAAATTGATTATTTTCGTAAGGTTGTTAGCTTTCATATTCCTAACCAACCTATTATGCTAATTCAAACGACCAAACCATTAAAATCAATCACTATCATCTCAAGCCATAAAGCTATTCGCTTATTGAAAAACGGATGTCAAGCTTTCTTAGCTCATGTCACGATTTAAACAAAATATACGCCGCTTTTGAACGATATTTCTATTGTTAATAAATTTCCGACGATTCCCTCAAAGAACTTCCCCGCCTACCCCCAGAGCGTGAAATTGAATTTTGTATCGACTTTCAACCCAAAGATAAAACCCATTTCCAAAGCCCCATATCGAATGGCTCCTATCAACTTCGTGAGTTAAAGACCCAACCGCAGGAATTGTTAGACATCGGGCTTTATTCGCCCTAGTACTTCTCCTCGGGGTGCTCCTGCTCTATTCGTGAAGAAGAAAGATGGGAGTATGCGACTTTCAGATTGATTATCTGGAGTCAATCATGTCACCATCAAAAATAGGTATCCATTGCCACGTATTGATGACCTCGTTTCACCAGCTTGCAGGAGCCAAATTTTTTCAAAGATCGATCTTCGCTCCGGATATCACCAATTGAAGATTAAAACCGACGACATTCCAAAGACGGCTTTAACTCCCAGACGGCATTATGAATTCCTAGTCATGTCCTTTGATCGACTAATGCTCCCGCCGCTTTCATGGATATGATGAACCGAGTATTCAAGGAATATTTGATTCACTTTGTGGTCGCCTTTATCGATGACATCCTTATTTATTCCAAAAGTCGTGAAGATCATGAGCAACACTTGAGGTCGACACTCCAAAAGCTTCGTGAATATAAGCTTTATGCCAAGTTGAAGAAATGCGAGTTCGCTCAGAGAAGTAGCATTCCTCGGGCACGTGGTATCAAGTCATGGAATATCCGCCACCCCCAAAAAAAGATCAAGCTATTCAAAGTCGGGAACAACCTAAATCAAGGATCAAGTACGAGCTTTCTCTGCTTAGCCGGTTATTATCTGAGATTCGTGGAAGGATTTTCTCGAATCGCTACTCCATTAACTCAAATTTACTCGGAAAGATACAAAGTTCTATTGAGCGAAGAATGTGAGAAGAGTTTTCAAGAACTCAAGAGGAGACTTATTTCAAAGACTGCTCGACAATACCATCCGCCTCCTTGAGGGATTTGTCATCTACACAAGTGATGCTTCGCAAAGGGTTGGGATGTGTTCTCATGCAACATGGAAAAGTCATAGCCTATGCCTCATGACAACTCAAAGAATATGAGAGGAATTATCCTACTCATGATCTAGAGTCAAAAATGCTGTTTTCGCACTTAAAATTTGGAGGCATTACTTGTATGGGGAGAAAGTGGAGATCTTTACTTGATCATAAAAGCCTCAAATATTTCTTCACTCAAAAGAAACTCAACACGCGACAACGACGCTGGCTTGAACTGCTGAAAGATTATGATCATACCATCCAATACCATCCTCGAAAAGCTTAACGTGGTAGCCGACGATCGAAAGTAAGATCATATGCAAGCACGAAAAGCGATATTGTCAACGCAAAGGCCCATTTTGTGGTGACTTGCAAAGGATGGAGATAGAGTTAAAGACTCTGTGGACCCATGTGATGATGGCGAATATACGAGTAGAAACCGACTTTAATCGATAAAGTTAAAGTCGCCAAGCTACGCACTGAGCCGATGCGCATGAGGAAGAAAGTGCAAGAAGGTGCTATGCCGAAGCAAGAATCGATGAAGAAGGAATACTTCGAGTCAACTCCACTTTTGTTCCTAACGACCCGATTTAAAGTATAAAATCATGATGGAGGCGCACAACACACCATTTGCAATCCATCTCGGGAGTACCAAAATGTATCATGATATTCGCCATACATTTTGGTGGAGCAATACGAAGAGAGAGATAATACGTTGTTTATCTCAAGGTGTCTAACTTGTCAACGAAGTTAAAGCGAGCATCAAGTACCAAAAGGTCCATCAGCAACCACTTGAAATTCCGTAATGGAAGTGGGAGCACATTACCATGGATTTCATTACGGCCTTCCTAAGGTTTCTCAAGGCATAGATGCGATTTGGGTCATTGTTGATAGATCGACCAAGTCCGCTTCATTTCTTACCGATACGAGAAACTTATACACTTGAACGCCTTGCTCAGATGTACATAAACGAGATTGTAAGATCGCATGGTATGCCAAGATCCATAGTTTCCGATCGAGACCCAAGATTCACTTCACGATTTTGGGTTAGTTTGCAAAAAGCTATGGGCACGATTTACGATTTAGTTCTAAGATATCATCCTCGATTTGGACGGACAATGGAGAGAGACTATTCAAACTCTTGAAAGATCTATTAAGACTCGTGGTCCTTGATTTCAAGGGAAGTCGGGACAAGTTCTTACCATCGGTGGAGTTTTCCTACAACAACAGCTTATCAAGCAAGTATCGCATGGCTCCATTCAAGCGCCAGATGGAAGAAAGTGTCGCTTCCAAAGATGCCGGGACGGGTGGGTGAAGCAACGTTGTTGGGACCGAGTTGGTACGTATGACTACGGAAAAGATTCAAACGATCCGACAACGATAAAAACCTCACAAAATCGATAAAAGAGTTATGCCGATCTTCATCGAAAGGACGGGAATTCAATATAGAGATCATGTGTTGTTAAGAGTCGCTCCATGGAAAGGAGTTACAAGATTTGGAAAGAGAGAAAAAACTCAATCCTCGATTCATCGGGCCATTTTTAATCCTCGATCGAGTAGGAACTGTGGCTCTATAGACTCGCTTTTACCGCCAAGTATGTCTCGTGTTCATAACGCTTTTCACATATCCATGTTACGAAATATGTGAAAGACCCGAACCACATTATCGAAGTTAGAACCGATTTAAATAAATGGAAGATTTAACGTATGAAGAGGTTCCCGCTCAAATCTTGATAAGAAGGAACATATTCTACGCCCAAGGTTATACCTCAAGTCAAAGTTTTCATGGAGAAACCACGATGTTGTCGAGGAAATGACTCGGGAGTTAGAATCAAATGAAATCAAGGTATCCTTACCTCTTCGACATACCAGTGTATGCACTTCTAATTTCGAGGGCGTAAATTTCATAAGAAGGGAGGTCAGAAGACCCCAACTTTTATAAATAAAGATGAATTTTCTATAAATATTATTTTTGAATATTATGGAATAAATTTGATATAATGTTATAAATTGTGGGTAATATTTATAAATTTTGCAAAGTAAAGTAAAGTTGTTATAAAATATTCGATTGGTCTGGGAATATTCTTTTTAACAGGAATATTCGTATTAACGGCAAATCATCATCAGGGACCCTACAATGTAATTCATATTGTTGTAGATTGAGAAAAACGACAAAAATATTTTATATAAAAATAACTACAGAGGTGTTACCGTTAAAACCGCTGAACTACCCTAAGAGTAAAAGTACAAAGAATACGCTGTAGTCAGATAAGAAGACACTAAGATTGATTATTGATGCTTACGTGAGAAGTCACTCAATTATACTCAATTATTGCTACAAGAATTGTCGTGATCATATCTCTTATATTATCGATTCAATTATTGTCACAAAGATCATCTCGTATAATATGTTATAAAGATTAAATCAATAATCGAGACGATTAAGTTATAAATGATTAATAATTGTTGAAAGATTAAATATGTGTTGATTAAAAATAAAATGATTTGTGGTAATATTTATTCACTACGATGTATATATGTATATAAAGAGTCTATTTTATTTTATTATATTTACGCTTTTATGGTAATTTGATTATTTTATACAATCTATATATTACCATCATCTAAGAGTCTTCTTCACAATAAGAATTACCTTCATTAATAAATTACTTCGCAGGAATAATTATACTTTTTGAATAGTATTACCTTTACAAATAATAATTACCTTCGCCAATAATTACCTTCACAATAGTACCCTTTACGCCGAACCACTTGTCGCTTCACATTACATTACATTACAAGGCCGAACCACTTGTCGCTTCACATTACAAAAGGCCAAACCACTTTTCTTTTCACATCATTAATCACAAGCCACTCATTTTTCACACTTTTAAGAAAAGCTAAAGCTAGAAATCTTCTATAAATAGAGGCCTAGTGCTTCATTATTTTTTTCACTTAATTCATTCAAGCTATAGAGAGAGAAAGTATAGAGAGAATAGAGAGAGAAAGAAGAAGAGTATTTTGTTACTACACTACCGCAAAGATTCAATCTCCTACCAAAAGTAAGGGTGTTATTCTTTTCTTATTCATGAAGAGAATCTGTGTTATTCCATCGCTTATTATTCGCTGCTGAATAACTCAGATACGCGGTTTACCCTATACTTGGTGACATTCTTCTATTATTCTCATTGAACATCCTCGCTCATGTTTTTACACCTGACCGGTTCCGCCTTTTATTATTATTCTTCCTGTCTGTGTGTTTTACATCCGGTTCCGCCTTTTTATTATTCTCGTTGAACATCCCGTCTCGTTTTTTACACCGACCGGTTCCATTCTTTATTATTCTCGCTTGAATATCCTCGTCTCAGGCGCTTTTACGCCTACACCGGGTTCCATTATTTATTATTCTTCGTTGAATATCCTCGCTCATGCAGAATTTTCGCATTTACGGTGATTTCTTTTATTATTCCATTGAATAACCCGCCTACCCAAGTATCGCATTTACGGTGATTTCTTTTGTTATTCCATTCTTTATTATACCCATTAAAAACTTTTCACTTCTATACTCCATGAAATTAGTGAATATCCTCGATATTTCAGGCTTCATCCAAAGATCTTTCATGGAAATATTCTTCTCGATCATTCTTGAATTTTACTCTACAAAAACAAGATTATGTCGATAATTTGACGTTATTAATTCCTGGATAAATTAATTCTTGAACTTGTTTTATCAATTCTTATATCATTGTCATCATCCTCATGTTTATATTATGTTGAAAGTCATCTGTGGCCCAGAAGTAGGCATGATGGACTTGGTATGATTATGACGACTGTGACTATTCTTGTAAATCACGACCGTAATGTTACAAATGATGTGGTAAAAATCCTCATCGTCCGTAGTGCATCGATGGACGCTTGTTGGCATGATCATGACCATTAATGAATACACAAATATTCTCGCCCGTAGAAGTATGAATAATTGTGGTCGCGATACTAAAGAATATCCTCGGTCGTAGTTCAGGGTGATTCGATGATGTGGAATATTTATTAAAGTCGAGTCTCAAATATAAAAAATGATGAAAAAACCTTTTAAATCATAAAAGATAGTAGATTTTATTTTCTACTCGACTTTTTAATGGATCGCTTGTTCCACCGCAGCTTAAACTTGATGTTCATTATATTTTATCGCTTAACATCATCAAGACTAATGATAATTTATTCTCTTATCATAATATCTCATCGGGCTAGACCCCGTTTTTATCAATAAAGATTTAAATTTTGTCGAAATAATTTTTTAATATTATGGTGTGAATTTGAGATAATATTATAATAGTGGGTAGTATTTATAAATTTTGCAAAGTATGCAAGTGGTTATATTATATTCGATCGGCTGGTCAGGAATATTCGCTTTAGCAGGAATATTCGCATAACTACCAATCATCAGGGACCCCCCACAATGTAATTATTGTTTTTGATCGAGAAAACGACAAAAAAATATTTTATCAAATAACTATGAAGTTTTACCGCTGATACCGCTGAACTACTTTTAGTAAAAGTACAAAGAATACGCAGGTCGCATAAGAAAGACACCAGATTGATTATCGATGCTTATGCGAGAATCACCTCACTGATTCCATTATCATTTATTAATAATATGAATTATTATAATGATAATGACGCTTTTGTTTTATTCAGATTATTAACGTAATAAAATGTAAACATCTTTTATATAAAATGTATACTTTTTATTAAAGTTATTCTATAAATAAATATATTATATTTTATTACGATAAGTGTCAGCATAAGTTTTGTATAAAGTTTTTTTGCATAGATTGCATAAAAGTTTTGATAAGAAATGTTTTTTATATAAATAATATATTATATTTTATTTAAAAGATTTTGCTTTAAATATGGACCGCCGATTAAAGTAAATCAATCTGACCGCTCATGGATTAATTACTACGCATTCTATTTTCCTATAAATAAGCTCATTCCTTCATTATTTTCTTACTTAATTCATCAAACTCTAGAGAGAGAAATTATGTAGAAGCTTACAGAGAGAAAAATCTATATAGAGAAAGAAGAAGAAGAGTATTCTCGCTTCACTACTTTCTAATCCAAAGGTCTTTTACTGTAGTGGGTATTATTTGTTGTACCCGTAGGGTGTTATTCTTTCTTATTCACGAAGAGAACTTCATTATTCCATTCATTATTATTCTCGCTGAATAACTCGTAAAAAAGTGGTATACCCTATACATAACCTCGATACGCTGATACCCTATACTTGGTGAAAACCTTATATTATTCCATTCTTATTTATTCTCGTTGAATAACTCAGATACGCTTAATCCCCTATACTTGGTGATCTTCTTCTATTATTCCATTCTTTATTATTCTCGCTGAATATCCTCGTCAGGTGTTTTACACCTGACCGGGTTCCGTTCCATTTTTATTATTCCGCATTTCCTATTCTCGCTGGAATATCCTCGTCTGCGGTTTTTACACCTGACCGGTTCCATTGTTTATTATTCAAAGATTTATTATTCTCGTTGATCATCCTCGCTTGCGTGAATTTCACCGACCGTTCCGTTATTATTATTCTCGCTGAATAACTCGCCTGCGCCAAGCACCGCATGCACGGTGATTTCTTTTGTTATTCCATTCTTTATTATACCCAAATAAGTTAAAACTTTGACTTCTATACTCCATGAAATTAGTAGAATATCCTCGATATTTCATGCTTCATCCAAAGATTTTTCATGGAAATATTCTTCCGATCATTCTTGAATTTTACTCTACAAAACAAGATTCTGTCGACAATTTGACGTTATTAATTCTGGATAAAATAATTCTTGAACTTGTTTTATTGAATTATTATGTCATCATCATCATCCTCATGTTATATTATGTTATCTTCGCTTACGCGTGCATATGATGAACTTAGTATGATTACGCACTGTGGATCATTCTAAGATAATCACGGCTTGATATAAAAATGATGTGATAAAAGTCCTCAAAGGGTCTCAGAATGCAAATGATGGATAGTTTTTGGTATGATTATGACCAGGGTGATTCTAAGATAGTCATTACCATTGATAATTTGATGAAAATCCTCGACCGTGGGTACACAGGATGATTAGATGTGGTGGTTTATTTATTGTCGAGTCTCAAATGATAAAAAATTGATGAAAACCTTTAAAACCTAAAAGATAGTAGATTTTATTCTCTACTTGACTTTTTAATGGATCGCTTATTCACCGCAGCTTAAACCGGTTGTTTTATCAGATTTTATCGCTTAACATCGTTGAGGCTAATGATAATTTATTCTCGCATTATCTTAGTCATAATATTTCTTATCGGGCTAGTTGAGCTCACCCTTTTCTTTCACCGTTTCTTCTTCGTGAAATGAGAATATAGCCGGGACGAGCTCTGGGAAACGAGTAATGGTCCGTAGGATAAGATTAGTAGTCCTCACTATTCTCGTGAAATAAAGGTGATAATAATTGTAATGAGGACTTTTTTTGAGTTTGGATATCATCTAAAATGACAATATTCCTATTCAAACTCACAGCTTATGTATTGTCGATTGTACACTACGATATATAAGTAAGTTGTATTTGAATTTATGTACCAGTAAGTTCAAGACGGGTGACGATACCTAATTTTGGGGGCGCCATGTACCAAAGTGGCGCACCCAAGATGGGTGACGATACCTAATTTTGGGGCGCCATAACTAAGGTATCGTATCGAGCTAGTAGGATACGATCCCCGCTTTTAAGATGAGATTTAAATAGAACTAGGAGGGAGAGACTGGAATTCCTTCGCTAGAATGACCTACCTAAGTTTATTTGCTATTTTATTGGCTCAAAATATAGGATAATTTGTTATATGTCAATTAACCCTTGTTTTGTGACAAAGTTGTTTGAAAATGGCATCCGAAAATGCCGAGATAAGCAATGAAGATACGAGAGTGTTGATTCAAAGAAAACAAAAGGTAATTACCAACAACACGATAATAATCATATCAATGGCAACGATATCGTAACAATGATAACCATCGTCGGAAATTATCATGCTAAGAATGGTAACCACTTTGGGGTAATCACGGCAAAGATAATAGAAGTGGAAATTTCAAAAAAAGAAGAAGACCTCAAATTTTTTTAAATAAAAAGGAATTTCCTTTATTTATTATTTTTTGAAATAAGTAGGGTTGATTTGATTAATGTGGATAGTTATGGGTTAAATACGCAAATATTTCAAAATAAGCAAGTGGTTATAAAATATTCATTTTTGCTTTGAATATTCGTTTGGTCGTGGAATATTCAGATCGCTTGTGGGAATATTCGTATTTACCTACAAGCAAATGCATGTGGGGCCCCATAACTAAAAGCGATTGGATGAAGAAAACGACAAATATAAGTCAAGTTAAAAATAACTACAGAAGTTGTTACCAAGTAAGACTGCTGAATACCCTATGTTTAAAATACAAAGAATACGCTGCGTCGCATAAAGAAGACACACCAGATTGCATGCAAGATTGTTGAATTATCGATCCTTACGTAAGAAGGCACTACTCAATAATTTTCACAAGAGTTACCGCTCAATATTTTATTTTATCGATTCAATAATTGTCATTGATATTTTATATTATCATTGTTCAATAATTGTCACCGCATTATTATTTCCATTATCGATCAATAATTCATATTATTTGAATAATATTATTAGATAACATTATTGGCAATGTCTAGAAAGTTCTCACAAGGAGAGGTTTGTCACCTAATCAAGCCACCAAAGAAGGAGAAATCCTTATCTGAAAGCCCCCTTCCCGAAACTACCGTCATTATAATAATCGTGATTCTCGTAATATTATTTGTGAATAATTAATTATTGATTCATATGATAAAGAAATATTTATTTTATGTGGATATAAATGATGGATTTATTTATGTGGTTATAAATGAAGAAATTATTGTTGAGGTGTTTTATCAAGATTTTACCTGATCGAGGTATTAAAATTAAATCGTGGGTTTTTAGATATATTATGGGTTATAATTTTTAATCCGACCGCTGATTGTGGTAATTTTTGGGTATGTTATACATACATAAGTTGAGTATATGTCCACAAATTTTGAACCGTTAAAAATGCACGAATGATTTGTTATGAATTTTAAGAGGTGTCTGATTCTAAAATTAGGTTTATAATTGATTTTGGTGGAAAATTTAGAATTGAGTGGGCCCCACTTGGGTTGGTGAAGAAATGTGCTGAATTTTATTTCAAATGTGGTGGGTGGCAATAGTAGTAGTGTAAAGCCATCGTGTAAGCAGTCAAGTCAAGTCTCGCTTTGCTGCTAACATTTTCCCTATAAATAGAGGGCTGTTAGAATTGAAAATCACACCGTAAACAAAGTTTTCTTTTCTCTCTATATTATCGAGCGATTTTGTGAGTATTTAGATACTTTGAGAGTTGTGTCAAGATAAGTTTCATTCAAAGATCACTTCCGACCTTTCCTTCCGGCACCGATTCTTTTCGAGGTAAGGGATATTATTTTTTTTTCAATGATATATTATTTCTTCAATATCATTACGTCAAATGTCGATCCGAAGTTTTTATCAAATTTGAACTTTTTCATGCTCTGGGTTACTATTCATGAGTTACTATTCACGAGTTACTATTCATGAGTTACTATTCACGAGTTACTATTCACGAAGTACTATTCATATGAAGCGTGAAAATGTTTTTTTTGGAATTTCTATCTTTTGGTGCTCTGAGTTACTATTCACGATACTAAGACTATTCACGATACTAAAGACTATTCACGACTATACGATACTATTCATCAAAAAATAAAATTTTCTTTTTTTCGTCTAAAATATCTATTCTGATACTAGCTTTGATCAGATCCATGTTTTGATCATTCTCAATTTTACACCACTACGATTATTTTTGAGGTATTGTTGACATGGATAAAACAAAGTACTAATCCTTAATCCTTAATCCTTGCTCATTTTGTTTCACCGATTCGCTTTTTTAAAAATATTTTCATCATCCTCACCTTAAATGATGATATTATTGAATATCTTTGGCTTCAGTAGCAAAGAAAGATGAATGATTTCAAGAATATCTTTGCCCCAGAAGTGCAAAGATGAATGTGTTTTAAATGAATACGACCGATCGATGAATATCTTCGGCCTCAGAGTGCAAAGATGAACAAAGTGTTTAGAATACGATGAATAATACCGATCGA
The DNA here is from genome assembly GCA_020205615.1 of Panax quinquefolius. Classification (NCBI taxonomy): domain Eukaryota; kingdom Viridiplantae; phylum Streptophyta; class Magnoliopsida; order Apiales; family Araliaceae; genus Panax; species Panax quinquefolius. Next base: position 1,488,542 of record CM035173.1, on the reverse strand, counting down.
TGAATATCTTCGGCCATATCTTTGGCCTCAGAAAAGATGAATATTTGATTCGAGATGAATATCGATTGATGTTACAGGATAAAATATTGATGATGGACTTTTAAATTCATAGATTATAGTAGATTTCATTCTCTACGAAACTCTTCTATGAATTATTATTTCACATGTAATATTGATCCAAACTTGTTGTCTATCAGATTCTATCGATTTTTCCCTCGTTGAAGACTAACGATAATTTGTCAGATATTATCTTAGTCATAATATTCTTTATCGAAAGCTAGTGAGCTCACCCTTTTCCTTTTTGTTCCATTCTTCTCGTGAGAGGCGAGAATATAAATGAAAGTACGAAGCCTGGGGTATGGAATGAAGGTTTTAGAAAGGATTGTTTAGTAGTCCTCACCATTTTTGTAAAATAATGTATCAATAAATGTGATGAGGATTTATTTGAGTATAAATATTGTCTGTAAGATAATATTTGTATTTAAACTCACGCTTTATCGTTGTAATAATAAAGTTGTAGTTGCTTTCGCACTATGATTTGACAACTCGTAATGGGTGATGTATACCTATTTTGGGGCGCCACAAATGGTATCGTAGCTTAGGATATGATCTCCAAGCGAGATCGGGAATAGAACTAGAGGGGAGAGACGAAAAAATCCTTCGCTAAAGGTGTCCTACCTAAGCTTATTTGTTAGTCGGTCAAGATATAGGATATTATGTGATATATCGATTTCTTAATTAACCCTTGTTTTATGACAAGATTTGAGAATGTCGATCGAGAATATTAACAAAGGAGTAAATGAGACCGTGGAGATGCCTCAGATTTACCAACGAGGAGAACGCGCAACAGTCGGGCAATGTTCCTCCCGTGAACAACACCACCGAAAGCGATGATGAACGAGGGATGTTTAGAAGCTTTTGCAGCTCATGCAAAATCGCATTTAGGGAGACTCGTGTTCAAAATACAGAGGAAATGATAGCAATTCACGGGTTGTCACAAATGCAAGCAAGCAGCTCAAAGAGTCGGGACCACCGTAATTTAAGGGAAAGCCAGATCCGATCACCATGTAAACACACGGGTCAAACAAATTACCAAGATATTCGATGTCTGGGGATGCACGGAGGAACAGAAGGTTCCATTCGCCACCTTTATGTTCCGTGGGCAGGCAGACATCGGTGGGAGTCTCAGTGAGTTGCACTCCATCCACCAAGACTCAAAGATGTCTTCGGGAGACGCTTTCAGAGACTATTTAATGACAAATACTTTCCCGAAAGTGTTCATTATACGGAAGGAAGTGGAGTTCATCGATTAGAGCAAAACAACACGACGGTCTCAAAAGACGAGGCAAAGTTTGCAGAGTTATCCGTGTTCAGACCTCATTCGGTGGAGAATGAGGAACGATGACGCGATGTTTCTTAGAGGTTTGAAACCCTAGATACGCCAAGATCTCTCATTTCATAAACTTTCTCTATTCGTATGTTGTAAATGTGGCTCAATTATTAGAGCGAGATAACGAGTACGGGCCAAACCGAGGGACCATAACCAGATCGTATCGAGATAGCAAATAATGTAATAATGATAACTCAAGAGAAAGAAAATGATTTTATTTGTAAATGGTAACCACTCGTGGTAATCATGGTCATGAAAAATGTAAGAAGCGAGTCAGAGGAGATTTTAAAAGAGGAGATTTAACAACGACTATGTGAAGACGACAAAGGCTTAAGAAGAATCGGTTCTAAGGGAGGAGAACGACCACCCATTATATGCTACAAAAATGCGAAAAGAGGGACATATCAAACCAAACCGCCCACAACAACTTCAAGGTATGCTATAATTGTGGAAAGGAAGGACATATCGCCGAGATCAGACGAGAGAAAAAACCTAGTTCAATGGGACGGTGACTCAAAAGATCGTCCCGTAAAAGTCAAAGTCAACGATTCCGGAAGAGCGCTTTGTTGTGATCGGTCATAATGCGAGAACCCAAACGAGGTGATCACGGTAAGCTATTTATAAATTCTCAAAGTTTATACCTTACTTGATACCGGTGCTACCCATTCATTTATCTCTCCCGCATGTGCTCAACGCTTAAACTCGACTCCGAGAAATTAGACTTTGACCTATCTCGTGGAAACTCCGCTAGAGAAACTTTCATCACATCCACCGCTTATAAATCTTGTTTGATTCAAGTCAGCACCATCACCTTACCTCGCTGACCTTTATCTCTTTAAAGATACTTGCTTTTGATGTGATTTTAGGATTGATCGTTAACTACTCATCATGCCAAAATTGATTGTTTTCGTAAGGTCATTAGTTTTCATATTCCTAACCAACCCGTTGTACGTAATTCAAGCAACTAAACCATTAAAATCAATCACTATCATATATCTAATCATAAAGCTATTCGCTTATCAAAAACTGATGTCAAGCTTTCTTAGCCCATGTTATGGATTTGAATAAAGACACGCCAAATTTGAATAATATTCCCGTTGTTATCGACTTTCCCCGACGATTTCAAGAACTTCCCTGCCTACCCCGTAACGTGAAGTCAATTCTTTATCGATCTCAACCCGCACAAAGCCCATTTCTAAAACCCCATATCGAATGGCTCCTATTGAACTTCAGAGTTAAAGGTCCAACTACAGAATTGTTGGACATCGCTTTCATTCGCCCTAAGACATCTCCTCGGGGTGCTCCTGCTTTATTTGTAAAAAGAAAGACGGAGTATGCGACTTTTGTATCGACTATCGAAATCGAACCATGTCACCATCAAGAATAGGTATCCTCACCTCGTATTGATGACTTGTTTGACCAAATGCAAGGGCACAATTTTTTCAAAAATCGATCTTCGCTCGATATCATCATCACCAAGATTAAAATCGAGGATATTCCAAAGACCGCCGTAACCCTGGATGATGGGCATTATGAATTTTAGTCATGTCTTTCTGACTAACTAATGCTCCTCGCGGCTTTCATGGATATGATGAACCGAGTATTCAAGGAATATTTGATCACTTCATTGTCAGTTTTTTATTGATGACATCCTTATATATTCCAAAAGTCGTGAAGATCATGAGCACCATTTGAAGTCGGTACTCCAAAGGCTTCGTGAAAACCAACTATATGCCAAATTGAAGAAATGCGAAGTTCGCTTCGAGGAAGTAGCATTTCTCGGGCATGTGGTGTCAAAACACGGAGTATCCGCTGATCCGCCAAGATCAAGCAATACAAAGTCGGAGCAACCAAGCTCATGATCAAGTACGAGTTTTTTGGGCTTAATCGGTTATTATCGAGATTCGTGGAAGGGTTTTCTAATCGCTACTCCATTAACTCAAATAACTCTTAAGGATACAAAATTGCTTGGAGCGAAGAATGCGAGAAAAGTTTCCAAGAGCTTAAGAGAGACTTATTTCTAAGACTGTCTAACAATACCATCCGTTCTTGATGGATTTGTTATCTACAAATGATGCTTCGTGCAAAGGGTTAGGATGTGTTCTCATGCAACGGGGAAAGTCATAGCCCTATGCCTCATGACAACTTAAAGAGTATGAGAGGAATTATCCTACTCATGATCTAGAGTCAAGCAAGCAATGCCGCTTAAAAGATATGGAGGCACTATCTATACGGGGAGAAAGTGAGATATATTCGCACCATAAAAAAGCCTTAAATATTTCTTCACTCAAAAGAACTCAACACGCAAAATGACGCTGGCTCGAGCTATTGAAAGACTACGACCACACTATTCAATACCATCCCGTAAAGTTTAACGTGGTAAATGACGACGATCGAGTAGAAGATCATATGCGAACGAAAAGCGATGATGTCAAGTATACGACAGAGCCAACTTTAATAGAAAAAGTTAAGGTCGCTTCAAGCCACCGAATCTTGAGTCGATGATGCATGAAGAAGAAAGTACAAGAAGGAGCTATTCCTAAGCGAGAATCGATGAAGAAGGAATACTTCGAGTCCACTCTAGACTTTCAGTTCCTAACGACTGATTTGAAGTACAAGATTACGATGGAGGCACACAATACACCATTTGCAATCCATCCTCGAAGTACTAAAATGTATCGTGATCTTCGACATACATTTTGGTGGAATAATACGAAGAGAGAGATTGCAAAGTTTATCTCGATGTGTTTAACTTGCTAACGGTAAAGGCGAGCATCTAGTACCTAAGGGTCCGCTGAACCACTCGAGATTCCTAATGGAAGTGGGAACACATTACCATGGATTTCAAGATGGTCTTCCTACGGCTTTCAAGGCATCAATGCTATTTGGGTTATTGTTGATAGATTAACCAAGTCCGCTTCATTTCTCATTGATACGGAGACTTATTCACTCGAACGCCTTGCTAGTATGTACGTAAATGAGATCGTGAGGTCGTATGGCATGCCTCAGATCCATAGTTTCGGATCGCGACCCAAGATTCACTTCAAGATTTTGGGTTAGCTTGCAAAAAGCTATGGGCACGGATTTATGATTTAGTTCGCATACCATCCCCAAACTGGACGGACAATCGTAGAGACTATTCAAACTCTCAAGATTTATTAAGACTCGTGTCCTGTACTTCAAGGGCGCTTGATAAGTATTTACCATCGGTGGAATTCTCCTACAACAACAAAGCTATCGTGCAAGTATAGTGGGCTCCATTCAAGCATTATATGGACGAAAATGTCGCTTCTCCAATATGTTGGGATGAGGTGGGTGAAGCAACATTGTTGGGACCCGAAAGTTAAGACGTATTTACTCACCGAAAAGATCCAAATGATTCGACAACGATACAAACGGCCAAGATCGACAAAAGAGTTATGCGGATCTTCATCGAAAGGACGGGAATTTAATGTAGGGATCATGATTGTCATGAAGTCGCTTCCATGGAAGGGAGTTACAAGATTTGGGAAGAGAGGAAAGCTCAATCCACGCATTTATCGGTCCATTTCAAATTTCGACCGAGTAGGAAATGTAGCCTATAGACTCATATTACCTCCGAAGTATGTCTCGTTTCATAATGTGTTTCATATATCCGATTTCAGAATATGTGAAAGACCCGAACCACGCTATCGAAGTTAGAACCGATTTAGATAAACCAAGACTTAACGTATGAGGAGGTACCTATCAAGATCTTGATAGAAGGAGCATGTCCCACGCCAAGAAAGGTCATACCACAAGTTAAAGTTTTGTGGAGGAATCATGCTATAGAGGAAATGACCGGGAATTGAAACGAAATGAAAGCGAGGTATCCTCACCTTTTCAAACACCAGTATCGTACGCCAATTTCGAGGACGAAATTTCATAAGGAGGGAGGTCAGAAGACCCCAAATTTTTTAAATAAAAAGGAATTTCCTTTATTTATTATTTTGAAATAGTAAGGGTTGATTTGATTAATGTGGATAGTTAAGGGTTAAATACGCAAATATTTCAAAATAAGCAAGTGGTTATAAAATATTCATTTTTGTTGGGAATATTCGTTTCGTCGTGGAATATTCGCATCGCTTCAGAATATTCGTATTTACTATGCAAATGCATGTGTGGGCCCCATAACTAAAAAGCGATTGATGAAGAAAACGACAAATATAAGTTGTTAAAAATAACTACAGAAGTTGTTACCAAGTAAGACCGCTGAATACCCTTGGTTAAAATACAAAGAATACGCTGTGGTCGCACAAAGAAGACACCAGATTGCATGCAAAGATTGTTGAATTATCGATCCTTACGTAAGAAGGCACTACTCAATAATTTTCACAAGAGTTACCGCTCAATATTTTATTTTATCGATTCAATAATCACATATTGATATTTTATATTATCATTGTTCAATAATTGTCACGCACATTATCTCTCCATTATCGATCAATAATTCATATTATTTGAATAATATTATTAGATAAAGATTATTGGCAATGTCTAGAAAGTTCTCACAAGGAGAGGTTTGGTCACCTAATCATGCGCCAAGAAGGAGAAATCCTTATCTGAAAGCCCCTCTTCCCGGAACTACCGTCATTATAATTGTGATTCTCAGAATATTATTTGTGAATAATTAATTATTGATTCATATGATAAAGAAATATTTATTTTATGTGGATATAAATGATGGATTTATTTATGTGGTTATATAATGATAGAAATTATTGTTGAGGTGTTTTATCAAGATTTTACCGATCGAGGTATTAAAAATTAAATCGTGGGTTTTTAGATATATCATGGGTTATAATTTTTAATCCGACCGCTGATTGTGGTGGTAATTTTTGGGTATGTTATACATACATAAGTTGAGTATATGTCCACAAATTTTGAACCGTTAAAAATGCACGAATGATTTGTTATGAATTTTAAGAGGTGTCTGATTCTTAAATTAGGTTTATAATTGATTTTGGTGGAAAATTCTAGAATTGAGTGGGCCCCACTTGTGGTTGGTGAAGAAATGTGCTGAATTTTATTTCAAATGTGGTGGGTGGCAATAGTAGCGGTGTAAAGCCATCGTAGCAGTGTCAAGTCTGCTTTCTACGGCTAACATTTTCCTATAAATAGAGGGCTAAGTTAGAATTGAAAATCACACCGTAAACAAAGTTTTCTCTTTCTCTCTATATTATCGAGCGATTTTGTGAGTATTTAGATACTTTGAGAGTTGTCATTGCTCAAGATAAGTTTCATTCAAAGATCACTTCCTAACCTTTCCTTCCGGCACTCGATTCTTTGAGGTAAGGATATTATTTTTTTTTTCAGAATGATATTATTTCTTCAATATCATTATGTCAAATGTCGATCCGAAGTTTTTATCAAATTTGAACTTTTTCATGCTCTCGGGGTTACTATTCATGAGTTACTATTCACGAAGTTACTATTCATGAGTTACTATTCACGAAGTTACTATTCACGAGTACTATTCATGAAGCGTGAAAATGTTTTTTTGGAATTTCTATCTTTTGGTGTCTGAGTTACTATTCACGATACTTAAGACTATTCACGATACTGCAAGACTATTCACGATACTGACTATTCAATCGAAAAATAAAATTTCTTCTTTTCGTCTAAAATATCTATTCGATACTAGCTTTGATCAGATCCATGTTTTGATCATTCTTGAATTTTACACCACTATGATTATTTTTGAGGTATTGTTGACATGGATAAAACAAAGTACTTAATCATTAATCCTTAATCCTTGTCATTTTGTTTCACCGGATTCGCTTTTTAAAATATTTTTCATCATCCTCGCCTTAAATGATGATATTATTGAATATCTTCGGCCCAGAAGTAAAAAGATGAATGATTTCAAGAATATCTTTGGCCCAGAGTGCAAAGATGAAAAGTGTTTAAATGAATACGACCGATCGATGAATATCTTTGGCCTCAGAAAGTGCAAGATGAACAGTGTTGAGATGAATACGACTAATCGATGAATATCTTTCGCCCAGAGTGCAAAAGATGAATATTTGATTCGAGATGAATATCGATTGATGTTACAGGATAAAATATTGATGATGGACTTTAAATTCATAGATTATAGTAGATTTCATTCTCTACGTAACTCTTCTATGAATTATTATTTCACGCGAATATTGATCCAAACTTGTTGTCTATCAGATTCTATTAAATTTTTCCCGTTGAAGACTAACGATAATTTGTTGTATATTATCTTAGTCATAATATTCTTTATCGAGCTAGTTGAGCTCACCCTTTTCCTTTTTGTTCCATTCTTCTCGTGAGGCGAGAATATAAATAAGTACGAGCTCCTGGGTATGGAATGAAGGTTTTAGAAAGGATTGTTTAGTAGTCCTCACCATTTTTGTAAAATAATGTATCAATAAATGTGATGAGGATTTATTTGAGTATAAATATTGTCTAGAAGATAATATTTGTATTTAAACTCACAGCTTTACCTCGTTGTAATAATATCTGGTGACTTCCTTTGTGGAATTTACCTAAGCGGACTCTCTATAGGGGCGTCGTATTAGATGCGATAGTAAACTAATAGGTGTCATTGTGACGTCTTATCCAAGATTGGGATATGAGTCACGATTGAGAAAGCAACCTAAGTCGATGTCGAAATCGTAGCTTTCTGAAGCTTAGTTGGTTATTATCGGAGATTCGTTGAAGGATATTCTCGAATCGCTATTCCATTATCGCAAATGACTCGTAGAGATACAAAATTCGAATGGAGCGAGGAATGTGGGAAGAGCTTGAAAAACTCGAGAGAGACTCATTTCAAAGACATGTTACGACCATACCATCCTGGAAAAGCGAGCGTGGTAGGTGGCGTGTTGAGTAGAAGATCGTATAAAATCTGAGTGCGATATTGTCAAAGACTAATTTATTATAATTTACAAATAATAGAGATGGAGATGAAAACTCTAGGTACCCACGTGATGATATCTGAGTATAATCGACTTTAATCGATAAAGTTAAAATTTGCTTTCGAGCCAGCATTAGGCAGGGCTGATCGTATGAAGAAGAAAATAAATCTGAGAAGGAGCTATTAGGAAGCGAGAATTGATGAAGAAGGAATACTTGAGTCCACTCTAGACTTTGTGTTCTAACGACTCGATTTGAAGTACAAGATTATGATGGAGGCACACAATACACCATTTGCAATCCATCTGGAAGTACTAAAATGTATCGTGATCTTGACATACATTTTGGTGGAACAATATGAAGAGAGAGATTGCAAAGTTTATCTCGATGTGTTTAACTTGCCAGCGTGTAAAGGCGGACATCTAGTACCTAAGGGTCCGTTGCAACCACTTGAGATTCCGGAATGGAAGTGGGAACATATTACCATGGATTTAGTTACGGGTCTTCCTACGGTTTCTCAAGGCATCAATCTTATTTGGGTTATTGTTGATAGATTAACCAAGTCTGCTCATTTCTTGCCGTCATCGGAGACTTATTCACTTGAGCGTCTTCTTTAGTATGTACGTGAATGAGATTGTGAGGTTGCATGGCATGCTGTATCCATAGTTTGGATCGTGACCCAAGATTCACTTCAAGATTTTGGGTTAGCTTGCAAAAAGCTATGGGAGCGCAGTTTGCGATTTAGTTGGCATACCATCCCCAAGCGGACGGACAATCGAGAGGACTATTCAAACTCTTGAAGATATATTAAGACTCTGTGTCCTAGACTTCAAGGGCGGTTGGGATAAGTATTTACCATTGGTGGAATTCTCCTACAACAACAGATTATCGAGCAAGTATAGGTGTGGCTCCATTGAAGCATTATATGGACGAAAATGTCGTTCTCGATATATGTTGGGATGAGGTGGGTGAAGCAACATTGTTGGGACTAGAGAGTTAAAATGCGTATGACTCTAGAAAAGATCCAAATGATTCGACAAGCGTATATCTGAAGCACACAAGATCGACAAAAGAGTTATCACGGATCTTCATCGAAAGGGCGTGGAATTTAGTGTAGGGGATCATGTATTATTGCGAGTTGCTCCGTGGAAGGGAGTTACAAGATTTGGGAAGAGAGAAAAGCTCGATCCACGATTTATTGGTCCATTTCAAATTCTTGACCGAGTAGGAAATGTAGCCTATATAGACTTGCGTTACCTCCAGTATGTCTCGTGTTCATAATGTGTTTCACATATCTCATGCTTAAATAAATATGTGAAAGACCAGAACCACGTTATAGAGTTAGAACCCAGGACGAGATAGCCAAAAGACTTAACGTATGAGGAGGTACTGTCAAGATTTTGGATAGGAAGGAGCATGTCCTACTGCATGAAAGGTCATACCACAAGTTAAAGTTTTGTGGAGGAATCATGCTATAGAGGAAATGACACAGGGAATTGGAAGCGGAAATGAAAGCGAGGTATCCTCACCTTTTGAAACACCAGTCGTCGTCGATTTAGAGGACGAAATTTCATAAGGAGGGAGGTTGTAAGACCCCAAATTTTTTTAAATAAAAAGAATTTCCTTTATTTATTATTTTGAAATAGTAAGGGTTGATTTGATTAATGTGGATAGTTAAGGGTTAAATCATGAAATATTTCAAAATAAGCAGTGGTTATAAAATATTCATTTTGTTATGGGAATATTAGTTTGGTGCGTGGAATATTAAATGCTTTATCGGGGAATATTAAATGCAACTGGCAGTGACCGTGTGTGTGGCCCCATAATGGAAAGCGATTGGATGAGAAAAAGCGACAAATATAAGTTGTTTAAAAATAACGGCGTAATTATTCTGAATTAATCTTGTTGGAATACCGGTTGGTTAAAACACACTGTCTGGCGTTGTTGAGCGATGCACACGGTATTGCATGATTATTGATTATTGATTCTTGTGAAGGCTTTACTCGATAATTATTCACGATAATTCTTGTTTCGATATTTTATTTTATTGATTCAATAATTCTTTGCGTTGATATTTTATATTATTATTGTTTTAATAATTGTCAACTGCATGATATTTCCCATTATCGGATCGATAATTCATATTATTTGAATAATATTATTAGATAACATTATTGGCAATGTCTAGAAAGTTACATCTAAGGAGAGGTTTGGTCACCTAATTGCGGCGCCCGATGAGAGAGATCCTTATTGGAAAGCCCCTCTTTCACAGAGGAGCGACTTTGGTTGTCATAAATGTGATTACGTAATATTATTTGTGAATAATTAATTATTGATTCATATGATAAGAAATATTTATTTTATATGAATATAAATGATGGATTTATTTATGTGGTTATTAATGAAGGAATTAATCTTTGAGATGTTTTATTTGTATTTTGTCGGGATTGGAGGTATTAAAAGATCAAATCGGTGTTATTACGACTTTATTGTTGTGAGTTATAATATTTAATCAAATAGTTGGATCGTTGTAATTTTTGGATATATTATACATATATAAGTTGAGTATATGTCCACAAATTTTGAGCGATTAAAAATGAGCGTATAATTTATTATGAATTTTAAGAGGTGGTGATTAGAAATTAGGTTATAAATGATTTTGGTGGAAAATTCTAGAATTGGTGGGCCCCACTTTTGGTTGGTGAAAAATGTGCTCAATTTTATTTTCAAATGTGGTGGGTGGGAATAGTAGCGAGTAAAAGCCATCGGGTTGCGAGTTAAATGCCTTGGTACGTCTTAACATTTTCTATAAATAGAGGCTTTAGTTAGAATTGAAAATCACACGAAACAAAGTTTTCTCTCTTTCTCTCTATATTATTGAGGCGTATTTTGTGAGTATTTAGATACTTTGAGAGTTCTTTGTTGATCTGAGTTTCATTCATTCAAACATCACTTGAGCCTTTCCTTAGAAATCTTGATTCTTTGAGGTAAGGGATATTATTTTTTTCGTAATGATATTATTTCTTGATATCATTATCTTTGAAATATTGATCTGAAGTTTTTATCAAATTTGGAACTTTTTCATGTCGGGGTTCTTATTCATGAGTTCTTTATTCACGAGTTACTATTCATGAGTTCTTATTCACGATTCTTATTCACGAGTCTTATTAAATGAGCGTGAAGATGTTTTTGTGGAATTTCTATCTTTTGGTGTAGAGATTCACGTATCTATTATTCACGTATCTGACCTTTATTCACGTATCTGACCTATTCATATCGACACTTTATTCAAAAAAATAAAATTTCTTCTTTTTTAGTCCAAAATATCTATTACGGATACTAGCTTTGATTGTATCCATGTTTTTTGATCATTCTTGAATTTTACACCACTATGATTATTTTGAGGTATTGTTGGACATGGATAAAACAAAGTCGAATCCTTAATCCTTAATCCTTGTCATTTTGTTTCCTTTGGATTCGTTTCTTTAAAAATATTTTCATCATCCTCGGTCTTAAATGATGATATTATTGAATATCTTTGGCTTTGGTGCAAAGATGAATGATTTCTGAAGAATATCTTTGGCACATAGTGCAAAGATGAGCAGTGTTTAAATGAACATGGCCAAGTGATGAATATCTTTGGCCTTTAGTGCAAAGATGAGCAGTGTTGAGATGAACATGAATGGATTGATGAATATCTTTGGCTGTAGTGCAAAGATGAATATTTGATTTGAGATGAATATTGATTGATGTTCTGAGGGATAAAATATTGATGATGGTTTTAAATTCATAGATTATAGTAGATTTCATTCTCTCGTAACTCTTACATGAATTATTATTTCATTGCGAATATTGATCTGAAACTTGTTGTCTATTGTGATTCTATCGAGTTTTTCCTGTTGGAGACTAACGATAATTTGTTGTATATTATCTTAGTCATAATATTCTTCTTTGGGCTAGTTGAGCTCACCCTTTTCCTTGTTGTTCCATTTTTCTTCTCGGGAGGCGAGAATGTAGCGAGTCTTAGTCGGGGTATGGAATGAAGGTTACAGAGAGAGTTGTTTAGTAGTCCTCACCATTTTTTTAAAATAATGTATCAAATAATTATGATGGGATTTATTTGATTTATTTGCGAAGATGTATTTATTATTGTCTTGTTGAAGACAATATTATATTTTTTAAACTCAATGGGTGTTGTGTGTATACATTTATATATATATTTATTATTTCACGACATTTGTATTATTAAGTTGTAGTTTGTAGTTGTATACTTGTACCATGTATTTGGCGACTCGAGAATGGGTGTTGTGTATACCTATTTTGGGGCGTCGTGTGTTATTATATTTTGATTATATTTGATTTATACACGATTATCTTTGTGAGTAGTGATAATTTGTGGTCGTGATAATGAATACGATTATCTTTGGCCGTAGTGCATGGATAATTTGTAATATTGATCTTAATGAATACCGATTATCTTTGGTAGTAGTCATGGATAATTTATGGTCGTGATCTTAATGAATACACGATTATCTTTGGTAGTAGTGCATGGATAATTTGTGGTCGTAATACTAATGAATACACGATTATCTTTGGTAGTAGTGCATGGATAATTTATGGTGCGTGAATCTTAATGAATACACGATTATCTTTGGTAGTAGTGCATGGATAATGGTGATTAATTTGTGGTCGTTTATTCGATGATATGGATTAATTATCTGATGAGTCTCAATGAAATATTAATTCATGGATGTGGTAAAAAATCGTCTTTAGTAGTAGTGCATTGATAGACTTGGTATGATTATGACCACGGATTATTCGGTATAATCATGGCCAGTAATTGAAAACATGAATATCCTTGGCGATGGTGCATGGATAATTAATTGGTTGTGTGATCTTATTAAAAGTGCGTCTCGATTATTATTGGTTTCTGATTTGTATATCTTTGGCTTTGCATAGTGCAAAGATGAATTGTTAATGAATATCTTTGGTAGGATTGCAAAGATGAATTTAATATTTTCAACGATAAAGGTATTGAGGTATCCTCACCTCTTTTATCATACCAGTATATACCCTAATTTAGAGGCAAAATTCCATAAGGAGGGAGATTGTGAGACCCAGATTTTATCGATAAAGATTTAAATTTTGTCGAAATAATTTTTTAATATTATGGTGTGAATTTGAGATAATATTATAGTTGTGGGTAGTATTTATAAATTTTGCAAAGTATCTGAGTGGTTATATTATATTTCGATTGGTGGGGAATATTAGGTTTAGCGAGGAATATTAAATGCAATGGCTCAATCATTGGTGGACCCTAGCGAAATTATTGTCGGATTGAAAAAGCGACAAAAATATTTTATTGAAATAACGGCGGAAGTTTTCTGGTTGATCTTGTTGAACTACTTTCGGTAGTAAAAAATGCGATGTCGTGTGGTTGCGTAGTAGCGCGGTATTGATTATTGATCTTTATGTGAGAAGTCACTCGGTTTGATTCCATTATTGTCGATTAATAATATGAATTATTATAGCGATAATGGCGTTTTATTTTATTAAGTATTATTAGCGTAATAAAAGCGAAACATCTTTTATATAAAAGCGAATCTTTATTAAAGTTATTACATAAATAGAATATATTATATTTTATTATGCGTAGTGTTGCGTAGTGTTTTTGCGTAGTGTTTTGCATAGTGTTGCATAGTGTTTGCATAGTAAAATGTTTTTTATATAAATAGAATATATTATATTTTATTTAAAAGATTTTGCTTTAAATATGGATAGTCAGTTAAAGTAAATCAATCTGGATAGTTCATGGATTAATTACTATGCATTACATTTTCCTATAAATAGAAGCTCGTTCCTTCATTATTTTCTTACAAATTCACTTTGAAACTACAGAGAGAAAATTATAGAGAGAAGCTATAGAGAAAAATCTATAGAGAGAAGAAGAAGAAGAGTATTACGGTACTTCCTTTACTTTGATATCCGATGTCTTTTTTTACGGTAAGGGGTATTATTTGTTGTACAGTAAGGGGTGTTATTCTTTTTTATTCATGAAGAGAACTTACATTATTCCATTCATTATTATTACATTGGAATAACTTTTGTAAAAGTGGTATACCTATACATAACTTTGTATATGTGGCGTACCTATACTTGGTGAAATCCTTATATTATTCCATTCTTATTTATTACATTGGAATAACTTTGTATCTGTGAATCCCCTATACTTGGTGATCTTACTTACATTATTCCATTCTTTATTATTACATTGGAATATCACATGCGTGTGTTTTACAGGACTGGTTCCATTGTTTATTATTCGCATTTATTATTACATTGGAATATCACATGCATGTGTTTTACAGGGACACAGTTCCATTTTTTATTATTGGAATATTTATTATTACATTGGATCATCATCTTTATTATTGTTTCATTTCACGACACGACTGGTTATTATTATTATTACATTGGAATAACTTTTACTGTCTTGAATCTGCGCATGCGTGGTGATTTCTTTTGTTATTCCATTCTTTATTATACCCGGTTGGTTAAAACTTTGACTTATATACTCCATGAAATTAGTAGAATATCCTTGATATTTGCGTTTCATCGATATCTTTTCATGGAAATATTCTTACGATCATTCTTGAATTTTACTCTACAAAAGCATGTATCTTGTTGACAATTTGGGCGTTAATAATTCTGGATAAAATAATTCTTGAACTTGTTTTATTGAATTATTATGTCATTGTCATCATCCTCATGATATATTATGTTATCTTTGGCTTACGTGCGTAGATGAACTTAGTATGATTATGACCGAGGATCATTCGGTATAATCATGGCTTGTTATAAATGATGTGATAAAAGTCCTCGGTGGCACATAATGCGATGATGGATAGTTTTTGGTATGATTATGACCGGGGGGTGATTCGGTATAGTCATGACCATTGATAATTTGATGAAAATCCTTGGCCAGTGATGCGGGGATGATTAGATGTGGTGGTTTATTTATTAAAATTGAGTCTCGTGATAAAAAATTGATGAAAACCTTTTAAAACCTAAAAGATAGTAGATTTTATTCTCTACTTGACTCTTTTAATGGATTGCATATTCATTGCTGCAGATTAAAGCTGGTTGTCTATTGTATTTTATCGGTTTAACATTTGTTGAAGGCTAATGATAATTTATTACGCATTATCTTAGTCATAATATTTCTTCTTGGGCTAGTTGAGCTCACCCTTTTCTTTCCTTTATTCTCTTGAAATGAGAACATAAATTTGGGACGAGTCGGGAAGCGGAGTAATGGTCGAGAGGATAGCATTAGTAGTCCTCACTATTACGTGAAATAGTGTGATAATAGTTGTAATGAGGACTCCTTTTGAGTTTGTATAATATCTAGTAGACAATATTTGTATTCAAACTCACGATTTATGTATTATATATTATACCACGACAGTTATATTAATAAGTTGTATTTGAATTTATGTACCATGTAAGTGGCGACCCAAGATGGGTGGCGTATACCTAATTTTGGGGGCGTCTCTTTTGAGAAATGAGAATATAAATTTGACGAGTCGGGAATCGGAGTAATGGTCCGGAGGATAGTATTAGTAGTCCTCACTATTCGTGAAATAAAGGTGATAATAATTGTAATGAGGACTCCTTTTGAGTTTGTATGATCTCTAGTAGACAATATTGTATTCAAACTCACGCTTTATGTTTATTTATACACTATGAGTTATATTAGTAAGTTGTATTTAAATTACGTACTATGTATTTGACTACCCAAGATGGGTGATGTATACCTATTTTTTGGGACGTCACAATAGCCCTCTTTAAAATCTTTGTATAGACCGAAATTGCTCAACTCTAGTCGTTAATAAATGGAAAAAGAGATATAATATCAATATTAAGAATGTTAAGGGTAAAATAAGTGTAATATTTTTATAATAATTGAACATTTCTTTTATATGAGACAACATTGGAGGGTCCAATCGGACATATCCAATCGAGAAATAGTTAGGGGATAATCCACGACGATTAACGTAAAAATAATGATATTATCAGATAAAAATATCACATAATGCTCACATAATATATAGGGTGCTATTCATAAATTTGTTGTTGACATGCTTCACTTAACTTAACAACAAATATGTGACGCCCCCAAAATAGGTCCATTCCATCCACCCATTACGAGTTGTCGAAATACATGAGTGCGAAAATAACTACAACTTTATTATTACAACATATAAGCTGTGAGTTTGAATACAAATATTATCTTCTAGACAATATCTATACTCAAATAAATCCTCATCACATTTATTGATACATTATTTTACAAAATGGTGAGGACTACTAAACAACTCTCTCTAAACCTTCATTCCATACCCCAGAGCTAAGTACTTTCATTATATTCTAGCCTCTGAGAAGAAAAATGGAACAAAAGGAAAAGGGTGAGCTCAACTAGCCCGATAAAGAATATTATGACTAAGATAATATACAACAAATTATCGTTAGTCTTCAACGGGGAAAAATCTAAAAATACTGATAGACAACAAATTTTAAATCAATATTACATGAAATAATAATTCATTAGAAGAGTTAAGTAGAGAATGCAAACTACTATCTTACATGTATGAATTTAAAAGTTCATCGTCTATCTTTTATCCTGTAACATCAATCATATATATCTGGAATCAAATATTCATCTTTTTCATCTTTCTGAGCGAAAGATATTCATCGATTAGTCGTATTCATCTAAACACTGTTCATCTTTGCACTTTCGGACGAAAGATATTCTTGAAAAATCATTCATCTTTTGCTTTTCTGGGGCCAAAGATATTCAATAATATCATCATTTAAGGCGAGGATGATGAAAATATTTTTTAAAAAAGCGAATCCGGTGAAACAAAATGACAAGGATTAAGGATTAAGGATTAGTACTTTGTTTTATCCATGTCCAAAAATACCTCAAAAATAATCATAGTGGTGTAAAATTCAAGAATGATCAAAACATGGATCTGATCAAAGCTAGTATCCGAATAGATATTTTGGACGAAAAGAAGAAATTTTTTTTTTTGAATAGTCTTATATTATATAGTATCGTGAATAGTCTGTATCGTGAATAGTAACTCAGACACCAAAAGATAGAAATTTCACAAAAAACATCTTCACTTCACGTGAATAATAGTACTTTCGTGAATAGTAACTCGTGAATAGTAACTCATGAATAGTAACTTTCGTGAATAGTAACTCATGAATAGTAACCCCAGAACCCATGAAAAAAGTTCCAAATTTGATAAAAAGTTCAACCAATATTTGACATAATGATATTGAAGAAATAATATCATTTGAGAAAAAATAACATCCACTTACCTCGAAAGATTAGTACTTCTAAATTTGGAATCTGGGATATAGTCTTTGAAGGAACTTGCTTGCAATCTAACAATACTCAAAGTATACTCAAAATACTCACAAGAATAAACTCGATAATATAGAGAGAAAAAAACTTGATTTACGGTGTGATTTTCAATTCTAACCTAAGCACCTATTTATAGGAAAATGCTTAGAACACAAAAGCGAAAATTTAATAAAATATTAATATATATTATAAATTTCCTTAGCCCATCTTTGAAGATCTGATTTCAACAATTAATATCACATGTTAGCCCACTTAAATGCAAAAAAAAACGTTTTTCTTTAAAATAATAATTAAAACTTCCAAAATCAATTATTTGAACTTGAACTTCAATAATTCACAATAAATAGCCCTTTTATCAGAAAATTCGAATCTCGCGAGTTTTATAGGAAATTCAATTCTCTACAACTTTGCGGAAGAAAGTTTTTCAAATTCCAAACAGAAATTGACCAAAAAATCCACAAGCGGGCGATTTTACAAGTATAATCAAATTTCGATCGATAAATGGGGTCCACCGAGAGCATGTTTAACATGTTTTAAACATTTATTGCAACAAAATACTCTTCCTCCTCGTATACTCATATATCCCACATTCGTTTGTAAAAATATCACCATTATTATATTATTAAAATATAATAATATATTTAAATGAATTATTTTATCGAGAAAAAGATAAAATTTCAATTTTCAACAATTGTCACATTAAAAATTTTCTCCATCTATATCCACATAAAATCAATATTTTCCTCATCATATGAATCAATAATTAATTATTCACAAATAATATTACGAGAATCACAATATTGTGACGGCGGGTTCAGGAAAGAGGGCTTTTCGATAAAATTCTCTCTTCTTGGCGCCGCATGATTAGGTGACCAAACCTCTCCTTAGAGCGAACTTTCTAGACATTGCCAATAATGTTATCTAATAATATTATTCGGATAATATGAATTATTGCTTCGATAATGAAAAATACGTGTGTAATGACAATTATTGAAACAACGATAATATAAAATATCAATATGACAATTATTAAATCAATAAAATCTTTGAGCGATAATTCTTTGTAACCATTATTGAGTAGTGCCTTCTTACGTAAGAATCAATAATTGGTGCAATCTGGGTGTCTTCTTGTGTTTTAACCAACGAGTATTTTTTAACGATATTAGCTTGATAACAACTACTGTTGTTATTTTAAAACAACTTATATTTGTCGTTTTCTTCATCCAATCGCTTTCCGTTATGGGGCCCACACATGGCTTGCTGTCGTCGTCGAATATTCCCAAGCGATCTGAATATTCCACGACCAAAACGAATATTCCCGACAACAATGATGAATATTTTATAACCACTTGCTTATTTTGAAATATTTGCGTATTTTACCCTAACTATCCACATTAATCAAATCAACCCTTACTATTTCAAAATAATAAATAGAAAAATTAAATTTCATTAATAATAAGTTGGGGTCTTACAACCTCCCTCCTTATGAAATTTAGTCCTCGAAATTGGCGTCGTGCACAGGTGTTTGAAAAGGTGAGGATACCTCGCTTTCATTTCGTTTCAATTCGGGTCATTTCCTCTATAGCATGATTCCTCCACAAAACTTTAACTTGTGGTATGACCTTTCTTGGCGTGGGACATGCTCCTTCTATCCAAATCTTGGCAGTACCTCCTCATACGTTAAGTCTTGGCTATCTCGTCCAGGTTCTAACTTCTATAACGTGGTTTGGGTCTTTCACATATTTACTGAAATACGGATATATGAAACACATTATGAACACGAGACATACTTTCGAGGTATGCAGCGAGTCTATAGGCTACATTTCCTACTCGGTCAAGAATTTGAAATGGACCAATAAATCGTGGATTGAGCTTTCCTCTCTTCCCAAATCTTGTAACTCCCTTCCATGGAGCAACTTCATGACAATAATCGCGATCCCCTACACTAAATTCCACGTCCTTTCGATGAAGATCCGCATAACTCTTTTGTCGATCTTGTGCCGTTTGTATCGTTGTCGAATCATTTGGATCTTTTCGGTGAGTCATACGTACTAACTTCGGGTCCCAACAATGTTGCTTCACCCACCTCGTCCCAACATATTGGAGAGCGACACTTTCGTCCCATATAATGCTTGAATGGAGCCACACTATACTTGCACGATAAGCTGTTGTTGTAGGAGAATTCCACCAATGGTAAATACTTATCCCAACGCCCTTGAAGTCTAGGACACGAGTCTTAATAAATCTTCAAGAGTTTGAATAGTCCTTTACGATTGTCCGTCCGTTTGAGGATGGTATGCTTAGAACTAAATCGTAAATCCGTGCCCATAGCTTTTTGCAAGCTAACCCAAAATCTTGAAGTGAATCTTGGGTCACGATCCGAAACTATGGATCTGAGCATGCCATGCAACCTGACCTCACAATCTCATTCACGTACATACTAGCAAGGCGTTCGAGGAATAAGTCTCCGTGTCGGCAAAAAATGAAGCGGACTTGGTTAATCTATCAACAATAACCCAAATAGCATTGATGCCTTGAGAAATCGTAGGAAGACCCGTAATGAAATCCATGGTAATGTGTTCCCACTTCCATTTGGAATCTCAGTGGTTGCAGCGGACCCTTAGGTACTAGATGCTCGCCTTTACCGTTGACAAGTTAAACACATTGAGATAAACTTTGCAATCTCTCTCTTCATATTGTTCCACCAAAATGTATGTCGAAGATCACGATACATTTTAGTACTTCGAGGATGGATTGCAAATGGTGTATTGTGTGCCTCCATCATAATCTTGTACTTCAAATCGAGTCGTTAGGAACACAAAGTCTAGAGTGGACTCAAGTATTCCTTCTTCATCAATTCTCGCTTAGGAATAGCTCCTTCTTGTACTTTCTTCTTCATACGCATCATTTCAAGGTTGGTGGCTTGAGCAACCTTAACTTTTTCTATTAAAGTTGGCTCTGTCGTATACTTGACATCATCGCACTTCGTTCCGCATATGATCTTCTACTCAATAGCGTCGGCTACCACGTTAAACTTTTCGAGGATGGTATTGAATAGTGTGTGTGCGTAGTCTTTCAATAGCTCGAGCCAGCGTCATTGCTTAGCGTGTTGAGTTCTTTTTGGTGAAGAAATATTTAAAGGCTTTTATGGTGCGAATATATCTCCACTTTCTCCCCATATAGATAGTGCCTCCATATCTTTAAGCGCAAAGCATTGCTGCTGACTCTAGATCATGAGTAGGATAATTCCTCTCATACTCTTTAAGTTATCATGAGGCATAGGCTATGACTTTCCCGTTGCATGAGAACACATCCTAACCCTTTGCACGAAGCATCATTTGTAGATAACAAATCCATCCGAACCGGATGGTATTGTTAGAGCAGTCTGCCAAAATAAGTCTCCTCTTAAGCTCTTGGAAACTCTTCTCGCATTCTTCACTCCAAAGCAATTTTGTATCCTTAGAGTTAAATTTGAGTTAATGGAGTAGCGATTAGAAAACCCTTCCACGAATCTCGATAATAATAACCGGTAAGCCCAAAAACTACGTGCTTGATCCAGAAACTTGGTTGCTCCCAACTTTGTATTGCTTGATCTCTTGGCGGATCAGCGGATACTCCATGTTTTGACACCACGTGCCCAAGGAATGCTACTTCCTCGAGCGAAACTCGCATTTCTTCAATTTGGCATATAGTTTGTTTTCACGAAGCCTTTGGAGTACCGACTTCAAATGGTGCTCATGATCTTCACGACTTTTGGAATATATAAGGATGTCATCAATAAAAACAACAACAAAGCCGATCCAAATATTCCTTGAATACTCGGTTCATCATATCCATGAAAGCCGCGAGGAGCATTAGTTAGTCAGAAAGACATGACTAAGAATTCATAATGCCCATCTGGGAGTTACGAAGGCGGTCTTTGGAATATCCTCGATTCTAATCTTGATGATGATATCGAGCGAAGATCGATTTTGAAAAGAATTGTGCCCTTACAATTGGTCGAACAAGTCATCAATCGAGGTGAGGATACCTATTCTTGATGGTGACATGGTTCAATTCCGATAGTCGATACAAAGTCGCATACTCCGTCTTTTCTTCTTTTTACTGAATAAAAGCAGGGAGCACCCCGAGGAGATGTCTTAGGGCCAGATGAAACAGATGTCCAACAATTCACGTAGTTGGACCTTTAACTCCCGAAGTTCAATAGGAGACATTCGATATGGGGTTTTAGAAATGGGCTTTGTGCGGGTTCAAGATCAATAAAGAATTCAACTTCACGTTACGGGGTAGGCCAGGGAAGTTCTTGAAAATCGTCGGAAAGTCGATAACAACAGGAATATTATTCAAATTTGGCGTGTCTTTATTCAAATCCATAACATGGGCTAAGAAAGCTTGACATCCGTTTTTCAATAAGCGAATAGCTTTATGATTAGATATGAGCGATGATTGATTTTAATGGTTTAGTTGCTTGAATTAAATACAACGGGTTGGTTAGGAATATGAAAACTAACACCTTACGAAAACAATCAATTTTGGCATGATGAGTAGTTAACCAATCAATCCTAAAATCACATCAAAAGCAAGTATCTTTAAAGAGATAAGGTCAGCGAGTAAGGTAATGGTGCCAACTTGAATCAAACAAGATTTATAAGCGATGGATGTGATGAAAGTTTCTCTAACGGAGTTTCCACGAGATAGGTCAAAGTCTAATTTCTCCGGAGTCAGTTTAAGCGTTGAGCACAAGCGGGAGAGATAAATGAATGGGTATGCAAATTATCAAGTAAGGTATAAACTTGAGAAATTTATAAATAGCTTACCGTGATCACCTCGTTTGGGTTCCTCGCATTTTGACCGATCACAACAAACGCTCTTCCGGAATCGTTGACTTTGACTTTTACGAGACGATCTTTTGAGTCACCGTCCCCCCCATTGAACTAGGTTTATTCTGCGTCTGATCTCGGCGATATGTCCTTCCTTTCCACAATTATAGCATACCTTGAGCTGTTGTGGGCGTTTGGGTGATATGTCCCTCTTTTCATTTTTGTAGCATATATATGGGTGGTGGTTCTCCTCCACTTAGAACCGATTCTTTGCCGCACCTTTATCGTCTTCACATGGTCATTGTTAAATCTCCTCTTTTAAAATCTCCTCTGACTCTCGCTTCTTATTTTTCATGGCCATGATTACCACCGGAGTGGTTACCATTTTTGTCCGTCTGTTTCTTTCTCATTTGGTTATCATTATTACATTGTTCTACTATCTACGAGTACGATCCACAGGTTGTGGTCCCTCGGTTGAGCATACTCGTTATCTCGCTCTAATAATTGAGCCACATTTTACAACATCTGAATAGAGAAAAAGTTTGAGAAATGAGATCTTTGGCGTATCTTGGGTTTCAACCTCTAAAAACATCCGCGTCATCGTTCCTCATTCTCCACCAAATGAGGTGCTGAACACAGGATAACTCTGCAAACTTTGCCTCGTCTTTGAGACAAATGTTGTTTTTTTGTTCTAATCGATGAACTCCACTTCCTTCATATAGCGAACACTTTCGGGAAAGTATTTGTCATTAAATAATTCTGAAATGTCTCCCAAGACATCTTTGAGTCTTGGTTTGGATGGAGTGCAACTTCTGAGACTCCCACCGATGATCGCCTGCCTCCACGGAACATAAAGGTGGCGAATGGAACCTTCTGTTCCTCCGTGCATCCCAGACATCGAATATCTTGGTAATTTGCTTGACCCGTGTTTCCGCCGTGATCGGATCGGCTTTCCCTTAAATTACGGTGGTCCCAACTCTTTGAAGCTGCTTGGTTGTGACAACCCGTGAATTGCTATCATTTCCTCACTGTATTTTGAACACGAGTCTCCTCGTGCGATTTTGCATGAGCTGCAAAAAAGCTTCTAAACATCCCCTCGTTCATCATCGCTTTCGGTGGTGTTGTTCACGGGGAGGAACATTGCCGACTGTTGCACGTTCTCCTCGTTGGTGAGTCTGAGCGTCTCCACGGTCTCATTTCCATTGTTAATATTCTCGATCGACATTCTCAAATCTTGTCATAAAACAAGGGTTAATTAAGGAAATCAATATATCACATAATATCCCTATATCTTGACCAACTAACAAATAAGCTTAGGTAGGACACACTAGCGAAGGATTTACTCGTCTCTCCCTCCTAGTTCTATTCCCCGATCTCATGAGAGATCATATCCTAAGCTCGATACCAATGGCGCCCCCCAAATAGGTATACATCACACCCATTACGAGTTGTCGCCGATACATGATGCGAAACAACTACTAACTTTATTATTACAACATATAAAGCGTGAGTTTGAATACAAATATTATCTTCTAGACAATATCTATACTCAAATAAATCCTCATCACATTTATTGATACATTATTTTACAAAATGGTGAGGACTACTAAACAACTCTCTCTAAAACCTTCATTCCATACCCCAGGCTAAGTACTACATTTATATTCTAGCCTCCACGAGAAGAAAAATGGAACAAAAAGGAAAAGGGTGAGCTCAACTAGCCCGATAAAGAATATTATGACTAAGATAATATACAACAAATTATCGTTAGTCTTCAACGAGGGAAAAATCTAATAGAATACAATAGACAACAAATTTTAAAATCAATATTAGCGTGAAATAATAATTCATTAGAAGAGTTAAGTAGAGAATGCAAACTACTATCTTCTATGTATGAATTTAAAAGTTCATCGTCTATCTTTTATCCTGTAACATCAATCAATATATATCACGGAATCAAATATTCATCTTTTTGCTTACTGAGCCGAAAGATATTCATTAATTAGTCATTTCATCTAAACACTGTTCATCTTTTTCGCACTTTCTGACGAAGATATTCTTCGAAATCATTCATCTTTTTGCACTACTGAGCCAAAGATATTCAATAATATCATCATTTAAGGCGAGGATGATGAAAAATATTTTTAAAAAAGCGAATCGATGAAACAAAATGACAAGGATTAAGGATTAAGGATTAAGTACTTTGTTTTATCCATGTTCAAAAATACCTCAAAAATAATCATAGTGGTGTAAAATTCAAGAATGATCAAAACATGGATCTGATCAAAGCTAGTATCCGAATAGATATTTTTGACAAAAAGAAGAAATTTTATTTTTCGAATGAATAGTCTTGCGAATAGTCAAGTATCGAATAGTCTTAGTATCGTGAATAGTAACTCAAACACCAAAAGATAGAAATTCCACAAAAAAACATCTTCACGCTTACGTGAATAGTACTTTCGTGAATAGTAACTCGTGAATAGTAACTCATGAATAGTAACTTCGTGAATAGTAACTCATGAATAGTAACTCATTGAATAGTAACACACATGAAAAAGTTCCAAATTTGATAAAAAGTTCCAACCAATATTTGACATAATGATATTGAAGAAATAATATCATTTGAGAAAAAAATAACATCCTTACCTCGAAAGATTAGTACTTACAAATTTGGAATCTAAGGGTATAGTCTTTGAAGGAACTTACTTGCCGTCTAACAATACTCAAAGTATACTCAAAATACTCACAAGAATACGCTCGATAATATAGAGAGAGAAAACTTGATTTTACGGTGTGATTTTCAATTCTAACCTAAGCACCTATTTATAGGAAAATCTTAGAACACAAAAAGCGAAAAATTTAATAAAATATTAATATATATTATAAATTTCCTTAGCCCATCTTTGAAGATCTGATTTCAGCAATTAATATCACATGTTAGCCCTTAAATGCAAAAAAACGTTTTTCTTTAAAATAATAATTAAAACTTCCAAAATCAATTATTTGAACTTGAACTTGAATAATTCACAATAAATAGCCCTTTTATCAGAAAATTCAAATCTCGCGAGTTTTTATAGGAAATTCAATTCTCTACAACTTTGCGAAGAAAGTTTTTCCAATTCCAAAAGCAAATTGACCGAAATCCACAAGCGGGCGATTTTACAAGTATAATCAAATTTAGATCGATAAATGGGGTCCACCAACATATTTAAACATGTTTTAAACATTTATTGCAACAAAAATACTCTTCCTCCTCGTATACTCATATATCCCACATTCGTTGTAAAAATATCACCATTATTATATTATTAAAATATAATAATATATTTAAATAAATTATTTTATCGGAAAAAAGATAAAATTTCAATTTTCAACAATTGTCACATTAAAAATTTTCTCCATCTATATCCACATAAAATTAATATTTTCCTCATCATATGAATCAATAATTAATTATTCACAAATAATATTACGAAATCACAATATTGATGACGAGGCGGTTCCGGAAAGAGGGGCTTTCCAATAAAATTTCTCCTTCTTGGCGCAGCAATTAGGTGACCAAACCTCTCCTTGAGGCAGAACTTTCTAGACATTGCCAATAATGTTATCTAATAATATTATTCGGATAATATGAATTATTGCTTGATAATGAAAATATTGTGTAATGACAATTATTGAAACAACAACAATATAAAATATCAACGCGACAATTATTAAATCAATAAAATCTTTGAGCGGTAATTCACATAACCATTATTGAGTAGTGCCTTCTTACGTAAGAATCAATAATTGGTGCAATCTGGTGTCTTTCTTGTGTTTTAACCAAAGTATTTAACTTGATTATTAGCTTGAATAACTACTACTGCGTTATTTTAAACAACTTATATTTGTCGTTTTCTTCATCCAATCGCTTTCCGTTTATGGGCCCACACATGGTACATTTGCTTGGCCGTCGCATCTGAATATTCCCAAACGGTCTGAATATTCCATTCGACCAAAACGAATATTCCCACAACAATGAATATTTTATAACCACTTGCTTATTTTGAAATATTTGCGTATTTTACCCTAATATCCACATTAATCAAATCAACCCTTACTATTTCAAAATAATAAATAGAAAAAATTAAATTTCATTAATAATAAGTTGTTCTATCTGCCTTTTCAAAGTCCGATCACCTCTTATTAAGTTGAGTTCTTATCGAAAATGAGTACCGACTCAAAGAACTTTTATAATATGGAATTAATATTTTCATATAGTCTTCTCTCACATGAGTTCTAACTTCATATAAAAAGAAACTATGTAAACAAATATAAATAGTACTCACCTTTATAATATAAGCGTGGCTTGAGTGTCCATATACTAACATGGATCCTAAGAAGCGTGGAAGTTATTTTTTGGTAAGTTAATTCGATTAATAATAGAATCTTAGATACAATAAAAAAGCAGTCTTACTACTTGCTTAAATACTCTTAGAGTCTGTTTGACAACGACTTATTATGACTTAAAATTAATTTATAAGTTATTTTACGTTTTGACTTATAAATAAAAATGTTCGGCAACAATTTAATTTAAAAATAAGAAATTGTATTAAAACAAGTTATGAAGGTGTTAACTTTAAATGACTTATAAGTTAAAATATAAAGATTACTAAAAAGGTCATTAATAAAAAAGAATGATAAAATAAACATTATATTTATTCAAATTAACTTAGTTTAAAATGGCTTATAATTTATTTCAAAAAAATTATAAATACTTACTTTTTTTAATTTAAGAATTAATCTATAAATAAAAAAATAAATTATTGTCAAAGAATAGTTACAATTTACAAATGAATTATAAGTTTACAAGTCACTGTCAAAAAGGTACTAATCTACTCAGCCGCATTTTAATAGTGGATCAGAATAAACCAAGTTAAATTCGGCCTAATCAAGAAAACATTCCTTATGTTCGTCGAACCTTTCTGAAGTCTAACTGGACATTACTGTAATTATAAAATGACAAACTAGATAAAAAAAATTGATAGAATAAAAAATAAAGAAAATAAAAGAAGTTGCCAACTGAAAAAAAAAGGAAAAAAAATCAGCAGTGCAGAGAAAAAATGGAAGCTTGCAGATGAGGAAAGAACAAGCAATCTCTGAGCAAAATAAGCTTTAGCCATTGTTGTTTATCTGATTCCTCTTCATTCCCATTTACTTTATCTATCTTTAATATTCCTATCTATCACGCGAAGTGGAAGAATGTTCTTTTAGGGTTTCTGCAAATCGACACACCGACATCCCCGATCTGCTTCGTGACTAACTTAAATGCCAGCAGATCCAAGCTCCTGATTCATTTCTATCTGCATTAAATCACTCTTAGAATCGTTAAGTATTCGAATTTGAGATCAAATTCGTGCTGAACGAGCTGTTCATTGCTTGTCTGAACTCGTTTGACTTCGTCTACGGTAAGTCAACGAAACTGTTCTCTCTTTGAAATGGCGATTCTGCACGTGTAATTCAAAAGTTGAACAAGAGCTTTACACTGTTAAGAAGTTAAATTTGACTTGAATTGGGGTTTAAGTTTATGTAATCATCACTGTTGGGATCTCAGTCTAGGGTTCATTGAATTATACTGCCAAGGAAGGATCTTGAGTTGGAAATGGTCATGAATTGGTTCATGTTTATTATGGTTTTCATGGCATTGCATTGCATTGTAAGTGGGTCGGAGTTTCAGTTGTTCTGGTCTTTAGATGTTCAAGATCAAAAGTATGCTATTCAACATAGAATTTGACTTGAATTTCACTTCACTTCAGTGGAACTGATATACTAAACTTTAATCAAACATTGACCATCTTTCTCATGGTAAGTCGAATGAGTTTGTATTTGCTTTAGTTGTATCAAATACTTGGGATTGGCCTGCATAGGTGGAGCTGCATTAGTTTAACAAACCGACTGTATTTTATTGTGGA
Organism: Panax quinquefolius; assembly: GCA_020205615.1. Lineage (NCBI taxonomy): Eukaryota > Viridiplantae > Streptophyta > Magnoliopsida > Apiales > Araliaceae > Panax > Panax quinquefolius. Next base: position 1,460,045 of record CM035173.1, on the reverse strand, counting down.
ACATGTTTATGTTGTTTAGAACTCCATAGTGTTTGCCTTTTTTATCAGGTTTGAGTTATTTATGTTGGAAGCTGTAGCCTGACAAGTTTTTGTGGTTTCAGTGATTTGCTGCTGGAATTTGGGTTGCGCCCATTTTTGTTAAATGGGAGTACAGGAGGTTTAAAGATTTGTTTGGCAAAATTTGGGTGGCGCTGATGCCTCCTTCTCCGGCCATGAGACGCTCACCTGGAAGGGAGCTAAGAGCGGATAATCACAAGAGAGGGCGTAGTCTTGAGAGTGGAATACTCTTCAGAGAGAAAGATGAAGATCTTGCTTTGTTTAATGAGGTGCAAAGCAAAGAGAGAGACAATTTCTTGCTTCAGTCAAACGATGATTTTGAAGACACGTTCTGTAATTCCTAATATCAACTTCCATTTTGAGATTGTTTTATGAATTGTTTTGGTCTTTTTGTTTGAACTCTGGCTAACAGTTGTTTCTATTTATCTCTGTCTGCATGTGCAGCTACAAAATTGAGATACTTTTCACATCATAAGCTTGGAATATCCATTCCTGTCCGAGGAGAGAGTAGTGACCTACTCAATGCCCAGGGGGAAAAAAATGATTATGACTGGTTGGTCTTTGTTCTTATGCTTATACTTTATGATGTGTCATCATCATTTAACTTTTATCTACGAATTCCAGTGAATAAGTGGAAAATTGGTCTCTCTCTCTCTGGCGAAATATTTAATTCCAAGTTATGTTAATTAGTCCCTTTGTCCCATTTTATCTGTCTGTATTAAAGGTTTGAGCATTTTAAGGTAAAATGTCATCTTTACCCTTTAAGGACCGCAAATATATCCTTAAATAGAAGATAGAAGTTTTTGTGGGGAATTTGAGAAGTAAATTGTATAACTGTTTTATTTTCTAAAGAAAATCCATTTCAAATGGAAGAAAAGAAAAAAAATGAGGCGATTGTTGAATGAGTTCGGTAATGCCTTGAAAAAGGACTTTAATTGTGTTATTTTAACAACAAAAGATTTGTTATAACTAGGATCTAAGAAAAGTAAATGATTTTGAAATTTTAAATACGTATAAAAGGTACATTGCATGAATTCAAAAGCTGACCTTTTATTTTTCTAATTGAAAGATAAAAGATAGATTTGTTTGATTGATCAGTCCTTCGTTACAATGAATGCAATACACTTATTTATACTAAAACAACCAGTACTACCTAGGAAAACAAATGAATCCTATAAGGACAAGTGTCCAACCAAGGAACTGCTTAATAACTAGTTGAACTAATTTATCTCAACTTCCCGTTGGGTAAACAAATGAATGCACAAGTGTCCCACTAAGAAATTCCCATATAACTAATTGAACTCTCTCAACTTCCTATTTCAAATTCTTTCGCATCATTGACTTGTAAATTCAACTGTAAATTCGAACTTAGACTTGAGAATTCCTCAGTTCCATGTAAACCATTCAATAACTTATTCAAAGTCTAATGGGCTGCCTCCATTTATTCTTCTTGCTAGGTCCATGACCTTGAACCAGGTATACAACCATGTCGCCTTGGCCAATATATATATAATATATAATCTCAAAATAATTATTTTGGGCCTTTAGTGACATTGTTAAATGTTGTATTATTGACAATGGAAAGAGGCATGATTTACTATATAAGGAAAGGGGTACAAGTAAAATTGGACGAAAAGATTGTTTTTTGTTGATACAGGAAGTTGAGTCAGCAGCTTGCCATCTTAAAACTGAACTTTTAAAGCAAAAATGAATGCTTTTCATTTTGTCACTATTGTTTGATATATTGGTCTCAATAGTTCACTGGTCTGATCTTTAATGTAATTTCTGGTGTCCTTGATTTGAAGGTTATTAACTCCTCCCGACACTCCTCTCTTCACTTCTCTAGAGGATGAGGCACCACCACAGAGGGGAAGACCTCGAAGTCAACCCATTTCAATCTCAAGATCATCCACGGTATCATGAATTTAATTTAGTGGGTTAGATATTTGTTGATTATTTACTTATAATTTCCAATGGCTGTTTGAACACTTTTAGTAATGTCTTTCTTTTCCTTGCTATAATAATACTCTAAATGCATGTCTAACCACAGATGGAGAAGAGTCACAGAAGTAGTAAAGGTAGTGCAAGTCCAAATAGCTTAAGCCCATCTCCTTGGTCTGGCAGTAGTACAGTTCAAGCGAGAGGCAGGGCATCTTCAGCACCTCATTCAAGTCCAACCCCTAGTTTACGGCATTCTACTCCTTTGCGCAGACCATCTCCACCACCAAATAAACCCTCACCATCAACTCGAATGTCAACTACACCAACGCCTCGACGGGTGAGTACAAGTTCTATTACTGTGGCCTCTTCAGGTTTAAGGGGTATCTCCCCTGTCAAGGAAAGTAGAGGGAACTCCGCCTCACCAAAAGTAAGGGCCTGGCAATCAAACATTCCAGGGTTTTCTTCAGAGGCACCTCCTAATCTTCGTACTTCACTGGCTGATCGACCAGCATCATATGTGAGGGGATCCTCACCGGCATCCAGAAATGGTAGAGATTCTTCCTCCAAATCTAGAAGGCAATCAATGTCTCCGACTGCTTCTAGAAGTGTGAGTTCATCACATAGTCATGACCGGGACCGATTTAGCTCCCAAAGTAAAGGTTCAATTGCATCTTCTGGTGATGATGATGTAGATTCTCTGTTATCCATTCCGGTGGGCAGTTCAGACCGCTCCTCAACAAGGAGGGTAGGTTCACTTCCAAATAATAGAGCTCCAGCATTTTCCAAGAAGCCAACCAGAACAGTCGCCTCTTGTTCTGCTCCAAAAAGATCCTTTGACTTGGCACTTCGGCAAATGGTATTTTACTATCTACTTCATTTAAAGAATACTGATTTATTCCTTGTTAGATTAGTTTGTGAACATTAATGGACCTGCAAAGGACGAGAAATATTAGGAACTGTTCAGTGTTGAGCATTGAATATTTTAGTAACTAATTCTAGATACTTTAGTTGACTTGTAATGATAATTTACTATCTTGGTTTTATACCACTTTGAGAATCCGTCCAATCCCTCTGGTATAGGAAAATTGGCGGGGTTTGGGTGTGCATAAATTGGTTTGGTTTATATGGGTCAAGTTTAAATGGGTTAAAAATTTAGTGGGTTGTAAATGGGCGGTCAGAAATGGATATGGGCTAACCCATATATATATATATATATATATATATATATATATATATATACTAGCGATAACCCGTGCCTGAAGGCACTGTATAATTCTCAAAAAAATAAAAATAAATTATGAAAACATTCATATCTAACTACCCAATCATAATTAAATACCAACTTATGACACCCCCAAATCCCGGTACTTCATTACCTCAAGATTTGGTGTTCACTTAATCAAAACATTCATATCTAACTACCCAATCATAATATAATTGAATAATAAAACCTGCCCATACATGATTACATTAATAAAAACAATATCTCCCAGGTTATCTAACATTTATTACAATCATCAACAGAACTTAAAACATGATCATAATTAAATATATTACATAAGCTTCATAAATAAAAGATAAATTAAACGTTGTCGTCTAATCAAGCACTTTGTCATTGCCCTTGCTTTTAGAAAGCTTTTCAAATTTCTTAACTTCATCTGCATTGTTTTGTGCAAGAGTGATCAAACAATTGTCCACAAGAAGGATAATATACAATAACGTTTTACGAATGACAATTAACTGAGCTTTCAATGGTAAGATGTTATTACCGGAACAATAAACTTTAATTCAGCAACTATGAGTTCAAAGGAATAATGAACGTTAAGTTAACATTAGATATCAACATCAAAGAATACACTGAGGGTCACAAGACCATGAACTATACTCTAGGTTTCAAGTATTTCTACTTTAACCTTTAACAGTCTAAAAGACTATAATCATCATCTATGTCCTAGGTTAACAGGTAATTCCACTGTAACCTTTAACAGTCTAAACGACTATATGGACCATCATTCCGTACTCCAGGTGATCAGTCCTTTGTACTATGTATTGCGCAAACATTTAACGCTATTGCGTAGTTCTAAAATAATCCCCTAATATAGGGTTGTTCATCTCAGCTTAGATTATCAGGTTTCGAACCAAATAAAGTTTGGTTGAGAATTAACTTCAAAGGAATTCTAGATCTTTAGAATGCTCATCAACCAAGTACTGGTTGAAACTTGAATCAGATAGAGGCCAATAACTATTCAAGAGTTGATTATAATATCTTCATGAACAAGGTATATCGATGAATCAATAAGAACTAGAGTATTAACAGTTTCTAAATTGAACAAACGTTATCATCGACAACATGCTTTCAAAATTATGTTAGTACATAAGCAAACCAAATGAAGTTTGGTTTGGGTTGACTTCAAGAGTAATTTAGAGTTTAGAACATTCATCAACTAAGGATTAGTTGAATTGATAAAGAATCGCTAGGCAACTTAGAGTTTGGTACAATAATGTAAGATAGTACAATGACATTGGAGAACGAAGATTAAATAACAGTTATTAGTAGATGAATAAACACATTTCATACAACAACATTGCAGACTTTGAATAACCAAAGTAATCTCGTTTAGAATAAAAAAATAAAGATTAACTAACTTGCTTCAACAATAAATGAGGGTTAAAGAATTCGCATGACAATAAATCGTTAAACAAGAGATTAGAGTTAGAGAATTTGCATAAGTATAACGTAATAGTGAAAAGTAACATTGCTGAATAATATAGTAGCAAAGGTTAGGGAACTTGCCTCTTGCGTAAGCTATACAATTACAATTCACGTACCCCAATATCCTACACATACCATTAGGAATATCACATCAATTAGCTACATAACCTCATAGATTTATTTCTCATCTTAGTTAAGTTATAAACTTTAGTTTAAGGTCTATCCACAATACTAAACCACATAACACGAATCTGAAAACTCACTAACACTTACATAAGACTTTTAACATCCAACTCACATTTTCAACTCTTATTAATCAATACTACACTTCTCTTTAATCGAACTTGAATTTCAACCAAGTATTTAAGTCTTCCTAGGATTCAATGGTTTTATATTAATCACCTTCCATATCTTAGTGCTCATTTCAGAAATCACAAGTGTTAACATCACAAGAATTATTCACCATTCATTGTGTAAGCTAAATTATAACACAACACGTTCATGACTTATAAATCATTTTTATAACTTTGAATTTACAATCCACATAACACAACTTTGTTTAACCTTGTTATTACATGGTTCTCACATTAACCTAACATTGAGCTAAGTTACATTGAACGACCAAAGTGCAGACTTCACATGCGAGACAGACAATTTGGCGGTCATCGCTTTGGTTTTATATCAAGGTGGCTGCCATACTTCACGCTAAAGACAGATTCCAGTTGCAGAACATGGTTACGGCAGTTTTCTTAAGCCAACTAACATGAATTTGGTAACACAATCAACCAAGATTTTGGGTATAAAGTTAATCATCATTATGATATAAAAGAAAAGGTAAGAAGCTACTACTTTGATACACATCTCATCTGGTGAATGTCATTCATTACCCACTTCATATGGCCATGGGGTCCATTACACAAGTCATCAAGTATTGTCCAGTAAGACCCGCCACGTATGCTTGGGAGAATGCTAAGCCAATTTTGCCTGCCTGCCCATCTGAAAAGAGACACGTGTAGTCTGAACATGGGCGTGTGGTCTGAATAAGCAAACATACTGTAGAGGTGTGTCCTTTGCATGGTCTTTTTTTTTTAAAAATTTTAGCACAAGTATAGATTTTTGTATGTATGAATTCCTCACATTCTCTGCAAAAATCCCGTCTTTTAGTTTCTCCTAAAATTTTATAACTCTCTTGAAATTTATGTCACTTTCTACATCTAATTTTTATCTCTATCTCTGTATGCCTAACATAAATAAAGTTCTCTCTCTTTAAAATTTTATTTCACTTTCTAACTCTAATCTCTCTCTCTCTCTCTCTCTCTCTCTCTATATATATATATATATATATATATATATATATATATATATATATATATACACACAAACATAAATAGAAATCATGAAATGAATCAGACAACAAATCTGAAATTCTAAAGTCTGAACCTTAAATTTATTGATCAAATTTGATAGATTCGTCTTCTGAAACAAAAAGTTCTGGCCTTGGAGGGGATATTACCAATAAAAGTAATATATTTGTAATTAGAAACTTAAGAATATTGTGTCATTTCATATTTTCCTTAGAAAATTTAAAAGAAATTGGAATCACCATATTCTTAACAATGGAATCTAACAATTTTTCAAAAGCATCTCTGATCTGTAAAAATTGCATTTATCAATGATTCAATTACAAAAATAACACAAAAAGTTCCTCAATCAATGGCACTTGTACAGAGTTTGCCAAACCCTTTGGAATCAAATACAAAAGGTGTATACAGTCAGATATGTTATGACTATTATGATTGGTATTTTTAGTTACAGATAAATATTGTCTATCAGCTGGACATTGGTGCAATAATTTGGCTTGACAACTTTGAAAAATCTGGTATTAGAGCATTGGCTCAGGTGGCTAGGGGTTGGGCTGCTTTTGGGTTCAAACTTCGTGAAGGCAAACTGAAATAGACGAGAAATGGAAAGTGGGATGATATTAAAAGGGCTGATCAGATTCACCAACTTTTGGGAATGATGTCGTTAAGTTTTGCAGATGCTTATTGAGCTACCAATGCACTATGCATTTGTCTATTATCTAAATGTATATTGCTGTTAACATGTTTGTAGGATCATCGGAAAAGTCCACAGAATATGTTCAGGCCACTGTTATCTAGCGTCCCCAGTTCAACCTTTTACGTTGGGAAAACAAATGCTGCGCAGCGCACCATTATATCTAGGAATTCTTCAGTCACAGCTAGCAGCAATGTAAGTTCTGATCAAGTTACTAGTGGTGCACATGATACTGAAGGAAGTGAGCAAATCCAGGAGGATGTAACTAGTGCATGTGTAAAGGCTCCTTATGCGGATGCCCATGATGAAGCTTTTCTCTTTGATAAGACGGATGCTTTGAATGAAAATATTGGGCATGGAACCCAAGATGAATCTCTTAGCTCTCAGCTTGGTGAATTAAATGGAGGCCATACAGTTGACTATAATATGGATGGCTTTGAAAATCTCAGTGACCATGATACTGCTATGGCAACTGCCACTACTTCTGAAGCTTTGGATGTAAAGGGTGCTTCTTTGGATGTTGATGGTTCTGAAGAAAACTTAATTTGTTCTAAATGTGGACGTACATATCGTACCCTTGACTCAATAGAAGGGGACTTGAAACTTTGTCCTGACTGCTGTAGCTCAGATGTGTCATTGACTATCGACAATGCAGTGACAGCCACAACCGTTACTGGGAACAATTACCCTGGAGTGTCTACGAAGATTTTGGAACAGTCAGATACATTTGATGCAGAAGATCCCCTCATAGCTGCTCCTGAATCTCCAGGAGTGACTAGCGTGGCTACATCAAGAACCATTCAACATGAAAATATTATTAAGGAAAACCATACTTCCTACAGTGAGCCAATCTGGAATTTCTTGTCCACAGATTGCCTTTCACGGACACTGGTAGAAGAAGGTAATCAGAGGCATGCCAACCAGCAAGTAGTAGGTCAACCTACTGTTAGCTTTAGTGTACCTGATGGCGATACTGGTGCTCAGCAAATGCAGCAATCTATTGATTATCCAATTACAAAGGTTGATGCTCCAGAAGGTGCAGGCATTTCTTTGCTGCTAAACAGGTCAAGCAGTGGCAAGGGTGCAGTTCTCCAGAGTAGGTCTTTTACCGCCAGTAGTATTTCTTATGATGATCCATCATATGTGAGAGACAGTACATATAGTTTGAGAAGCTCTTATGGGCATGGCAGTGTGTCTGCATCATCTTCTGTTGACTTGGGCTCATATAGACAAACAGAGACTCGTGTTCAACGACAGTTTAGTGGGAGAAAATCTGACTTGGAAAATTACAGGCATGACATGAACACAGCTCACCGGCGAACTGGGTCATCTTTATCCGTAACTTCGAGTCTTGCTTTCCAACCTTTAGGTCTTACCACAAGCATGCATGAAGAAAGTTTTGACACACCTCTTTCCCAAGTGCAAAATGATGTAGATGTAAAATTGATAGCTACTCGAGAACAGTTGCAATCTTCAGAAAATATGAAAGAAGATGATGCATGCACAGATGTTGAGAGTAACTATCAGTGCAGAACAATGGATTATTCCACGTCAGAATCGTCAAGCCATATACGAAACATGCATCTAGGGCACAGTCCAGTGACTTCATTTTCGAATTCCGATGAGTCTTCCTCACGTGAGAATTGTGAAGACCTTACCAACAATAGGAAGAATGTTGGGGATGTAGAAGCATCAGCTATTCCTCCAGAGTCTTCTATTGCAGTGGAAGGGACCATGCCGAGTTCTTCTGTTGACAGGGTGAAAGATGCCGAAGTTACTTCCCAGAGCTCATTGGATAAGATATCTAAAATAGAGATTGAGAATGCTCATCAGGGTTCTCCTGATGCATGTTCCTCAAGAACAAAAAGCAGCATTGACGAATTGCTGGAGCCTCATATTACTGCCACATCTGATAAAGATAGAACAATTTCACTTACAAAACTTGCCATTTCAGAACACGAACATGGCACCCTTGGTATGTGTATCTTGATTATGATTGGTTTTAGCCTATGTAGACCATTTTTCTTTTAGTGCACCCATCCCTGTTCTCATAGATAAATTTAAATTAATAATGGAAGGGAAACAACCTCTCTCCAAATAGAAGTGAGGCTGTGTACATATGACCTTCCCCAGACCCCCTGCTATTTGCGGGAGCCTTGTGCAGTGGGTACAACTTTTATAATGGAAAGGAATCTATAAACATCACAGCCTAAACATTAATAGAGTGTGCTTCTCAAATTCTAAAAACTGTCCAAACTGGATGAATAACCAAAACAGAAAAAGAAAAAACATGAAGCAGTAAATGATTTGCAATTTCATTCAATACAATTTGTGCCCAGCTTCTTGGATCTTGTCCGCAATTACTTGTATCTAGAAAACCATAATCTCTATGTATAGAAGCACTCTATATATTTTAAGATATTCTCTTCTCATCATTATGTTGAATTTAATCTCAATATATGCTATTTGTTTTAATGTTAAATATAGTATCGAAATGTATGTAATATTTATGGTTAGTGCGATTTTAATGTTGGTAAGTAGTTTTATGGTTTACTGCAGTTGTAACAAACTATTAAAAGCAAGTGCATTTAGGTGGCCTTTTATTTTTTTCTCTCAATACTATTCAACTATGTACACCGTCACCCAGCTGCATAAATGAACCTAAAGCAAGCTGTAGTATTGCATATATAACTTTTCACTTGTGATTGATATAAACTTCCTCTTAATGCAAGGGGCGCACATGGTCGATTTCGGCCGGTTGGCATCTTTGGTTTTCAATGCCGAAGCCGACCATGAAGTGTGGTTTTAAATAAATTGGGTGGCTTCGGATATATTATTGGTTTCAGCCGGATTTTGGTTTGATAAAAGAATTGCCATAAAATCAAAATTAATACAAGATGTTGCATTAAACCTAGATCTGTTCATCTATTAGGAGGTTTTGAAGCCTGCTTAATGTCTTTGTCTTTCTACTTCCAGCCATCCAGGGTTTCTTAATAACTGGAGGTTAAGGTATCATTGTAGGATATATGGTATATTCATCAAGTGTCCTACACTAACTGCCTCTGGCAATAGAATTTGGTAGTATGAATAGCCATAACCAGTTCTGTCAATCAAGGAGGTTGTGTACTATTTTACTCTGTATAATTTGCATATATATATATATGCCAAGATGACTAGTAGCTACCCAGTCAGAACATCAAAACTGAGAAAAGTAGGGATAGGAACCAACCTGATTTCAGAATCAGGAGCTGGAGGGTTCACTCAGAGAGTTCAGGCTTCTCTTCACTTGGTGACACTTGCCTCAAGTTAATGTTGTTTAATTCATATATACTCATTATGTTATTGAAGTTTTAGTGGATCTCCCTCCCTCTCTCCCCTATTTGTTTATTTTGTTCTCCCTTTCTTCAATGATGGCGTGGAAGTGTTATCTAATGATCTTTGTTGCCACCAGCAAAAGTAAGAAAAAGATAATAGGAGGGACAAGCACCATTCATTTACCAATTTCGTTTCCAATACGTTACTATCTGCTTTATGTCCTGTATTTTACTTTTGCAACATTTGACCTGCAGACAGTAGATTTAAAGGTTGTATATATATGTTTTATGTGAATACTCAGATAACTATTTGTCATGACAGAGTCAACTGTATTGGTTGAGGGTAAAGGTGGATCTAAAGCTAGAAGCTTGACTTTGGAAGAAGCAACAGATGCAATACTGTTCTGCAGATCTATTGTTCACAATATAGCCTATGATGCTGCAACCATAGCAATAGAAAAGGAAAACCCTGTCCCCTTAGAAGGCTCTCGGCCAATGATTACTATATTGGGAAAAGCAAATCCAGAAAGAAAGGATCCCCGTGGCAGAACTGTGGTTCAACGTGCTTCAAAGTCGCAAAAAGCTAGGCAGAGGCGGGTGGAAACAGATACACAGCCTCCTAGCAACACCAAGAATGATGAAAATACCGATGTCTCTCACTTTCATTATAGTTGGGGTGTATAATAATGATGACAAGAGTATGAAGGCACCCCCTAAGCTGGAGTCCAAATGCAATTGCACAATAATGTAAAAGTTTTCCATTCAAAGCATGCCTTTTGGTGCAACTGTCTAGGTGCTCTCTTCATCCGATTTGGAAGAGATGATGCTGGGTGCTTGTAATTTTATTTGGGCGGTTTCTTACATAATTGCCAGCTGCTATTTGTGGTTTCCCACAGTTTATTCGTAATCTTTGTAAAGTTCCGATTCTTATTAGGCTGATAATAGTGAGAGGCATTGAAGGTTGTATTTGGTCCTAGTGTTCCACAGAGAGAGGAAGATTGAAATATCTTCTTTAGGTGTTGAGAGGAATGTGAATGTCAGCCCAAGCATTCTTGTTCACTATGTGGCTGTGGGTGTGGCATGAACCTTGGTCTATTTATTTTGTAGCTAATTCTTGGAAGCAGTTGTTTGTATTGACCTAAAGAGTAGTTTGGCAGATAGATAGATACACAAACAATATACAAGTGAGTTTTCATTTTTTTTTCAAATCGTTGAGAAATACTAGTGAATTATTACTTTTGTTGATATTTTGTCCTTATTTCCATTCGGCTGTAAAAAAAAATTAAGTTGTTAGGCTATACAAAGTGGATTTCTAATTTATTATATTTTTGAAGAAATGATCTTAAGTATACCTTTTAAATATCATATTTTTTTCGATAACATTCTTTTATTAAAATTATATCGTTTTGGAGATTCTTTTAAAAATAAGTGGGATCGTGAGTGATATTTTTGTAAATAAAAATAAAAACAAGTGGGATCATTTTCTTTTAATATTATTTTGTTTTTAAAAAAATATTCAAAACGATGCAGTTTTAATAAATATATGTTATTTAAGAAAGGTGTGTTATTTAAAACATATATACTTTAGATCCGTCCTCCTTAACTTTTGAAACAATATATGGGCGCCTTAACCGAACCAGATGAATTGAAATTCCTTGATTGGATTACTCAAGTTATTAGAAAGATTCACGTCAGCAAGATTTTACCAAATCAGTTCTTCCATTTATAAAATTAACAAATATAAAGAATGTATATTTATTTCATATTTACTCTTCAATATTAATATATAACAAGCTGTAAGGTGATTCTAATTTGAATCGATTCTTAATTAATTAGGATCCAATTTCATTCGTACCAAGTTATTTTATATAAGATCCTTTATTAATTAGGAGTCACTTTCATTCAGAGTTATTTTATCGAGTTTTGTCCAATTTAAGTTAAATTGGTTTTAGTGCATACAAATACAATTTGAATTGATTTCATTCGTACGACTCCCTCTTCAATTTAATCCATTTAGAGAGTCATATAAGAAGCAACATATGTAAATAAAATTACAAATTTTCTCAACTACATTGTAGCTCAGTGATTTTTAACTTATCAGTAGGCTACCAATCTCATTGTTAAATTAATTAACAGTTCAAAAATTTTGTATATCTTATTGAATAATTTGTTAATAAACCGCCAAAACGACGTAATTTTGACAGATTGTGTAAAAATAAAACATACACAGTTATATAATTTATTTTATTCTGTTACCAATAAAAATAATTAAAATTTTTATTCTATTACCAAACAAATAAAATATACACAGCTATATAATTTTTTTTTATTCTGTTACCAATAAAAATAATTAAAAGTTTTATTCTGTTACCAAAAAAATTAATGTAAACTTTTAACAAACCTATAAAAAGTAATGTAAACTTTTAACAAACTTTTATTCTGTTACCAACAAAAATAATAATTATTTTATAGTTGCTTTCTTTTCTTTTAATTACAATTTATAGCTTTCATATTAGTATTTATTTAAATGTAAGTAGTTAAAACAAGTTGTTGATGTCATATGGGAAGGAATAATGCTTACTGAGGAGGTATATTCTAGAGACATGGATTTGAACAGAGAGAGTGAGAGACGTACCATTCACTTTTTTATTTATTTATTATATATATATATATTAATTTACCAAAAAAAACCTTGGCTGGCCTGGCAAGAATTAGGAAGGAAGGAAGGAAGCATACGTATATAGACCGTTAGATATAAATTCTCTCTCCTAACTAATTTCTTTTCAAGAAGTAACTCGTCGCTCCTCCTACTACGCTCAAGAATCGTTGCTTACTGAATCGTTGCTCGAGAGGATGGATGAGTTGACGGCCTCATCAGGAGGTGGAGGATCCATGATCCAAAACTCAATTTCAACAGAACAATCCTCCTCCGCCCTTACAAATTTCCCTCTCATCTCCGCTCTTGTAGCTTTCGCTCTCGCCCAAGTTATCAAAGTCTTCACCACTTGGTAATTTCTTCTTCATTTCTACTTTTATGTTGCATCCTATTATTATTGGGCTTTATCTCTGTTTCTATTTCATTCTTTACCTAATGTCCTTTTTCTTCTAATTGGATCTGTTCCGTTCTGAAACTCAATTTTATCTTGTCTGATAATTTTTTTTAAAAAATTGACTACGTTTTTCTTACTTTATGTTATTTCAATTCTACCGTTTTCTCCCCCTTGAATTTCTCTGGATTGAAAAAGTTTATAGTTCCTTATATACATACTAAATTGGTTCTTAATTCATTCATTTCTTGCAATTTTTGTGAGTTCTTGAATCAGGGTCCAAAATACTTGTCAATATTAAAAAACATAAAAATACCACTGAGGGTCCAAGAAGTTTAAGTATTGAGTCCAGTTATGAAAACCATCATATTTTCAGCTGTAGTTTCACTCACATTTTGTTGTGCCCCAATCTTAGCAGGCAGCTTAGTCCTACTGCTCTTTAATTCCATCTTACTGAGTTTTATAAATCTTTGAAAGTAATAGGAAAACTAGTTAGGAACTCATAATGAAGTTACTTCTTGATTGGTTGCCTGATGTAATTATTACTTCTTTATGCCAAATTCTCAAAATATATTTGGGCTTATATTGGTGTGCTGTAGTGAGATATTGTAGAAGATTGTTTTTTCTTTTCTTTTCTTTTCTTTGCTTTGCTTTGCTTTAAGGGTAATTATCCTAAGAGTCTTAATATCCTAAGAGTCTTAATCGTTCATAGATTTTCAGGTATAAAGAAAAACGATGGGATCTCCAGCAACTTGTTGGATCTGGTGGGATGCCATCATCCCATTCTGCAATTGTCACTGCTCTTGCTGCGGGCATTGGTTTTCATGATGGCTTCGGAGGATCACTGTTTGCTGCCGCTTTAGTTTTAGCATGTGTTGTACGATCTCTACCTTAAATGTCATTTTTGAAGTTCTTCAGTATTACTGTACTATTCCAGCATTTGTTATATTCAACCTTGAGCTGTTTTCTATTGCTATACACCTTGTACAAGTATAATTTTTGTACATCCCTGTATAACATAACCGTCTTTCAAGAGGTAAAAGACAAAGAAAGGAATTCAAATACCAACTAATCCCTTGCCATGTGCTTCGGTTTAGTTTACTTTTTCTTTAAATAAAAATTAATCTAGCATCTTAATTTTATCCTTTTCCGTGTGCTCTCTTTTCACAAATTTTTATTTGAAGATGTTGGGTAGTTGAAATTCCACCGCTTGAAACTAATTAGTACAGTCTGTGACTGTTATTAGGATTTAGCTGGTTCTTATTCTTTTTACTTTTCCTAGTTGGCCAATTTTATCTTTGACTGATCTTTCCCTCAAGTGAAGAAAGTAAATATGTAATGTAATACTAGATATATGCATACTTAATAAATTATAAGTCTTAAATAGATTTAAAGACCAGGATGGGTTATCATCTGGTTTGATCAGGCAAGTAAATTTCAAAATCAGAAATATAGTCTCATACTAAAAATAATCGGGAATTTGGTTTAGTATTCAGTCTTTGGAATATTCAAAGAGAAAAGGTGGTTTGTTGGTGTTGAGAAGTTAACTGGATTAACGAAAAATTAAGTTTTTGATGTTTTTATGCATGTACATTGTTTTACTTCCAATATATGTTGAACATGTGGCGTTCTATTAGTCTTTAAGACTTCTTTTATAAGTTCCTATCAGTCTCAGGGTTCAAATTTGGGATATCTTTTACCACCCTTCGTTTTCTAAGTTTATTTTGGAGTCTTTGTCATGTGATGATTGCTTACCTATCTCATTATTTCATATCCTCCAATATTTTAAATTAAATGCAGATAAAACTTCTACCGACATTTAGTGATATTATCTTTATTTTATTAATAACCTTCAATATATTGAAGTCCCATACATTTTTTTCTAATTCATGTCCTTGATTTGCAAAAGGCTTTCATCATTAGATCTGGAAAAAAAATTACATGCTAATATTGTTGTTCGCATTCCTTGTTCTATACATAAGATTTCTCATGTGGAGAATTTTGTGGCAGGTGATGTATGACGCAACTGGTGTGAGATTACATGCAGGACGTCAGGCAGAGGTATGATGATTTTTCTGCTTCTGTGTGTGCATATGTTATTATATGTGTGTACAGGCATATGAGTTCAGATGGGCAGTTTAAATTGACTGAAAACTTGTTAATTCTTGGAAGCTTGGTGCTCAATGCATAAACATTTGTCTGTGTGTGTGTGTGTCAATGGGCAGATACCCATGGTCCCACGCATTTCGGACTGACTAAAAATGATGTAGGACAGATTTAGGAAGAAGAATTAATGAAAAATAAACTAGGATTTAAACTCGACATTTAAATCACTAGGGTCTCTCAAGTGTATTAACTCCACGAATCAACACTAAAGGAGGATAAAATACCTCTACGGTATGAATAAAATACGTTTATGGTATGAATGATAATAATCAATTTCAATATCAATTAGTCTATAATCTAAAAGACATGTGGGGATTATCACTATTTAAAGAGGCTCAAAACCCTAATGTTACTTGGAGAATAATAAAAGTACTAAAAGACTAAGATACCCTTATTAAACATTAAAAATTCCTAATTACTAATTAATATCCCTAAATTACCACTAATAAATAAATTACATCAACAACTCTTAGGCATACATTAGACATAATAAAAACTCTAAATAATTAATATAAAAATTCTTTGTTTTAGTCTTGACTTGTGATCCCCATCATTCTCCCTTTGTTGGAGAAAACTCAACCCCGAGTTTTATAACATGATATAATCCATGGACTCCTTTGCACCAAAAGAACATTTTGGAGCACCTTTGACAAATTTAGGATGAAGAATTAATGAAAAATAAACTAGATTTAAACTCTTCGTTTAAATCAATAGGATCTCTGAAGTGTATCAACTCCACGAATCAACACTAAATATGAATAAAATACTTCTACGGTATGAATGATAATAATCAATTTCAATATCAATTGTCTATAATCTAAAAGACTTGTGGGATTACATAACTATTTAAAAAGACTCAAAATCCTAATGTTACTTGAAGAATAATAAAAGTACTAAAAGACTAAGATACCCTTACTAAAATTAAAAATTCCTAATTACGACTCCCTTC
Organism: Panax quinquefolius; assembly: GCA_020205615.1. Lineage (NCBI taxonomy): Eukaryota > Viridiplantae > Streptophyta > Magnoliopsida > Apiales > Araliaceae > Panax > Panax quinquefolius. The sequence goes on along the minus strand of CM035173.1, from coordinate 1,443,803 downwards.
GTCCCAGGATAAAAGTTCTGGTTGACTTTTTGCGCATATTAAGAAAGAGGATAAAATGACAAAATTGTCCATATTTAAATTCTCATTTAATTGCATAGTTTTCTGCACATTACTAGTGATGCTCCATAAATATGCATAGAGAATAAAAATATAACAATTAATAATAAGGGTATTATAGACAAATTATTGTAAAAAATAGATCATTTAAGGTAAGTAGACATTTAACTTGGGACTACTTGAAATAGTAATAAAGACTTTTATCCTGGGACGGAGGGAGTAATTAATATCACTAAATCCCCACTAATAAATAAATTATATCAACAACTCTTACGTATACATTAAACTAATAAATATAGAAGTTCTTTGTTTTGGTCTTGACTTGTGATCCCCATCAAAAAATTCTGACAAGTGTTGGAAGCATTGTGCTCATTGCATAGGCATGCACTAAGCTCTTTCTACAATGTAGCTGGAGTAATAATGAAGTTATCAGGGGAAAAAATTGTAGTGTGGTAATCATCTTGAATAGATTTTATGCATCCATTTAATATATTCAAATTCCAATTCTTCAGGTGCTAAATCAAATTGTATATGAACTTCCTGCCGAACATCCTTTGGCTGAGAGAAGACCACTACGTGAACTTCTTGGCCACACCCCTCCACAGGTTTGTTTTGATGCAGTAGATGATATAATTTGTTGAATTGAAATCTTGATAGATTTGTTATTTCTTATTTAATATCATTATTGACTAGCCAATATCCCTGTGAAGCACGGTTTGCTTTTTAGAGATTAAATTAGAGTCAACTATGTTATAATTGATAATCGTTGGAGACTTAAATTTATAATTATTAAAAGTACTATTTATAAAGTTTTCTTACATGTTTTAACTAAAAAAGTTAGTAAAGTCACATGTGTTCATTTATATTAGGGTTAAAACTTTTCACATGTCTTAGTTATTAACTGAAATAATATAATCTATTTAGGACTTTTAATTTAATATGATTATAGGTGAATAGGTTTTAAAAATCAATTAATGTAAAATTCTATTAATATAAGAAATTTAGTGTAATCTAATTGTTTTTGGTAAGAACTGTAAAAAGATAAGCCTTTCTTTTACCAATATTCTGCACATGTACACTATCGTGATAATAAAGACTCTTTCTTTGATTAATTAAATTCTTTTTGTTTATCCCGCCTCTCTTTTTGTTATGTATATGAAGTTTAATCTCTTTTTCCTTTTAAAGATAGAGTTTTCTTTCTAGTCAAAATCCAGGACGAATGACCAAAAAAAAAATGAGTTCTTCGTTTTATATATGTAAAATTATAGATTGATTAATTTTTTCTAATGTATATTAGGTTAATCTAAGTTCCTTCTTAAGATAGAGTTTTATTTCTAGTCAAACTATAAGACGAATGGCCAATTTTTTTTTTTTTTTTTTATGTATATTATGTTAATCAAATTTTCCTTTTAAGATTGAGTTTTATTTCTAGTAATTCTAGGAGGAAGGTACCAAAAAAAGTCTAGGACAAAGGACCAAAAAAAGTGAGTTTGTCTTTTTATATATTTATATAGATTGTCATAATTTCAATGATACATAAATCCCTGACAATTGGAACTGCAAATAACTGGAGGTTACCTTCCATACCAAAAGATCAATGATTACAATTACTCAGCACATTGATACCTGAATTCAGCTTGCCTATTATAAGCTACATGAATTTTTTCAAACACTCATCTCTTCGACTTTATTAAGGCAAACCCATTGCAGGCCATCATGCCTTTTTCACCGCCTCATCCACATCTCTCTTTCTCTCTGTGTGTGTGTGTGTGTCTGCCCTCGCTCCTTTTGTTGTTGGTACACACTCATTTCTATTAGATTTTATACTGGACGCAAAGTAAAATACATTGTGGAGATTTGGAGAAACCAATTGTTCAATTGCTCGATAAAAATGATGTATGAAATACATTCAGACTGGTTCTGCGGTAATTTCATAATTACTTTGCATCCCTTGTCTATACTGTGGCATGGACCGAACTACCTCTGATCAATACTGTTGCATGGACCGAAGTCACCGAACTACCTCTGTGAACAAATACTTAAAATTCTCTTATAATGGTAAATTTTAAAATCTTCTTTGTCAATATTACCTTTAACTACTCCTTGGGTTTGATTACATAAATGGCTAAATTAATTCTACCGCAAGGCGTTATCTCTTCTGATGTTTCCCCCCTAGTGTACAGAATGTGTTTTCTCACTCTTTTTTTTTTTTTTTTTTCATTTGGCAACTGATTTCTAGCTTTGAGAAGTTAAGAACTGAGGTTCCCCAAAATCTCGATGCATCTTACGTACCATATCCAAGGTGATGCTGTGAAGTTCAAGGCTCGTCAAACTCAATTTTTAGCATGTTTTTTCCATAGCATATACCATTTATTTTTAGGAATAATATTTTCTCCTGGTTTTAGTTTATGCCATTTAAAGAAATTCAAGCTTTTTGCTCTGTTGTTTGAATTCTCTCTTGCAAACATTTTTCCGTTAATGATAATTGTATAACAATAGTACAATTTGCCGTTGTATCTTCAAATGCTTTTGATTAATTGTGCACATGATACCGATGTTAGTTTTTCTCTGAAACTTGGACTGCTTTGCAGGTTATTGCTGGTGGTTTGCTTGGGGTTGTCACCGCAACATTTGTTCATTTAACAAGAGGCTTGTTTTAGCTTTGATAGTCAAGGTAGATGTCATCTGGCAGCATTTGTGACATGGAAATCCGATTATGTTGTGGGTTTGTAATGCGGCGCAAGTATGTCATTTGTAAATTTGTCACCAAAAGTGATTTTTACGCCTGAATGTCAAGATGCTGACTGTAATACAGTTAGGACGCTGTCGTAATAGAAAACAAACATTCTTTCTATCAGATCTTCTGGTACTTGTAAATTGATATTACTGGTTGCAGTATAATGATTCAATGAAAGTTGTTCAAATGATTTGGGTTATTTGTTCAACAATATTGCATAGATCATGTTTAATTTATTTTAGTTTGCATAATATATACGTTCAAGTTGTCTTAATTGTTGATATAGTTTTCATAAATAAATATTTTAGAATGTATTTCAGTCTCAGTGATTTTTAATTATTAGTTAATTATTTGGGTATAGAGTGCAGAAGATAAAAGAAAAAAAAACAAAAACACAATAATTAAGTAACTTGTGTAAGAAAACTTTATACATTTTTTTTTCACAGTCGTCAAATTAATGGTGTTGATAAAGTCAAAATGTGATTAATGGGCACCTTTTTTTTTGTGATATTTTTTTATTTACATTCTAATACATATTATTATTACAAATTAATTGCTAGATTCTAGACATGTGATTGTTCGAAAATTAATTCTATGTGAACAAATAATATTAACCATACAATAGCTATAAAAAAATTAATGTCAACTTTTAACAAACCTTCATATAATTAAATATGCTAAACTAGTTCACACCCTAAACTGAAAAATTCAAGGATACTAAAATATATTATTATTTATTTTTAGAAATTGAATAAATGAGCTATATATAAAATTTATTCTAAAAATCTATGGAAATCGCCGGTTTAAGCCTACATCCGCCTCCGTCCTAATATAACTGAGAAAACCCTTCTCAGCTCGAAAATAATATCCCCAACCACCCCCGACTTGACGCGCCAAGCAATGTGCTCGTCAGGCCTAACTAGAATAGCTCCTCTGTAGGTCACTTGACAAATATCCCACCACGACAATGAAGTTGACGAGTGTCTAACTTCCACAACATCTATGACGTTTTCCCAAGGTGTCAATGCTGCCATACTTCTTGCAGCTCCATCAACTGTACCAGCAGGCCACACCACACACACCTTTGCAGGTACGTTGTATTCCTCAGCCACCTGGAATGCAGCCCGAGCTAGACGATAGGATGGTTCTACTGGTGCGATAATGAGGAGAAATTCAACTTTATCTCCTGGTACAAGATCCAGAGTAGAAAATGTCTCCTACAAAAACGATGGATTATGTATGGTAGACAATGAACACGTACTATATCTACACACATACACAGACAAAAGGTTCCAGTTTCTTGGAGTGAGGGATGAAAAGGCTGGCATTTGGAGCAACAAATAGTGATTACTGGTCACCAGTAACTAAGCCAGATTTTGGAGCTGAAATCTCCTGGATCCTGATTTCCACTATACTAAACACATATGGCAGGCTTTGCATATTGGGAGATGAGAAGGCAAGAATATCTAAATACTAAACACCCCAATACACCCAAGCAAGCACAATTAAAATAGGAATACCTCAGTTGATAGTTTTGACAATGCCTTCACATTAATATGAGGCAGCCTTGATCCTGGATTTGCAGAGGGAACATATTCCCGCCTACGTCCGGTAGGTGCTTCAGGTGCATCCAACTCACTGTCATTGTCAGGAAGAAGCGCTCCTTGGAGGTACCTAAGGTAAATGGCTTAAAGTTAGACGGGTACCTTAAAACTCCCCGACTTAAAAATGTCTGAAAACCGACTCAACCAAAAAAAGAAAGAAAAAAGATCACCACAAAAGTTAATTCAGTATTTAAAGGGAAAAAGGTCATAAAGCAAGCATAACTATAGTAGTTCTCATCGAAGAGTAAAAATAGATGAACTGGTGTCAAATAACTTCGAGTTTTACAACAATCAACTCAAGCTCCACTGTTAGAACAACATGAAGCTGATAACTCCATGGACTTGACCCCTCTGGAAAGGAAGGATAGTATATCAAGAACTTAAAACAGTTAAACTTGACTTATATAGTTATATGGAGCAAGTGCAGAATTAAAATTTAGTTAGTAACATAAAAGCCATACCTGAAACCTAGATCCTCTGCAGGGAACTGGAGTTGAAGGCTCTCTCCTCCTTCAAATATGCGCCGAACTTTACCAAGCCTTGAAGATCCAAGCGGATTGTTCTCATTCAAAACAAAATCAGAGAGCTGTGCACGACCTAGAGTGAAAATGCCATCCAAAATTGTCTTCTGTAGTTCAGATGGAAAGATGGAACCAACTGAGTTATTAATAGCTTTGTGAACTGCCAAACCAGAACAGAGAACAAATATATGTGTCATCTAAAAGCATGAATCCGAATCCGAATCCAAATCAAAATCCTAATCCAAAAAATGAATGAATTAGAAGTCCAGGAAGCGAAGAAAGAAAGAAAAGGAGGATGAAGAAGAAGGTCCTGGGCATGAGCTTTGAAACCATACCTGAATTTGCAATCATTGGATCAAGACCCAGTGCAGAAGGAACCCCCATGGCTGCTCTAAAATTCTGGACACTCAGTGCCGTATTAAAAATGGCAATCTGACAATGGTCAAGAGAGTAAATTTTCAAGATGAAAACTAATGTGAACAAGGAAGACATAACAATAGAGCAATACCGGCCGACGTTCCATTTCGTAAGTGGCCAGAATTGATTTTGGAGCAATACCCTTGACCACTGAAGCTAACTTCCAGGCAAGATTATGCACGTCTTGAATCCCGGTATTCATTCCTGCATAAATCATGTGGGTTTTGCTAAGTTGATCTATCTCCCTTCAGAAAGGAACATCACTTCAGTATCAACTGACCCAAATACATGGAGGTCATAAATCAGGCTGTGAACCCAACATTGTGTCCCAGACCAAAACCTTTCATATGCGGAAAGTAATCCACACTTGGTGGTTGAAGAACTGAAGTAAGAAATATTCTATATGGGAATTTGACAAACTGTGGCTTTGACAAACAATGGCTTGTTAAAAGAATATTTAGGCATTATATAATCTGACATGATATCTGACTGTACATGTTGCAGTCCCTAGCTACTTAATAATTTGCAATGTGAGAGAAAACAATAACAACATCTTAGATCACTCAACAAAGCCTTGATCGAATAGTTGATTAGCTAACAATGAATACCTAAATGTGAAGGGGAAAAGTGGCATGGGAGAACAACTTTATGATAGATTCTGATTTTGTTTACCCTTTCCGTGTAACTTATAGGCTAATTAATCCACAAAGCTTCAGCATGAACATGTGAAACAAATTTTCATCACTTGAACCAAAAGAAATACTGTATTATTTCCTTGAAAATACGAAAAATACTTTTAGTGGCTGTAGTAAAGAATTTACATACCAAAACCACCAGCAGGAGGAAACCGGTGAGCAGCATCACCAGAGAGTATTATGCGGTTGTCATGTAACAGATATTTCTCGGAAACTTCAGCGTGCATCACCCATGGCTTAATGTCTACCACACGTATATCTGCCAGCTCTCGCCCAACCAATTTGAAGATTAAACTCTCACATATCTACAAGAAATTAAAGCTTCAAAAGAACAACTACAGTGGAGATTATACCAATCCGTCAAAACATAGGATATAACAAATCCTTCAAAAATTTTACTTTTCAGCAAGACATAAATGCAGAGTATCAAATTTATGCAAAGTGTCATTTTTTTCTCAATCACTCAACCTAACTCTACCATTCATCTCAGCACTTGAGCAGTTTGAAACCTAGCATCTTACGCAAGAACTATTCAACAAAGAAAATTACCTTAGAGCTGAAGTCTTCGAGCTTCTGCTGAGGCGGATAAAAAGGCATCTGCATGGTAGTAATCAACCATCATATTGTAGGTTTACTGTTCATCTTGTAGCAGTATCATGCAACAAATGAAACATTCTATTATGCCAGAATTACCTGCAATACAAACTCCCCTTCCATCAAATCATGAGCAACAAGAACCCCTATAGCTTCAGTATTGAAAATAAAAAATAGCATGCCAGGTCTCTCATTTATCAAGTACAGCCCAAGTTCTTTGCTCATAAAATGGATGCTAACAAGCTTTTGCAAATCCCTTTCACCTCTCATTTCTATTCCCACAAGCTTTCTAATTGTACTTCCCGCACCGTCTGTACCTACAACGATACATGATTTTATATCTTTCTCCATGTACTTCCCTTCATTCAGAAAAGATACAGTCATGGTAACACAATCATTAGTGGCATTAACAGATATGCATTCATGCCCCATTAATATCTCCCTTTCCCTAAGTGGGCCATGATTAAGACTTTCTGACCCCTCAGAACTGCGAACATGGAAACCAATGTTTTCAAGTTGCTTGAGTAGTAACCCTGTAAGTTTGTACTGAGAGAGGTGTGCAACAGAGACTGGGCTTACAATGCGGTCGAAATCTGCAGACAAAGTTTGAAGTAAAAATATTACTGTAACATAAATCAGAAGTGGACCCAATATTTCATGTCAAAGGAATGACAATAAGTGAATAATCACAGGTATATATCCAATTCCCAGGTTCTTACACTTCAATAAACAAGGTTAGAAGCTACAGGAACTTAGTTTAAAAAACTTCAATCTACATAACCATATACTGAAATAACGAGATCAATCCTACCTTGAGGTTGCATATGGTCTACTGACCCAATAATTGAACCAGTAAGTGACTTGCAGTATATGAATTTTCTCCAAAACTCTACTGGTGGCTGAGACCTTTGAATCTGATCTGCTAGGTCATCCAATTTGCGGAACACCTGACAAATAAATCTATATCAATACAAAGGTATGCTTTTAAATGAAGTTTGAACTTTTAGGTTGCCACAATATGAACTATATTATCAAGGTAAGAGACCAACCTCCATAGAGCGATTGTTGATGAAGTGTGCCTGTGGATGTCTAGAGAAACTCAAACTTTTCTCCAGAACTGCACATTTGACCCCTACAAATTGCCATGAAGCAAAAGCAGATATTAAGAGACTAATTAAATTTCCGCAAAACAGAAAACCTTAAACCCCACAAAGAAGAGATAGATAATACAGACAAAATGGAGCTCCTACAACAACTGAGGAAAATGTAACAAGCACTCATAAAGAACTAAATGCAGTAATTGGTTTAATCAAGCACATATGCTTTTCTTTTCTTATTTTTTCTGTTTTTGACTAGTGCTAAGTAGTTGAACCGGATTGATGCATAAATTTTCCCCGAGTTAAAAAAAGAGAGATTATATTCTCTGTAACTCTGATTTACTGAATGTGAAAGGAAGAGGAATCTGTAACAGGCTCAACTTAAGCAACTCACTAGTAAGATATAATAAGTACTAGTAAGGTATGTAGAAATGTTTCATTTTTCTGATCTATCAGTAATAAGAGCTGAATTTAGAACTCACTATGTGACTTGAACTAAGAAAGAATCACTAATGGCATTTCTCGTTAAACAACACTAATTTTACTAGTCCAACAAATAATAATTTTAGCATGAGAAGTCTACGAGAATAAACTAAATAATCAATACAAGTAACATAATTGTTATCAACAATGTCACAATATTATGCATACTCTGAAAGTAAAAGCTCTGAATGTAAACAATCAGAAAGTAACATTCTGATTTAGCAAAAAAAAAAAAGTAACATTTTGGGAAAATAAATGCAATTTCAATACGAATCCTAAGGCTGTTATGGAACTCCAACTGAGCGAGAAAGGAAAGAACAATAATTAGAAAGAATATGAAGCTTTGCCATCTGTCCATCACAGCAAATTATAGTGTTATATTCGATCTTAGATGTTTATAAATTATATACTGCCTTCATCTCAAACTGAGAGTCCATTCCAGGATATCCCAAAATTAGAGCCCACAAACAAAAGTACTCTACCAAATATTTAATTAATTTTCAGGAGCACTATTTCCACCACAAGGTCTCCTACTCTCCTCTCACATGGGAGTGGGGTGGGTCCCTCTTCATGTAAGAGAGGAACTTGTGGACGTATCAATTCCCTTACTACATTTTAATATTACTTTTTTTGACCGTTTATTATGGTTGATATCACAAATTTCCTAAATTTTATTTATTAGTGGGGATTTAGGACATTAATTAGTAATTAGGAATTATTAATAAGGTATTTTAGTCGTTTAATACTTTTATTATTCCCCAAGTAATATTAGGGTCTTGAGTATATTTAAATAGTGATGTAATCCTCACAAGTTTTGTATACTACATACTATTGATATTAAAGTTGATTATTTTATTCATACTGTAAAGGTATTTTATCCATCTTGATGTTCATACGTGGAGTTGATACACTTGAGAAATCCTAGTGATTTAGACGCGGAGTTTAAATCCTAGTGTATTTTTCATTAATTCTTCATTCTAAATTTGTACTGCATCAATTTGTCATCCTTCCAATTAAAGTGTAAATGGGAGCCTATCTTTAAAATTGCACCATAACATAAATGACTAAAAGTGAATAGCATTTAGCACCCTAAAAATCATAGAAATAATACATAATCCAAAACCAAACAGAGAATTAATCATCGATTTCAACTCAGCTCGTCTTCATAATTTCATCAAGCAACAAAACGGAGAATAAATAAGGGGTTTTGATTACCTAATTTGGTTAAAAGTACAGAGAGGACGAGACCAACGGGCCCAGCACCGACGATCAGAACAGGAAGTATGGAATTATCATCATGACCGTTATTTGAGATGGATAAGTCCCTCTTTTGTAATTGAAGGTAGCTCTTATTCACCACTCTGCTTCTCAAGTTGTAGTAAACTCCATTCATCGCGTACTCCCCACAAACACAACACCAATATGATGAAGAGAAATCGAAGAAAACTAGTTACTAGTATGTAGAAACGAGGTCGTGTTCTGAAAGTATGGCATCAACTGTAATTCTGTTCTTGTAGATTCAAAACCAAAGGAAGAAGAGAAGTAAAGACGTTGTATAGAATTAGAAACATTAGCCACCGGGGCACACATGATGAGTGTGATAAAAAAAAAGCTACATAGAAATATTTGAATGATTGTTATTACAAGAATAAAAAGTAAAAAAAAATGTATAAAAACATAAGAAGCATTAAAAATATATACTTCTATACATGTCAAAGGGATGCTTTTGGGATTTGGCAGAATTGAATTATTGCTGCAATTTTTTCATTAAAAAACACTTAATAATCATTTGAGGTTTCAACTTGTTCACCAGAAATCAGAGGAACTAGGGGAGAGGGAGGAGGGAGGAGGGAGGAGGGAGGGAGGAGGAGGGGAGGGAGGCGGGGGGCGGGGGGGGGGCATCTGCCCCCGGTAGCCGAGGGTTCCAGGCGGAACTGAGGGGTGGCGGGGGTGGGGGGGGGGGGGGGGGCAGCCACTGCTCCGAGCCTTCCTTCCAGCGACTCCTACAAGCGCAGTATTCTTCTTCGGTTTTCTGTTCTTCGTCGGCGAATCATGGGTATTGATTTTGTTGCACATCAAATTGATTGGAACTACTATAAAACAATGTATTTTGATTTTGCAGAAAACAAACTGAGATTTCTTTTCTTTTTGTGCTCTGTTTTTCCTAATTAATCTTGCTCTGTAATGGCAGGTCTGGTGAGTTGCTTTGCAAATCTGGTTGTGGATCTTATCAAGCTTCCAGTTAAAATACTTAAATGGTTCACCGAGCAGATCCCTTGTTAATTAATATGTCTCTTGCTGTTTTCAGTTCTCTACATGAAGATTTAATTGCACCAATTTAGTACTTCTATTCAATTTTTTTGTTATTATAAATTGAGGATGAGTTTATCAGTTCTGAAGCCAGTATTAGTCATCAGTGGGATCAAAATTATTGTAAGGGGCTACATATAGTTTGTCGGAGTAATAAGGGGCTACATCAGTATTAGTCATGGAGTATAGTTGTTAGTGTGCGGAGTAATAAGGATGGCGAATTCGGGTTGGAACACAAAGAAATGGCTAAGAAATCTGATTGTTAAAGTAGCACACATAACATGTTAAAAAGTCCTCTTAGGACTGTTTTGCTAAAAACTAGGCAAAGCCAACGTCCTAAATTCCATGAAGTGATGATATTAATAATTTCAGTTAATTTAAAATTTTTGACCCCCTACAAAATCGTTCTGGTTTTGCCACTGCCAGAAAATTGAAACACATAAAAAACCGTGGAGGGGAGAAAGTTAACTCCAAAAAGAGGTGTAAATTTGTGAGAAAGACAATTAAAGAGACGTGTATGGTGAGGTGGTTGTATTCAGTTTTTAGTCTAAAACGAAAGTAGCATTAATTCACTGCTGATCACAAACTTGACAATAAAGAAGGCCACATTAAAGTGTCAAAGGAATGATCACAAAGAAAGTAAGATACTCCTCGACAAAAAAATAAAAAATTCTCTGCTGCATTATACAGGTATGACATCTGCATTCAAAATCCAATATAACATGGTCAGTTTGCTTAGTTTATTTTCTTTCAGGCATAAAGACAAACACCTTGAGGTCTATTTAAAGATCAAAACACAAAGAGGGTTTAATCTCACGGTCCGTCGGTCCGACAGTATGAAATAGTATAGCAGATGGCATGCATATTACGAAATAGTTGAACCTAAGAGTGTAGAGATGATGAGAATTCGTATTTTGCAAATGAAGACAAATGAAAAAAAATGAGAGTTAACATTGTGAGACGGAGTGATTATGAATACCTTGTGACCGGCGCTGTGGTCTGATGAAGATAACTCACCGGAGTTTTTAGTGCAGAAAGTAACCGGAGTTTACACAATTTTTTAATATTTTTTTGGTTATATAATTTGTAGTTTGTACATATATAAAAGTACTCCCAAACTAAATTTTGTAGGCGTTTAAGATATTTACGTGGTTCTTTTTCCCACACAAATAAACCTCAAGCCCGCAAATAGCAACCGCTCTCGAAACTTCTTGACAAGTTTTAACTAAACATATTTATTTAGATAGAAACAAATGGTATATTAATCGGTAAAACTAATCAAATTCACTGAATTTTTCAAATTATACCAATAGATTAATTAAAATTTTATTTGAGTAAATTATTAAATTTAATTATTGAGACTAATTATTTATGTGTATTATGGTAATTTGTAGTGAATTTTATTTATTTTAAGTTATATAAATAGTATAATGTATTATTCTATATAATTAAATTAAATTAACTTTAAATACATTAAAAAATATAAGATTAACGTCAGCATTCTGATCAAAGATTGGTTCATTTTGCCGTTACATCAAATAGCTTATAGTTGTTTGTATAGTTGGTCATACTTTGAAATACATAAATATATTTAATAATAATTATATAAAATAAATTATTATTTTTAGAAAAAATAACCACGGAACACTTAACTAGTGTGGGAATTTGGTTTGAAAATTAGTTTGGCGTCACTAACACTTGTGTTAGAGTGTTAGGGGAGCTAAATCTTATTTACGAAACCATTGCAGGAAATGATGATATATCAATAAGTATTAGGGTAGGTACAAGATATTTACCCTTCATATTAATTAAATAAAAATATTTGTCTATTTAGAGCACCCAAAGCAATCTAAATCAGTCTCTCTGCGGTCGCGATTTCGCTTCTCTTTCGTACTTAGGCTAAATCGTGGAACTTTCTCTCTAGAAGCAGCGTCGCCGCCCTTTATCTCTCTTATCATTTCGCTTCATCGGTAAGCCCTTTCAATTTCATTATCTCCCGAGAGATCGCTAACCGGTTCTATACAATTTTTAGGGGTTTCTATTACAACTGTTTCTCTTTGGTTTGTATTCCATTTATAGGGTTTCGATCTCGATCTTCTTTATTCTTTGGCAATTATCGAGCTCTCTAGCACGAAAGTTATTTTCTTCAAAAGTAATTGTACCCTTTTTGTTCCCGTTTGACTTTATATCGTTGTCAGACCTTGTCTTTGAATTCGCTAGAATCTCAAATTTTCCTGTCATAATTTAGGGCTTTTTCAAAAGAAAATTTAAAAAATTGTTGTAGCTGAATCTAGGTTTAGGGTTTTTCTATCAAGATAAGATAGTTTAGGGATTATTTTATATCTGCGAGAGATTTGGGGTGATATCTATGCCAAAATATATGGCAGCAGGAAGACATGGTGGTTACCGTGACAACGAATATAGGGAATTACCATATTCAAAGGGAGATTATGAGAGTACGCGGAATGGCTATCATGATTATGAGAGGGGTCGTGTTCGTGACAGGGATAGAAGGGATAGGGGCAGGGTTAGACAGAAGGATATCAAAGAGAGGGAATTGATGAACGGTGGGTACCGTTCTGTTTCAAGTAGGAGTGATTCAGGGAGCAGTGGTGGTGGCCCAAGGCGGTGTGGTTCATCAGTTGCAGCAATGGACCGTGAGCCTGGAGAATTGTCAAGTGAAAGTGGGTCGGAGGAAGCTACTGACTCCTTGAAGTTGGAGAATGGGACTCACTCACCTTCGCAAGGTAAGAAGAGGAAGTTCTCACCAATTGTGTGGGACAGAGATGAAGTGAATAATTTAAATAAGAGTAGGATTTCCTCAGCAACTAGTGCTCTCCCTCCCCCACCTCCACTGCCTAAGTCATACAGACAATCACCCAACTCTATTCCCACAGGTGGTGTACAAATTTCTCCAATTGATGATAGTAAGCTTCACAGCTCAGAGCCACTGGTTGAGCCTCTTGTGGATATTGTGTCACAGGTCTCTGATGCAGCAGATTCCCCAGATGGTTTATCTTCTTCACCACTTCTGGATCAGCGTGTCGAGTACAATGACGATTATGCACCAACACGGAACATTAGATCCTCTCGATGGGCGAATGATGCTAATTCCCCAGCTGATGAAGGTGAGATTTCTGATACCCTTGCTGATAATGGAATGCATAAAAGGAGGAAGAAAGATCCTCTTGCTGCACAAGTTGACATGAGGGTACACAATAAGTCTATTAGTCCTGAGTTTGGGGAGCTTAAAAGAGAAGGCTCTGAAGGAGCCAGGACCAGGTCATCTGAATCTGATGAAGTTGGTTTCCGTGGTAGGTCTTCTAGTAGAGACGATTATGCTGACAAGGATTTGGACATGAACGATTACATGGAGATAGATGAGGAACGCAATAATGGTGGTGGTACTAGTGTAAGCCAGACGGATACAGATTCCGAGGATGAACATGTTTCTCATGGTACACCTGAACCTGCTACCCCCCCTCAAAGAAGTGTGAACATGCTTCAAGGTTGTAGAAGTGTTGATGAGTTTGAGAGGCTGAACAAGATAGATGAAGGCACTTATGGGGTCGTTTACAGAGCCAAAGATAAAAAATCTGGAGAAATTGTTGCATTGAAGAAAGTTAAGATGGAAAAAGAGAGAGAAGGTTTTCCTTTGACTTCTCTAAGGGAAATAAACATTCTTCTTTCCTTTGATCACCCTTCGATTGTAGATGTGAAAGAAGTAGTAGTGGGAAGCAGTCTTGACAGCATTTTTATGGTAATGGAATACATGGAGCATGATCTTAAGGCTTTGATGGAGACGAAAAAACAGCCATTTAGTCAGAGCGAGGTCAAGTGTCTTATGCTTCAACTACTTGAGGGAGTAAAGTATCTTCATGATAACTGGGTTCTTCACAGAGATTTGAAGACTTCTAATTTACTTTTAAATAATCGCGGTGAGTTGAAGATATGCGACTTTGGGTTGGCTCGTCAATATGGGAGCCCATTGAAACCATACACTCATTTGGTGGTTACTCTTTGGTACAGGTGAGCTACACATGATTTGTAAACATCATCTTTTCTTTTGAAATATTATGCTTGTTATCGTTATTCATTTTTTATTTTATATGATGTTTTGCTCAAGTGGGTATATCATATGTGGGTTACTTATCATTCAGGATTAGCAGTACACGCCTTCCTGTCTTTTGAAGTCAATTTTGAGGGCAGTCATCTGCTGCCAGTCTTGTTGGTTGACTTTGTTATATGTATATCTCCATTCTATTTTTTGGCCATTTATTTAACTTTTATTTTATCTTGTGACATATTCTTTCTTGAGTTGGTTGACTTTGTTATATTCAGTATTCTATTTTTGTTGCCATTTTATTTTATTTTATTTTATCTTGGTCGACATATTCTTTCTTGAGTTTAAGTTGTGGTGAAGATCATTTTAGTATACAAGTTTCAAGGTTACTAATCTGTGAACTTGATATTTTCGTCGTTATATCATATAAAGTGAAATGTAATTTTTGTGGTCATTGTAGTCATTATTAGTATCTTTCTTGGCACTACAATAACAAGGACCCATTTATGCAGTATTCTTGATTGTTTCTTTAATTTAAAGCATCTTAAATTATTCTTCCATTGTGTTTCATTTGCTTATTTACTCTTTGGGGTCCAAGTATTAATATAACCAACTATTACAGGGCACCTGAACTTCTATTGGGAGCAAAACAGTATTCAACTGCAATTGACATGTGGTCGTTGGGTTGCATCATGGCTGAGCTGTTATCAAAGCAACCTCTATTCAATGGGAAAACAGAATTTGATCAGATTGACAAGGTAAATTAAATTTCCAACTTCAGCCAGCCCTTGGTAATTACTGAATACAAGTTCTTAGTAACGTAGGTATAAAGCATACTTACCTCTGTGCTAACTAGTTGTGCTTGGGCTGTATGGCTGCAGATATTCAGAATGCTTGGCACACCAAATGAGACAATTTGGCCTGGTTTCTGTAAACTCCCTGGAGTCAAGGTGAACTTTGTCAAGCATCAGTAAGTATCCAATCTATCTAAATACATTATTTACAAAATTGAGTATGAGATTCATGTTCTCTTATTTGCCACTGTTTTCCCAGGCTTCCAGCTTTGGGTGATTCTGGTCTGGCTTTCTGTCCTCCATTGGTGACAGTTTCAGTTAGAGGATAAGTATATAATGTTTCTATTAACAAGTTATGTATTTTTTTCAGGTATAATCTACTGCGTAGGAAATTTCCGGCTACATCTTTCACAGGATCTCCAGTTCTCTCTGATGCTGGATTTGATTTACTGAACAAATTTCTAACTTATGACCCAGAAAAGGTATACATATGCTCACATTGCAGTTATAATGTTCTAATAAAACTATTTTTTTATTACTATATAGAAAAGCTACTTATGCATGCGTCCGGTCAATGTGCAGAGGATAACAGCTGATGCTGCTCTTGACCATGAGTGGTTCCGTGAAGTTCCTCTTCCCAAGTCAAAAGATTTCATGCCCACCTTTCCTGCTCAACATGCTCAAGACAGGTAAATTTTAGGCATTTTTCGGGTACAGAGCCAACTTGTTAGTCCTTCTATTTGAACTTTCTTATTGAAATTGGCTTGATATTATTTTCAGACGAACGCGAAGAGTAATGAAGAGTCCAGATCCTCTAGAAGAGCAGCGACGGAAGGAGTTGCAACAAGGGGAATTAGGGACAGGTGGTTTATTTGGCTAAGAAAATATAGTAGATGCTCAGAAGCTTTGATCTTTATTGTGTGTACTCACAGATTGACATATGTTGAGGTGAGAGCCGTGCACCAAAGGTGTTGCGAATTTGTTTATGAGAAGATCATTCATGCTGTTTTTTAGCAGGCACCCTTGATGATCTGGGTGGAAGAACTTTCTTACCTCTGCTTGCCAATCAGATACGTAGCAGGTTGACTTAATTCTCCAGCTTTGTTAGTTGATATAGAATTGCATCTGTGACACTGCTTGCATTGCAAGGTGTGGCATAATGGCCTTCTTTTTAAGGAACAGTTTCTGTTGAAACTCTGTGTATGTAACATATTTTTCTTGGCACATTGTAAACGGTTTTCTTATAATTAATTTTGATTACCAGAAATCATGGAATTATTCATGTTATTATTAGTTTTATCATTTTTAATCTTTGTATTGTGTTTGCAAGAGGCGATTGGTGTAAAGCGGAAGGGGAGTTCTTAGCTTTTCATTGACGGGGTATTTGATCGAAAGTATTTGACTTTTAAGGTAATTTGTAAAATCTGACATGTGATATGTAGTTGAGTTGTATTAGCGGCGTTTCTGGTTATCTAGCTGATGTTTGTTTCAACAAGTGCCTGTGCAAAATTTTGGATTCATGGAGCAAATGAATCCTAATTTATGTGTCAGTGCACATTGTTCAGTGTATGGTCATGCCTTAATAATTACTTGTATAATTAAAATTAGTAAAGAATGCTAGCATGTAGCTTGACCCATATCATCTTTTCCCCTTCCCCCTTTTCCCCTATTTGATGAGACTGACTGTTATATCTGTGGAATGGTTTCATAAGGTCTTTTTGCAACCGTAACTATTGTCTCATTACCGTATGTTTGTTATTCAACACTCGAAATGTAAGCTTACACGTTTACAAAGGACAGACAATAAAATTGAAAAGTTGATAGAAATTATATTGTTTGTCAACAGATCAAAACACCAACCTACTATTTCTTAGTAATAACTTATTCCTATGAAAGTTGCTACTGAACTTGGTTGCAGAAGTGACATTAGGCTTTATGCACAGAATTTACTAGAAAATATTTATTCAAATTTCCCAATGACAATAGATTTGAAATCAAAATTGTGTCATGAAATATACATGAGATTGTCAATGCATGCATGTAACATGGTTTGTAATCAAAATTGCATACTATTGTCATGAGATAATCACGACACTAAATATGCAACTTTTAGCTTTATGTCAAAGTTGATCCATTCGTTTGCCGTGGTTGTGTTAAAATTATGTAGCTTGATGTTGGGACTCGATACAAGTGAATGTAGTATTACTAAATTAGGTGTTGTATGACATCTGTTTTTTTTCCAGTTGCAGTGGTTTGACCTTTGATGTCACAATACAAATCTCATTGTTGATCTGATAGAACTCTATAGACTATTTGTGAGAAATATATTTTGGGTGTTTCCAAAACTGTGTATATTGCTGTTGTTATGCTACAGCATACCATTTTAGAGTGTACTTGCTTCTGATTCTTATTTTCTCACACTACTGCATGTGGAAAGAACAGAAACTCACTTGGATCAGTTACATCTATTTGTTTTTTATTTATTATATCTGGAGTAAAAAGATGCAATAGATTCTGAGCTTTTATGACATTCAATCTGCAAATGTCACTGCAGTATCAAAAGCAAGCAGGTTGAGGAGGTTACCTGCACACTGGAATATATAGAATTTCCAGTTATTTATCCCTGCTTCAGATATTGAATTTGTCCCTTCAGTCCTGATAGAGTACTTTGCCACCCTTAATATACACAAGTTGATTTATATATTCCTACATTGATGTACTAAGTTTCCTATTTCACATTACATTTCAAGCTTATAAACTAGATATTAGGATTTCCTCCTCCTTATTTATGATTGTGGATGGTTATAAATACTATTACGAAATAGATGCCTTATTGTGTAAACTCCTTTGCTGCATGATGCCAAAATTAAAGGGGTAGTCTAGTATATATTTCTCTTGCACGGCTTGTGGGTTTTAATAGTTCTGAGCCTGTGATTTATTCATCTATATGTCCTTGTTTTACGGTGATGAAATAACAAAATACTAACAGGGGGAGGTCTTTGGCTGGAGTTGGAGCAAGTAAAGAACATGTATTTTTATTGTTATTTTTTTTGAACTTGTTACCTTTTTTTGCATAAATACATTAAACTGATGCTTTTGCATAAATACATTAAACTAATGCTTTTGCACCTGGGGCAATAGCTCCTGGTGCAACAAGCCTGCTAACATTTTCTGAAATTGTTAGCAAACATATTTTCATATTGAGATAATTTAGAAATAAGATTTTAAACCTTAGATAAAAGAAAAAGAATATGGAAATGGTAAACATAGAGGCTAACCAAATAGGCCAAAGGCCTTACCCAATTTTCGGCTCAGGAGTAGCTTGAATAGCTGTTGATGGGCAAAGGACAAAACTTGTTACAGCAACAAATTTCTTACACTGAGTTTTAAAAAGGAGATAAAAGAAAGGAGAGAAATTTATGGAAGAGATCAAAGGTCCCTTCTCATTTTCCATTTTTATTGGTATTACTATAGTGGGATTTCAAATAAACAGACTTCATTTTTTAAGCTTTTCATTACCTGCAGGACAGCAGGAGTCCCTCTGCCGTTAGCATCCTTTTTAGTACTCCTTGAGCTAATCCCTCATTGTTTTAGCGCATTAAGCTCAGGAATACGTTTATCTGCTAATATGATGGCCATTCTTTGCGAGTTTTTTAAGGCGAGAAAAAAGAAGGGGTGAGATTTTTTAAAAATTTCCTCCCCAAACTTGGGAAGATTTTGAAAGAAAATCTATTAAAGACTTGTATGACCTACTAAAATATCAAAACTATCGTTATAATAGTTCTCAAATGTGATCTCATTAGGATAACTCCTAACATGGTAATAAACTCACAAACACAAGGAAAGAAGGTAAATTTTCTTTCTTTCACTCTCTTTTATCTCATAGGTTTTAAATTCTTTTTCTTCTCTCTCCTCTCTCTTCAAACTCACCAACACAGTATTAGTTCTTAAAATTATTTTTTAATGCATTCATTCAATGCACGTGTCTTTGAAAATTGGAAGTCTTACAAGGTAATCTTAATATCTTGTTGGAAGTTACTTACTGTTGGATCTTGGGGGCGTTTCTGTGTGCTCTGTTATAATCAGCGTATGGTCCCAATCATCTAGGAGGAAGAGTAAGTCATTTGTTTTTCAATCAATGTAGCATTCTTATTTCTCAAGTATTTTCTGTTGCGAACTAGACGGGCTATATTTTTGCCATTTTGGTTTAGTGATATGAGTCGTTGAAGCATGCTGCTGCATTTCTTATGTTCTTTAATTTGCTGCCTCTCTTTAGCCCATGTTTGTTATTAATCTTCTCTAAACTTGCTCCTGCTATATTTGTGTCCAGCTTTGATTTTTTTTCTTTGAAGTTTTTCTATTTATAAATATATGTTATTTATCTTTGCGATGCATCTATTGCTTTGCAGTAAATTTGTATATACAGGATCCTGATATATCTTTTTATTTTTTTTTAAAATATATATTTTTGATTTTCATATGGGGTCCTGATATTTAACACGTGTTTAAAATGACGTTCCTGTATTCTCGGGTTATATAAACTTAATATTGAGAGACAAGTCCCGCCACTTAAAGTGGATGCTACATTTTTTTTTTTCCTGCAAATGACCTTTCCTCGATTACATGGCTAAATATCAAACCAGGTAAACAAAATGAGAAGCAAGGATGATGATAATTATTTGAGGTATGGATTCTTATTTTCTTGACATTATTTTCTAAGATTGGTGTGCAACTCATTCAGTAATAGGAACCTCTAGATTGTTGATGTTGAGCCTGAGCTGTCTGGATTGTCTTTTGATGTTCTTTTGGGTCGAATATCACTGCCAGCCACTCTACTTGTCAAACTCCATTGTAGGATGATATTTTTAATCAAGTAGATTATAATAATCTCTCTCCACACAAGTTCTCTTTTCCTTGGGTTCTGTTCGATCGTTTATTTTTTCTAAACTGCGTGTTTGTCAACGGAATTCCCCCCAAACCAAAAAAAACATTACAAGATGTTTGACTCGGTATATGGTTAAGTTCAAGGAAAATTACACCTCAAAGTGAATTCTATTTGTTTTTGTTTGTTTTATAAACTGGAGATAAAAAAAATTTGCTCAGTTTTTCCCAATATTAAATTTAGTACAAAAATGTGTCATTGCAAAGTTTTTATTTTTTATTTATTTCTATCACTATAGCCAGAGGAAAGAGTAGTAGTAGTTAATTTGGTGTAAACAATTTTTGTGGAGTCTTTTTTGTTTCCCCTTTTATCCTTTCCATCCCTATTGACTCTCTCAAACAGACGGTTAGGAAGATGATATTTTCACGAATCACTGTTTATGAATCAAGTTATTGTGAAAATTTCAAATTTTTTTTTAATGTGGAAATATCATTTTCCTTGATGTTATTACCGCTGCAAACCAGAATATTCATTAATAAAAGGGGGTTAGGAATGCTTGCTCTGAGCTTGGCATGGTGCAAATCTCTAATATTGCGTGCATCTAAATTCTTTATTTTCTTTTTGGGCCCCCATATTTTGGGAATTTATATTTTAATACGAACAATTATTATTTGTGATATTTGAACGAGGGTCTTTTCATTTGATTTGATTTGAATAGTAAGTGGGCTTCATACTAGGCTTACGGAAATATCGAACAAATACATGTCTAAAATTGTTAAGGGTGTAAAATTGTTAAGGTTGAATCGAGTCCGAGCATTTTGAATTTTTTGAACGAATATGATTCGAGTATCAATAGAAAATTATAATTTGAGTAGGTTCGAGTAAGTTATCGAACTTTAAAATTTATTCATATTTGACTCATTTATATTTTGGGTCAAGTACTTGAATCAAACTTTTTGTCGGACAGATCTAAACTGTTTATTTATTTTACAGTCTTAGAAATTGTCATTTATTACTGAAAAAAGATTATGGGTTCCATCTGTATGAATAAAATTAAGTGGTAAATTGTAGCATAATCAGTTTACTAGAGATTAAATTAAATAATATGCCAAGGTTAATTATAGTTGTCATTAATGGACGAGGTGATGTAGAGATCTAAATTTAATTGTTTTGTGTGATGTGGATTGGATGCTTATATATGCTGCCTGCTTTTTCTTATTTTTGTGAAGCTAAACTCCGACTTGGTGCCGTGGAGGTAGACCTGGCAATATAAGTAGTTAACTATTGGGTCAAATCATATTAATTGGAACTAAATGGGTCGGTTAATTATTTTTATTTATTAAAGCACGGAAAAAGGAAAATAAAGAAAATAGCTGCACATAGTTTTTTTAAAATCTGTAAAAAGAAAAAAAAGACATCTAAACACTAAATGTTTGAAAATTTAAAAAGAAAGAAAAATGTATTTATGATTTAGAAAACAAAACTAATAGCTACAAAATTCAGTTAGAAAAGAGTTAATCGAAAAGAAAACTATGGTAAAAACATGTAATTTTAATAGAAAAGTAGCCTTTAAATTTCCTACTAGAAAATCAGACGAAAAAGAGCACAAAAATTGTGCGCTGGTGTTGTTGAATGTGAATGAGAAATTTAATACTTTTGTATGTTTAACAAAAAAACAAGTCAAAACAACCACAAGAGCAGTTCTTTTATGCTTCATGTATTTTAGACACTACCACCCGGTGACTCATACAGTGCCTATGCAAATTACTGGCATAAAATAAAAAATTTATAAAATTTGAAAGACTAAATAGAAATATAAAAAAAATTAATATTAAAAGAACAAATAGTAATATAATTAAATTTGTAAGGGTAGAAGAGAAAAAAAAAATTGTGACACCGTTACACCAAACGGCTCATGACCGCTATATAATATTGATTGGATGATTAGGGTGCTGTAGTGAAACTGATTGCAAAAAAGGAGAAATCGGCCATATTAAAGATACAAATCTAAAACTACAATTTTAAGGGTAATTTTATTTTTCCAAATATAGTCTTACTTTTTGCTAGAAGTAATAATGATAACATACAACCGACCTGTAATACAAGTAATAACCATGTTAAGAACTTTAAAATCTGTTCAAAATTATCACCATTATGCAGATAAACACAAAAAGAAATTTAAAGAGAATTGCTAGGAATACAAACATTTTTGTCATATATAGTGAGTGTACCTGATTTAGTTAGTGGGCCACCACTTTACTGAATAGACTAAATTGGGGATTAAGATCTTCTTTATTTATTTTTAAATAGACTTTTTTTTCATGGTTTAAATTTAAAATTATCTGTCTCTTTTATTAGCGTGATATCATATTATAACATATTTTAAATTAAATCTTGAAATGAAGAGTGTCCATTTATTTAAGGATCCTTAACACTAGTATACAACAATTAGAAAGTATTTACAAAAACAAAACATCCACAAAATAATTACAAAAATAACGCAATTCACATTAATAAGGAAACCTAAAATTAAGGAGAAATAACTGCCATAATTAATCATTTAAATTCAAATATTTGGGATCTAACCACAAAAACAAATTTAAAATAATAATTCAAATTCAAATATTCAAATTCAAATCTTCAACTCCCTCACATAACACTTATTTGATCAAAAGAATGACTGCGATGAATAGCCGACCCCCTGCAACTTTAGACCATTCTTTGCAGGAACAGAAGCTGATGTCATATTGACCATAACAGGTATTTGTGAAGGAGCATTTCTTTCATTGGTTTGAGAAAAATATTCACGCATACCTGTAATAGAAGATAAAACAACAAAACAGAAATAAAATACGAGTATAACAAAAAAAATCATAGACCAATCTGAAAAAAAATGTTCCAAGATAATGAATAACCCAATATCTTTTTCTAATTACCAATCTGAAAAAAATGTTCCAAACTGATTTAGTTAGTGGGCCACCACTTTCCTAAATAGACTAAATTGGGGACTAAGATCCTCCTCATTTCAAAGAAATAGATTCTCTCTTTCCTGATTTAAATTTAAAATCATCTCTCTCCCTTCTGTAGCATAATATCACGTTCTAACACATTTTAAATTGGACCATTAAATAAAGAGTCCCCATTTATTTAAACGGAGGCCCAATAAGTAACTCATTAGCTAGTTGGGTCAAATAGGCCCAATAAGTAACTCATTAGCTAGTTGGGTCAAACAGATGAATCCAACCTCCTGGTTTTTCTCCACGCGTTCCGTTAATCATCACTAACACCAGCATCAAATCTCCACCGTTAACTGTACTTACTCCCATTCACCTAGATACATCTACACCGTCAATTACAGTTCCTGTCCTACTTCGTCCTTTTCACATTTGGCAGGTATCTCTGAATTCTCATCATCTTCCTCGTTGACAAAAGCTGCAAGTAAAAATTTGTTATTGAGATCAGCTAGCTGAGCTGAATTGCTGATTCAATTTCAGCTCTTCTGCAACTTTTCATGGTATGATGGTACAAATATCGCTCTGATTTACTCCTTTGAGATATCTATATCTAATGTATATATCTATATATAGAGAGATTTACATGGGTGATTGCTAATGTTGAGCTTGCTTATGGATCCGCCGGTGATTCTTTGTTAAAATTTAATAAGGAATCTAATTACGAGAATGTATGTACCGGCAATCCGTTCTGTTTGATCTGAATTAAGTGAAAACATCTAATGATTTAATTTTCTATGCCTTGTGCAATGAAAAAGATAAAACTTTTTATGAATTAAAAGGCTAGGTGCACCCAAATCATGAAGAAATATGAGCTTTTATTTGCACTTTTACTTCCCTGGCTTTTAAGTTTTTCATATTTATTTAAACCATGCACGGTTTCCCTAGATAGATGTGAATGTTAACAGATCAATGTGGTGGTAAATGTCTTTGAACATTTCCAGCCAGATATTTCCCCTGGAAAGGTTGGGGATTGAGAACTTGCTCCTGTTTTAAAGGATTTAGGAAATTTTTTATTAAAATACCTTCTGCTTCTGTAGGTCATTTCATCTAATTTGTGGACAACCTTGTGTTATTTCAACCTTATTCTATGAGGTTCTTTGGAGACTTTCACTGTTTCAACTCCTCATTAAGGAAGTGATACAAATTGCAATGTCCTGCTTACTAGTGGAAGGTGGGTTTATTGATTAGTGTTATTACAAGTGCGTATTCTGACTATAGTAAGCTCCTTGATGAGAACATACTGATTAAGTTATTGTTGAGAGTTATGTTCTGAATGTTATAGATGACAGTTGATAGAAACACGCTTGTTGAATGGTGGACTGATAAGACTTTTTTCTCTAACCTTGATGTTGTTCTGCTTTGTTTTGATAGGCACCTATCAAGGGAATACTTTCTCTGCAAAGAACTGCTTTGTTTCGGCTTCACAGTGAGAGTTGGGAAATAGGCAGTAGACTCTTCAGTACCCAGTCTGCAACAACTGGTATTAGCCCACAGCCTCCACCACCCCCCCTGCCGCCTGAGAAAACCCACTTCGGTGGTCTGAAAGATGAAGATCGTATTTTCACCAATGTATATGGTTTGCATGACCCGTTTCTCAAAGGTGCTATGAAACGAGGTGATTGGTATAGAACAAAAGACCTCGTACTCAAGGGAACTGATTGGATCGTAAATGAAATGAAGAAATCTGGCCTTCGTGGACGTGGTGGTGCTGGTTTTCCATCTGGGCTCAAATGGTCCTTTATGCCTAAGGTATCTGATGGCCGTCCTTCCTATCTTGTTGTCAATGCTGATGAAAGTGAACCTGGAACATGTAAAGATAGGGAAATTATGCGTCATGATCCACACAAGTTGTTAGAGGGATGTCTGATTGCTGGAGTGGGAATGAGGGCTAGTGCTGCATATATCTACATTAGGGGTGAATATGTGAATGAACGGCTGAACCTTGAAAAAGCTAGGAAAGAAGCTTATGAAGCTCGATATTTAGGGAAGAATGCATGTGGATCCGGTTATGATTTTGATGTACATATCCACTATGGTGCAGGTGCCTATATATGCGGCGAAGAGACGGCACTTCTAGAGAGTCTCGAGGGAAAACAAGGAAAACCCAGATTGAAGCCTCCTTTCCCAGCGAATGCAGGGCTATATGGCTGTCCCACAACTGTTACGAATGTGGAAACAGTAGCAGTTTCTCCAACCATTTTAAGGCGCGGGCCTGAGTGGTTAGCTAGCTTTGGCAGGAAAAACAATTCTGGGACAAAACTATTTTGCGTGTCAGGTCATGTTAACAAGCCTTGCACGGTGGAAGAGGAGATGAGTATACCATTGAAGGAGCTGAAAGAGAGGCATTGCGGTGGTGTTAGAGGTGGATGGGACAATTTACTTGCAGTAATTCCAGGTGGGTCATCTGTTCCATTGATTCCCAAGAACATATGTGAGGATGTGCTAATGGATTTTGATGCACTTAAGGCTGTCCAGTCTGGATTGGGGACTGCAGCTGTTATTGTGATGGACAAGTCAACTGATGTTGTGGATGCAATTGCGAGGCTATCTTACTTCTACAAGCACGAGAGTTGTGGGCAGTGTACTCCTTGCAGGGAGGGCACGGGATGGCTTTGGATGATCATGGAGCGAATGAAGGTTGGGAATGCAAAGTTGGAGGAGATTGACATGCTACAGGAGGTCACAGAGCAGATTGAAGGGCACACAATTTGTGCTTTGGGTGATGCTGCTGCTTGGCCTGTTCAGGGTCTTATCAGGCACTTCAGACCAGAGCTTGAAAGGAGAATCAGGGAGCGAGCAGATAGGGAGCTACAACAGGCTGCTGCTGCCTGAACGCCCATAACAGGTGGCCCTTAAACCCGTGTGCATTCATTTTGATTCTTAAACCCAATGATCTGTTGGTTGTGCCATCAAATATATTTAGGGAATCTAACAGGATCATATCCTGTTGTTAAATGCACTTAAACATAATACAGGTACAAAACACTTGCCTTTGTTTTTCGATCATATTTTTAACAGAGTGTTGGGAAAAAACAACTAGAAGCTTTAGAAATCAGAGGTACTACAAATGTATAGGGTAGGGTGTTGCTTGTGATTCAAACAGTCGGAACAACCGACTCTTTTCTGGCTGCTAAATCATTATTTGGTTCCATTAGTTGCATCCTTGCACTTGGTACACATCGTTATGTGGCATATTGTTTATTAAGTTCCGACTGTTCAGTAAAAGTGATTTGTTGAATGTATGTAGCTCTGCAAATTCATTCTAATGTTTTTGGGAAATCTGGTTACTGATGAACATTACATTTGTGGAGTATCAAATGAGATCATTATAGGACCAAGTACTATCTTGCTTCTAACATTCTTCATGATTGAAGCCTCTATAATTTAGTTGCTATCTACATCTAGTCTTCGAAATATAAAACATTCATAGTTTTGGGTTCCTTAACTGTTTTACATTTGTTCACTTTCATGGAGTAAAACACCCCAAGGGTTATGTGATGTCCATGATCCCACTTCAAAGGTTGAAGCTTTTAAAGTTTGATTTATCTAGCCTGGGGGCTATAGCTAGAGTAGATTTTTATTAGTGCGAAGTACTTCAAGCCGCCCTTATACCTTCTTGCAGATGGTAAGAAGTCCAATACATCACTAGATGTAGCTCAAAGATTTCATATTTAATCAATAACAGGGCTTGTAAGTGAATAATTTTTTAGTCAAATAGCATATGATTATAAATTGTTCATTCTTTGCGATTTGTTATTAACTCACAATTTAGTGTTTGTAATATTTATTCTTTTATATCATGTTATGTAGATGCTGCATAGTGTGGAATAGTACTCTCCAGAAATGGGAAGGAGAAGTGACTTCAAAGGATGCTGGCTGTCCTTTGGAGCAATACGTTTGTTTTATGCTTGTATCAACCATGACTGCATCGGAGATGTTTTCTGTGTACGAGGATATAAGATCATTCAACATGGTTTTGATAGTGCAAGAAACATTGATTTGAAAATGTCTATTTTGTCAATAAAACAAAGAATATAGCTTTTTTGGGACTTGCTAAGATTTTAAGCAGATCTTCCTGTCACAATAGAACTCTAAACATCCCAAGCTGTCGACCTTAAAATGATTCAAGGATTAGTACTACTTTCTGCATTGATAGCTTTGACATGGAAGTCTCAACACAACCTACTCATGTCTGTTGGATTGGATTATGTCTATTGCAAGTAGAAAGAGTTTTTAACAGAATCAACCTCGGACCAAAGAGTATTTATTTGAATCACCTGAAGCTGAGGATCTAGGCTGAATGAATGTAATGAGCTTTAATTTCCTTCCGGGGTTCCTCGCTCAATTCTGAAATAAGTAATCTGAGTGCAACAGATGAGATACACCCATTGGAGTCCCATCCATATATTCTCTTCCATTGCAACTCTGCAACTGTGTTTGTGTTTGAGTCTGTGTCTGAATCTGCGGGATTCTTGTGCTGTGCTGTGCTGTGCTATAATCTCATCATAATTTCATTTTTTTTCATCATAATTTGGTAATAAATTTTACTATAAAACCTACATATTGAGGGTTTGCCTATGGTGCACATTTACGTTACTTTTTAATTTAGCTTGAACATGTTTACACATGTTCTAGACCAAAAAATATGTACGTAAAAGGTCTGATTAAGTCGCTTAGATTCTACTCAATTTTTTTTAAGATACTCCAATTTGTATTCAAATTCGAATATAATTTTACAATCTTTACTCAAATTCGAATTTGACTTATTTTATTGTACTCAAGTTGACTCCCTTTTCTTTTAGCAACTCGCAAACATTTGATACGTACAAGAATTTAAAATTACCTTCATCAACTATTTGGTATAATTTAAATTTGAACTCTTCAAACTAGATCTCGAGCTTTGCAAAAAAATTAATGAGATAATACATACGAAAAACATAAAAATTCCTTTCACTTTCAAAATATGTGGAGAATTTAATAGCTAAATACAATATATTAAATAAAAGCATCATACTCGATACAGTATATGAGTACAAATTAATGAACTTGAATCGAATATAAATTAGTGAGGTAAGAAAAATAAACAATAAATAGCTCATATTTTACTCGTACAAGTGTTTGAATCTCAAAATGGTTTCATTTTCAGCCCTATGCTCAAGTAGCTCAAGTAGCAGTGAATATCAAGATAAAACTAATGGTTCCTTTATCTATTTATTAATATATCAACAATTTTCCATTTTTCAGTAATAAATCTAATCCTTTCCAGGTACAATCCTTTCCATGTGTACCTGCGTTGGTGGGTTAGAAAAACAGACCAAAAAATAGAAACATGGAAAAAGTGACAATTTTAGGAGGTTCAAATATCATTTACCCCCATTATTTCACACAAACAAGGCAATCTAATTAGAAATGGATTTACATGACAATTAATCTAGTCCAGGGTTCCCTTCATCTTCCCATGTACCAGCCAATAATCCCAACATATCTCATCATAATACCTGAGTTACAGGGAACTTTTAGACATTTAGCTACTGACCCTAAGCATGCTGAATACATATAATTTACTGTTAGGAGGATCAAATGCATATGAGTGAATTGACAGTCATAGATCATAAGAAGACGATAAAAGATTATGCATCAGATTTGCATACAGATAATCTTAAAAGCGATATCATGTGTATGCATTTTCCGTTGGACAGTTGTTTTGGCATAACTAAGCATAGTTAGAGATCGTACAATTTAGACTCTGGAACACCCAAAGGACTGACTCCTCAGCGCATCATATTGTCCGTAGCCATGATATAGCACATGAATTGGGTTTTCTTTTCCATACCCCTGACCATATTCTGCTATAATTCTGAGGGAACCGGACTTGCCATCCAAAATACAAACGTTGATAGGCATCCTATAAACAGGTGAAAGTTGGTTCATTAGGAAACATTAGAAGATATCAACTATAAATGTAATGATAGACGGGATAGTAGTTCAAACTTCGCTCTAGCAAACGTGTCTACTGCCAAGAACCAATCCTAATCGTTCCAAAATTGATCACTTTAAATGCATTATTTGATTGAGGTTCTTGAAAACGAGATTTGGAGGGATAATGCTCTGATACTAATACATCAATGAAAACCCATAATCTAGTCCACTCACTTTAGCAGGGGAATGAAATTTTAGAAGTGAATATTGAGACCTACTGTAGAACATGGGAGGCCATGAGCAGCTCTGGTTCTCCTCCCCAAACGTGGGGCTGTCGCATATGTGTAACATAGCTATCAAAATTACCTTCAAGGTACCTGCAAACATGAATTACTTTCTTGAGAACACAACTCTAAAACCAATAAAGGAGGGCAATGAATATATTCGGGTAAATACATACAAAAGATCGGTCGACTACGCATGAATTAGATACCTGCCATGTCATCTATAAAATCCTAGCCAATTTGAACTTGTAAATTTAAGCAAAATTATCTTTTCTAGCATAATAAAAAGATCATCTAATAGAACGTCACGTTCCCAAACAAATTATAAATTTCAAATTAAATAGCTATAGAGATCGACTTGCAAACAAAAGAAGTATTTTAGTGGTGCGATAAGTCCAATGCCAGGACGTAACATCTTACCACTCAGTTTCTGCTCGCCTTTTGATGAACTCATCAGCAACCTGCCAAACCATAAATGATTTAGGCAACTTCATCCATGAGAAGCTAAAAAAAGGTAAAGCTAAACATGCAACAAATGTTGGCTATAACATGTTAATGAAACAAATGTCTCCTTGAGAAGACCAAAAGAGAAGAAACTTTGTATCATACTTTGGCTCTGAGCTCATCAGCGAGTTCCTTCTCGAGACTCTGAGATGGAGATGACTTTCCTGTTCTCAAACAAGCACCATGAACAACCGACCGGAACAAGCATCTTCCGTCTCCAGGTATGCCTGATGAAAAGATTTGCAAGTGTCAACACCTTTAGGGCTGCTTGTACATGGATAGAACTTTAAATTTGCTTACTTTGTAAGATATTGACGCATCAGCGAATCCAGTTTAATTATATTTGAACTGAAGAAAAGTGTAATTTCGGAATGGCTACATAAATTGCACATCTCTCATAACATGCCAATTATTTGAAAATTAACACCGAAGCATGATTGTGGAGATGAATAAACTCATCCAACAAAAATGGTCATACTCCACATCAAACAACATAAGGCGTCCAAATTTCTCATACCCGATGTAATTAATAAGACAAAAAGTACAATCACAATCATACACGTTATACATCAAAAGAACCATGAGCTATAACATATAAGGCCAGCAAAGTAAAAACAGAATACTCCTCCTCAGTTGCATCTAGTTTTACTAGTGTGAGGGTTCCATAATCTAGTTTTGGAAAGCTTTTAAAATACAGGTAAGTTCAAGAAAATTCCTCGTAAGAGAGTCGAATGCTGGAACCATAGAGTTGCACTATGTAGTAACACACGAAAGGTGTACAAATTCATGTCGCTTATGATTGAGAATTTAATCCCATCTAATTATAAAAAGAAAATCTAAAAGGACTTTTGAAACAATTATCTACAATAATACCTCAAATTTACAGTGTTCAACCGATGATCTTGACAAGGATGAACAAATACAATCAACTCAACGATGAGAATTGTGAGTGAAGGCCATAATTCCTGGTACTTCTCTAAGTAATTTAACTTCAACCCTGTTTTTGATATGTTTATTCCTTTTTGTTAAAAATTTAAAGTGTATAATGACTCAGGTAAAAATGTAATGATCGATAAGCTCTCTCCTTGGATCTTCTTGTCAACTTTTTCCTGATAGTGCAACTTTATTATTTAGGGGTATTTTGTTAAAATCATTTAATTATATTTGAGAAAATTTAATCAACTATTTGAGCAGACACAATTAACTTGCATACATAGTCATAGATATCAGCTTTGCAAGAAATTAAATCTATAGGCATGATCAGCCAAATCATAAAACGGTTTATTTATCAACTTCAGAAATGAAACAAAAGAAGCCAAAAAAAAACAGAAAGAGAATAATAAACATACAAATTACAAACCTAATCCCACATTCATTGCAATCACCAGATATGAAGAGTCAAAAATCTTCATGATCCATTAAAAAGAAAAGCTTTAACAAAAATTATTCCATGGGAAGCTTAAAACGCGAGAAAAAGAATCAAACCCACACCAAACACATACTTGAAGAAAAGCATCATCCCTTGTAGCAATCAAACAAAAAATATTAACGAAGAACAACAAAAATAAACATACTAATCATACGGGAATCGTTACCGAGCGAAAATTGTGATCTTTGCATGATAAGAGATGCAATTGATAAATCTATAAAATGGTACTATTTATATTTTATTTATTATAATAATTAATAAGGGAACGAATGAGATGTTGATATGGAAAATTACCAGTTAAAGATGAATGTGAGGAGGAGTCGGAAAAAATAGGAGAAATGGAATGGAACCTGTGATGTTAAAGACGATGGTGACGAGACAAAGGTGGAGCGTATTGAATTCGATTCCTCCAATTTTCTAGAAGACGACCCTCCCCAACGACTCAGTTCTCAACTAGTACTCCCTCCGTTGTCGTTTAAGGTTTTAAGATTGTCATTTATCCTTTTGCCGGATAAATTAAGAAAGTATCATTTATCAATTAAAATTTATTTAAAATTATTATTTGTTTACTTTTGTTCGAAAATAAAATTATTAATATCTTATTGAGAATTTTTTTGAAAAATCGAAGAAGAATTTGAAGATAATATAAAAAAGTAAATAATTTATTTTTATTGAAAGTTATAAACAACAAATTTTTTTGAATTTTATTTTTTTTCTAAAAAAATTCATAATTTTTATAAATTTTTATTTTTTATTTCTGAGTCCAAACTCGGTTACTAAATCAAATTAAGGGTGTGCCCCCACATCGGCCTGAGCGTTCGAATTCAAAAAAAATAAAGTCCATCTTTCCCCTAAAATAATAATAATAATAATAATAATAATAATATTTGTTTATATTTTGTTTGTCAATAAATATTTTTTGTTTTTGACTAACTTTTCATTTCTTAAAACTTTGATAAGGTTGGTAAAACTTTAAAAAAAGAAGAAAAGTAGATGAACGAACTGTTTGTTTGTTTTGTTTTTTGAAGTTAAAAATTAGAGTGATTGAACATAAATTAATTAATTATTGCAGCAGGGTGTGGAACTGGTGAAGATATAGCAGACGTCTGATCAGTCGCCTTTTTATGAGAATTGCTCAAGAAGCTTGTTCTTGTTCATAAGATTGACTCGATCAGCTTCTTGGTTGAACTAGCAATTAGTTTGTTTTAGTCTCTGCTCCCTGAAATGATAATGAATTCAAAAAGCTTCCGCTGAAAGTTCAATTCTGGTACTGGTACTGGTACTGGTACGTACTAGTATATATATAGAACTAATAGAAGTAAAGAAATTGTCAGAAATTAAACCATCCCAATCCCAATCCCAAGTGGGTTTGGAAACATGTTTTCTTTGACAAGTATGCCTTCAACAACAACAGTTTTATCAGCATATACCACATTTGCTGCATCAGCTATGTTCGTTAGGACTGTGCTCAATGAAGTCCAAAACATGAGCAGGCAGGTTATACCGAAAGCTCTCCTGGACAAAATCTTGTCTAAAATTGGAGGCATAATCGGAAACCTCTCTCCCCGAATGACCCTAGTCATTGATGAATACATTAATGGCCATACCCTCAACCAAGTCTACGAGTCATCCGAAGCCTACTTGCGCACAAAAATCAGTCCTTCCATTTCTCGGCTCAAGCTATCCAAGTCACCCCAAGAAACTAACTTTTCCCTCACCGTCAACAAAGGGGAAAAGATCGTGGACGACTTCCAAGGAATTAAACTCACGTGGGAAATGATATGCGTCCAAAACCAGAAGACGAGTTTTGACTATGAAGGCCTATATTCATCTGAAAACGTTGAGAGCAAATCTTTTGAGCTCAGCTTTAACAGAAAGGACATGGAAATGGTGTTGACTTGTTACTTGCCTTATGTTATGGAGAGGGGGAAAATTATAAAAGAAGAGAACCAAGTAGTGAAGCTTTACTCAATTGGGAGTTACCATGGAGACACTAACTTGAACCATCCGTCCACTTTTGACACAATGGCGATGGATCCAGTACTGAAGAAGGAAATCATAGATGATTTGGATAGATTTGTAAAGAGAAGAGATTACTATCAAAGAGTTGGAAAGGCATGGAAACGCGGTTATTTGCTCTATGGCCCCCCTGGGACAGGTAAATCAAGCTTGATTGCAGCCATGGCTAACTATCTGAAATTTAACATTTATGATTTGGAGCTCACTAGTATCCGCAACAATTCAAACTTTAGACAACTCTTGCTTTCCACTGCAAATCGATCTATACTTGTTATTGAGGATATTGATTGCAGCGTTGAGTTGCAGAATAGACAAGTCCAAACTTACAATCCCAGTGACGACAGCCAGCTGACATTATCCGGGTTGCTGAATTTCATTGATGGATTATGGTCAAGCTGTGGAGATGAGAGAATAATTGTGTTCACAACAAATCACAAGGAGAGACTAGACCCTGCATTGTTGAGGCCAGGCCGAATGGACATGCACATCCACATGTCATATTGCAGCCCCAGTGGATTTAGGATACTTGCTTCTAATTACCTAGGGGTAAAAAATCACTCCATGTTAATTGAGATTGAAAAGCTCATTACAGAGGTGGAAGTGACCCCGGCAGAGATTGCAGAGCAACTCATGAAAAGTGAAGAAGCGGATGTTTCTCTCGGAGGACTTGTCAACTTCCTTCAAATCAAGAAAATTCAAACCCCAAAAGAAGAAAACGAAATTGATGAAACAGGAAATGAGGAGGAATCGAGAAAGGAGATGAGAAAAAGAGAGGGAAAATAAATAAGAAGAAGGAGAATGGGCAAGAAACAGAAGGTAGGATTCTAATACTTATGCTGGCTGGCTGGCTGCTGGTTTAATTATAAACATTTGTATCTGCATTGCTCTATGTTATATTGTTATTGTATCCAATAAGTTCATTCAGTATCCGTTGAGGATTGCTGTAGTTTCTAATTATAATAGTAAAATGTGTTACTATGTTGTCCTCCTTCCGTCCTAGAAATACAATTTAACTTTGTTGTAAATTCTAGTTATAATAATAAAACATGTGTTATTATGTTGTACTTTCTTGGTTTCAAAATTAGAAATACAATTTGAAGTCAAAAATCGTCACCGTTGCGCTCTACCAACTGGGCAGAGTGTCATAGAGAAAGTTACAATGTCCAAATTAGTAACTATTTTTTTATTATTTTCTTTCACTTGTTCAAGTAAACTGTTTCAGATAACATTTGAACACAGTAAATTTTAGGCTTGTCAATGGGTCAAATAACTCGAATGAGCAAATTATACTCTGATTTGATATAGATCACCAAATGTGATAATAGATCAATAATTTAATTCATTATGTAGTAGACCCCCCATCATCCACTTAATCCAAATCGATCCATTTAAAACTTATTTTTTCTTTTTATATTTATCAAATTATATTAATTTATATAATATATTCATAAACTGATATCAAGTCATGAAAGAATTTCACATCGTCTCTCTAAAACTTTTTTTATTATTCATTCTCCACTTTTTTAGTGAGACATACT
Organism: Panax quinquefolius; assembly: GCA_020205615.1. NCBI lineage: Eukaryota > Viridiplantae > Streptophyta > Magnoliopsida > Apiales > Araliaceae > Panax > Panax quinquefolius. Next base: position 1,408,842 of record CM035173.1, on the reverse strand, counting down.
TTGACATAGTTTTTTTTTTTTAATTTATAAGTAAATTTTCAACTTCATAATTTTAATTTTTTGATTCAAGTAATAATAGTAGAGTTTTCTTAGTAACGTCATAATTAATTTGTTTTAGAGAGAGGAAAAAAATAAAAATACCCACATGTTGTTCTAACGTTATGTAATTTTTATATTTGCAGTCTCTAGTTACTAGTGTTGTATTTAATTAACATCTTTAGAAAACACTTTAACAAATATACCCATTTACGGATTAAACTATTGATTGTTGCATTTTAATTCACAGACTTTCTTATTTTAGTAGAACAAATTACTATCGAGTATTACAGTAAGTTTACATTATATATTATTGGTTCAAAAGGTTTTAGTTTTGTTTTCTATTATCGTCAGGACTCAGTAGCCTTTGTAGATATATTTTTTATTTTATGGGCTGAAAACAAATTTTTAACAACAAATATTAATTTTCATTTATGTTGCTAAAAAAAAGAGGCAGTAGTAGAGTTACTAATAGTAGTATAGTAAGTTATTTTAGACTCCGAAATTTCTTTTGACAAGGGAGTATTCTTCATATTTAGACATAGAGGAGGAGAGAGAAAGTAAATACGATGGGAAATAAAGCAAACTTTTTTTTTTTGATCAAATAAAATCAGATCTATGATTTGACCCATTTATAATATTGATCCAACGAAACACATCCTGGATGATTGGATAAAAGGAGCTACAACTCTAATTCAATAAATTAGACTGGAACAAATCAAATCAGGTCAAGATTTGGCATGCCTATGATTAATGACTCAGTTGTTTTACTACTTATAAAAGAGTACATTGCTTTTAGCTTTCAAGAACATGGGGAAATGAATGAGTTGTTCCCTGCATTTTTTTTAGTAATACGTTTTGGTTAGGGGTTGAATTCTTTGCCTTACCCTGAGACGAGAGATGAGAGGGAAGGTCTATTTGAGTTGAAATCTAGACCTGGGCTTTAATTCTACACCGCTTATTACATTTTCGGTATCAGACCAAACATCCAAAAAAGTGAATGATTATTTTTTGGGAGTTTATATTTTCACAAACAAACAAAAATTATAGTTTCACATGAATATTAAATGGACCCCACACTCATGTGGGTGAAAGCTAATGAAAATATCAAATTTTACTTATAAAAATATTAATTCCTTATGTTTTTTACTTGGTTGGAATGATTAGAAGAGGGTAACCATAATACTGCATTTGGATCCAAGGAATGGTGTAGAATGATTTTAAAGTATTTCAAATATAGGTTTAATTGTTCATGGTAATGAGGGGTGTAATAAGATGACAAAATTATTATATATCCATTCCATTAGAATATATTTTATTCCATCACCTTTCCCATGAAATAAAAAACAAATGTAATGAATTTTTTTTCCATTAAAATTATTTATCCTCCAAACTGATCATCAAATACACTATTTTTCGTTTTATTCCTTCCGCCATTCCTACTTTCCTCAATCCTAATTTAGGGGGTGTTTGATAAAAGCTGAATGAATCTGAATCTGAATGAGCTGAATCTGAGTGAAAAAAGTTGTTTGATAATTAACATTTGATCATCAAATACACTATTTTTTTATTTTATTCCTTCCGTCATTCCTACTTTCCTCAATCCTAACTTACTTTCCTCAATCCTGATAAAAACTGAATGAATCTGAATCGAATCTAAAAAAATATTTGAAATGAACATGAATCTGAATGAAAAAATGATTGTTTTATTAATTAACATGTCTCAAAAATCCCGAATTGATGTAATTTTATTATTTTACCTCTCTAAAAAAAATTCAAAGTTGTTCTAAATTTATTTAATATTACTTAATATAATTATTATTATTTTTTTAATTTTTTTAGCTGCTCATTCAGTCAAAAAAATCTGACTTAGCCATTCAACTCAATTATTTGACCGATTCAGCCATTCAGACGATTTTTTTCCAAAACAAACGGATTTAATGACTGACTGATTCAGCCATTTAAATGTATTCAGTCCTAATCAAACAGTTACTTCCCAAACAGGTGAAGTGAGAAATTCAGCTGCATTACTTTATCACTAGCATTTACAGTAACATGCAAGTCCATGTGGTTTGGTTTGAAATGTTTTGCAAGGCTTATACTATAGGTAGAAAAAACATGTAAACCTAGACAGAAGAAAGGCAAGAGTTACCAAAATCCATGGGATACAGGGCCTATACACTTTCCCTTCTGTGGAAAACAGAAGGTGAAGCCCACGAGAAAAGGGCAGAATGAAACATAAAAGGGTCAGTTATCAGAAATTTACAAGCTGGCCAGATAACAGGTGTGGGTGGCTCAACATTGGTACACTGTAAAGTTCTTATTCTTCCACCAAAAACTCCAGTTCCTCCCCATCTTTCTTCTTGAGATCGACTTGGATAGCGGTTTTGATTCTTCAGGAGGCATTGCCATCTCACTGCTTTCAGGCAGATTACGAGTTTCAACTTGTGGCCTTTCCCGTTCTCGTTGCTCCCGGAACAATATCAAAAGTTTCTGAGACTTCTGTTTTCCTCTTGTGGTTCCATTCACTGAAATTGACACCAATGAAGGTATCACACCCTCTTGAAGGACCATTTGACTGCACTTATCATTTCCATTACATAAACTCAGAAGACACGCAGCAGCTTGCTCCTGCATAATAGGCTCACCAATGTCCAATATGGTTGAGAGGCTGCTAATAAGGCCCGGGACTGATATGATATCATCTCTTGCTGACTTGCTCAATGCCAAGTTTATCAAGATAGCTATGGATTCTTCTGTCCATGTATGGTCACCAGAATCCTTGATCAGAGCTTGAAGACCATCGATGATTCCAGCTGAGAGAAGGTGAGGAATATTGGAGGGCTGGCTGGAGAGATTATAAAGGGCATGTAATGCATCAATCTTACATTGGGGGTCAGTTTCTCCTTGAAGGATTTCAATTAAGAAAGTAATAGCCTCACTCGAACCAATAATAGGCTTGGCTTCTTCAAGGCACGAAAGATTCAGGTAAAGGGCTGTTGCTGATGCATGAGAACTGGTATTGACAATCATTTTACCAATCAGTGGAAGTAATCCTGCCACCAACATCAATTCCTTGTTTCTGAAAGGCAAAAAAATAAATGTTAAAGTTCGTGGATAGTACCAATTCATGGTTAAAAGAGGAACACAGAACCATATGGCTAACGTAACTTGTATTAGAGATCAAACCACATGCATTATGCAAGAAGCAAGAAGAGCATATGATACCTCAGAATTACAACTAGTACATATTTATTCAAAAAGTAAAACCACTCAACTTTTCAATTACAAATTGTAAGGGTAGAAAAGGAAAGTATCAAATCCTGTGCTCTGACCATATTACGAGGATCAGTGGTGCAGTTATTAAAGGGGGAAAAAATCCACCTTCCAATATATTCAAGGTAGATTATAACACAACTCTTTGACACTAGAAGTCCACAGACTTCCTTGAAAGCATATCCAAATAGCTCCAGTGGGAAGGGTTTCAGACAAGCTTCAGCAGAACATCGCCTAACCAACTTCCTTTTATTTTTGCAGAAACTCCTTCCTATCCTAAATGCCACTTAATGCAAGGCAAATAGCATGTTATGTGGTATTCCACTTATCAACAAAATATATAACTCCTATCTCTTCAATGAGTCCCCATGCCCAATTAAAAGTGTCATGTCTAATAAGACTGCATGCTGAAAATGTGGGGAAAATATAATACTCAAAGTGGAAAGACATAAGAAGACTACTTTCGAGGACAACAAGCAATAGCATTTGGGGGATTGAAGGGATGTAAAGCTCCAAGGATCACTTAAAAAATGGCACTGGAAGACATAAACCAATTCCAAACAACAAAAGCCAGCCACATTGTGCAAGTCCATGAGAAGCTTATTGTCCTTGTTTCTTTTCGTGGGAGGATAAATGGTTGGTGAGGTTGAATGAACCAAAGAGTTGATTTTAAGCCTCAAAGGAAGAAAGATCTGTCAATTGCCCCTTGTATTGATTCTACTTCAGAATTCCAGAAAGAGAAGTTTGGTGTGTAGTATAACAGACCAAAAACTCACAAGTTGCTTGTAAGAAACCATGCAAAAGGTTGCTTTAATGTTTAATATCTTATCTGCTCCGCAAACCATACACATGGAAACTAATGCAAAAGGGGGAGTGTCAGAAAGGGCAAAAATGCAAACAGGGCCACCAAAACATCTCATGCTTGTGGGAGTTATATCTTGAGACCCATCTTTGATATTCAGAACAGAAAACACAAATAAACTGCCATGTTCAAATTGTTCCAGTGAGAATAACCATTTTTCAGTAAACAAACAAGGATAATGAACATGAGTTCATACCTGTTATTGTTAACAGCTAGGTTGAAGAGAGCCATAGCTCCAATTTCCTGAGCCATCTCATTCCTGTCACGCACAGCAGATTCTAAGAACCACATCAATGCTTCAATAAAACCATTTGCCCCCATGTAAATTCTAGCTTCCTCATCATCCCTCAGCAAGTGCCTTACTTCTTCAACAACTCTGCACTTTTTCCACAAGTCTTGCTCTTTGTCAAGGATGATCAAGAACTCTTCATATCTTCCATATACATTAACCTCTCCCTCAGGCTCATTCTCAGGTGCAGACACATCCTCCTGTTCATTGCCTTCGGCCTCTTCAATAATACCATTCTCCTCTAAAGGAACCACCTTCATGCCCTTGAACTTGCAGGAACCAATACTTTCCATTGGTTTTGACTCTGCAGATTCACTCTCCGACAAAGCCAGCCTCCAGTAGTTGAGATCAAGGGACTCTGGGGGACTATCCGGAACAACAACTCCATTCTGTTCACACCAGCTAGCAACCAGACCCTTAACACAGTAATTAGGAGTCAAACAGAGATGAGAGAGCTGCTGCTGAGTTTTTGGGCAGGTGTTGTGTCCATCACTGAACCATTTCTCAATGCAAATCCTTCCATACGTTTGCCCTGAAGCAATGATGACTGGGTCATACATGAGCTGCAATGATATTGGACACCTTAACTCTTCAGGAGGGACAACCATTTGCCCTGATTTCCTAAAGTTTGGTTTGAAATTGAATGAACTGAGTTTTGACAGTTGTCGCTCAAAGGCGTGCCCATTTCCCTCAGGCCCACCATACCCCTCAAAAGACCCCAGAACAGTGGGGGAACAAGGTGTTGAACCCTGTGAATCATTATCATCTGAGAAGTCACTCCTGAATAATTTTGAGTACTTTCTCATGAGATGCAAGACATGTGCCACAATGGACTCCTTCCGCTTGTCTTCCTCAACCCTAGCTCTTTCTATGAGCTTCTTCAGAGCCCTTTTCTCTCTAAGAGCAGCTCTCGAAGAGGTGATACCAAGTCTGGAAGCAGCTTGGTGAAATGATTCAAGCTCATTAGTGTCACCGCAGTTGCTGTTGAATTTTCTCCCTTGCTGGAGCAATGCAATTATGTCGCCCTTGCTTCTCCAATGGATCAAGTGAGAATTCAATCCCTTCAATTTCATTTAGAATTTCTGAAATCTGAAAATTATAAAACTAAAATGAGAATTCTCTCTTTAATAAAATGGAGTCAATTTTTTTTTTTTCTAGATGGTCAACAGACTTGTAAAGGTTCTGAGAAAAACTTTGTTATTTCATTCGAACAGGTCACACAAAAAATTATAAACAAACTGAGCACAAAACAGATTCAAATATGGAGACAGAAAGACAGATAAAACCTTAGATCAATATTACCTGACAACCAATAGCTTGTGGAACAATATCTTCTACCCTTCTAAGACTACCTTCAAGAGCACATCTAGCCTTCTCAAATTTTAGAACAACAGAGTCCCCAGTAATAGCCTGCATGACCAGAATGGTTCTATTTGTAAAACATCCCTAAAACATAGGATTATATATATAAAATGCGCTTTTAAGGACATTCAAATTAAGTACGAATGACACACTTAGTAAATTTTAAGAACACTAACTTATAATCAACTATTTACTTTTTATGAAAGTTGATTATTTACAAATCAGTAAAGAAGTATTTAAGCATATTACAAATAAACTTTCAATATGCTTCCATCATTGGACCTCATCTACCCATTCATTCTCATTACACAATCACCTATGTCTTATTAGTTAGAGATCTATTCATATGAATGTGTAAGCATCAATGCATAAGTGGGAAAGCCTGTGTTCAAACCATATTCTTCTTACCCAACAAACTCCAGAAACTGAACTACTCAGCTGGGAGAACATGAATATCAGCTAATGACTCGATGTCTAAAAGTCTCAGATTATGTTTGTGCAACGTACATACATTAAGTCTATAACAAGAAAATTTCTTACCAAGTACACTTTACTACATTCAGTACAATGTTGAAGAATATTCTTGGTCTTCTCGAGTGCAATGTGCAAAGAACATAGTGTCTGAATACCGGATGTGCTCCTAGGCCTAGCTGCTTCCAGGTCAGGAAAAATTCCCAACACTTTGCAATAAATTTCAGACAGAATTTTGCACATCCCTCCATGTAACTGCAACAGCAATAACAAACTCATCAATCCACCAAATCAGTAGAAACTAAAAGAACTGCGGAAAAACACTTGCAAACAAAGAAAGAATATGAACACAAAAAGTATAACTAAAATTCACACTTAATGAATCTAGTGCAAAGGGGACATCATTGCTTGTTAACTTGAAGTCAGATACAGAAGCAGTCTTGCTAAAAGCCTGCTATCAATAGATCTACAACTCATATTCGACCTTGACTTTGAAATGTAAAATCAAACATTCACCGAGTGGCAGGTTTAAATTGCATGTCATAAGTTTTAACAATAACAAAAAAGGGAAGAAGCTTAAACACCCTTAAAGTACACCACAATAAGAAGAAAAATAAAAAAACATATATACCTTTGGCTCCCCAATTGAGAATAAAAGCTCTTGAACCTCAGCAGCGTCCATTATTTACATAAACTGTGCTAAACAGTACTACAAAGTTCTTGTCACCTGAAATTAGAACATAGGTTACAAACATAATGATTATTGCGAGCAGAAGCTCATTCCAAAAATCAGATAATTTATGTAATAAGAAGTCATGACAGCAGCAGTTAACAATACTATTTGTCACATAGTTGGTTGAGCCAAGTTAATAAATGCGAAACAGAACAATACATATGTATAACAGTACTTAAACAAGAATGAGATAACAGTAACAGCTGTAGAAGATGGAAATCAAGCAACGCTAAGCCTAAGAATCCAATTGCTAATTACCAATCAAGTAAATGAACTGCAAATAAATTAAAATTCAAAAATTTATTATTACATCCAACATTTGCAGCTTAAAACTCAGATTACTGTAAACATCCCAAAACACCAACCAACAAACAAACAATCAATCGATAAAATAAAATAATTGTACATGAAAAAGTTTCGAAATTCCAACTAAAATAAAAGAAATATGAAAACAAAGAAATACTCTTTCAGCCACAATAAAGCGCGATTGTCAGCAATATATCCAATTTATAATCCAAAAAGAGCTAAACAGCAGACTTATAACAATTTCCAGGAATAAAAACAAGCAGTGGTTATCAACTGGAAAAAAGAAAAGAAAAAGAAAAAGGGATTCATACCGGAATTAACTAAATAATCCAACTATTGTCCAAGGAGGCTTCATAAAACAAACTTATACAGATAAGTTTTTTATCAAATTTGTAAACTAGATTAAATATCCACTCATCTGTACTCCATAACATCACACTTGGGTTTTGTGTTCGGATCTTGCTGATTCGAATAGATAGTGAAAGATGGGGTTTGAAAGAGGGAAAAGGGTCTTGTATTTAGGTTATTTTACACCAGAGAGCGTAAATGGTAACAGATAGTGGGGAGTGAGAGTGTGTTAATAATTAATTTAAACTTGTTTACTCGAGAGTTTGAAGATGTTTTAAAATTTAATTGAGAATTTTCGCCGTCGTGCTCTCCCCGATCATCGGCCGACAATTACCGACTCGTCTGTCTGTCGTTTGGTAGAGTAGTCATATATCAGATGTGATGTCGACTTTACCCCCAAATTCTTTTGCCAAGTTGACGATTTGACTTAATATTGGATAACAAAAATAATTTTTTATTGGATAACAAAACTACAAGTTCATCAACCCAGCTCGAATAAAGATTTATTATATTAATCATTAAGATAATTATAATTATTTTAATTTTATTTACGTTTGTGATGAATTTATATATCAGTGTTTATATTGATAAAATTTATTTAAAATTTTAATCCAAAAAAATGAAAATCAAATTTTAATTTATTTATATTAATTAATTGGTAATGAGTCCATTATAATTTTCAACTAATTTTATGATTAATAAGTTTCAAAATAATTCATGTATATTATTAGTATAATTGTATAATAAAAAATTTAAATTTCAATGATTTTAATTTAGTTAAAACATTAATTTACAATTAATATTTATATAATTAAATTGCGGGATATATCATAAGATATTTGCGATTTACAATTTTCATAAAATTGTAATAATAAAATCATCTTATATAATTGCTAAGATCTATTATCTTTACATAGATTTGTGATATTGTAATAAGTTTGATATAACCAAAAATAATAATTGCTTTAGAAGTTTCTTTTCAGAGATATAAAAAATAAAAAATATTTTTTTCACTAATAAGTTAAAGTTCCTTTTAAATGCGTTACAAAATTAGAAAGTATTTAAATGTTTAGAGTTATACTATATATAACGAAAGATTTTTTCATTCAATTAGGATCATGACGTATATTAATATATAAAATTGGGTAAAATTTTAAAATTTATCCATTATTTCAAATACATTGTAAAAATATTATTATCCACGTAACTTGTAATAAAAAGAGTAAATTATAAAAATTATATTTTTTATAAATAATTAATTTTAAATTTTAAAATTAAGAATAATATTATAATTTGTAACCAAAGATTATTTGCAAATAATCAATATAATAGGCGACCTAAGAAAGGGCGTTTTAGTAAAAATGAAATACACTGAATGTGAGCAGTGGATGTCTCCAATCTCCATACATACAAGTAGTACGGAAAAAACCTTAAACCACCAAACTAAATTAAACTCAGCTGTGAACGTCCACGTGGTTATGTTTTTCACCGAACAGTTTCACATAAACTCGGAATTACAACCAAGATCCATATTTCCCGCTGTCCTTCAGCTTTCCCCGCATTGTACAAACTGGTGAAATGTTCTTTCTTTTTTCTTTCAAATGCAATGTGTTCTAATAAAATTATGAAAAAAAACATAATAAATCAAAATATCAATGTCAAATAAAATACTACCCTCTCTCCGTTCTAAAATTAAAAATACAATTTAATTTTTAAGATCAAACGATGATATATTTAATTTTAAATTGATATAAAATTATTTAATTTTACTTGATACAATTAGGGATGCTCAAAAAATTCGAATTTTCTATTTTTTTACCGAACCGGTTGAAACCGATACCGGCGGTACCGGATTTTTTCGGTACCAATTTTTTCGGTATCAATTTTTCGGTTTTTTTTTGTTTTTTTGATTTCGATAACGGTACTAATTTTTTAGCATTCGATAAGAATCGAAATATCAAAAAAAAACGAACTTTATTTACTCAGTTGTTTTGGGTGATGGAGGAGAGAGATACCGTTTCTTGGAACTCCGTGATTAGTGGTTTGGTGAAAGTGGGTGAGTTAAGGGAATGCTCAATTGAATTGGATGATGAGGATCAGAGAGTATATATATATATATATATATATATATATATATATATATCAGATGATTGGTGGACTTAGTCAGCATCTTAAGAAAGTTGGTTATGTCCCCAAGGCATTCCATAAAGATCAAAATTTTGGTGGCACAATGTTATGTTATGATGATGCTTATAATGCGAATTTGTTTCTTTTCACGCTTGCAAAATAACTCGGGGTACTCAGGAAGATAGAGGAGAGGTCCTTACAAATACTATCATCAAGCCTACTTTTCTAGGCTTCAACTGACTTTGCGGAAATGTTATGTTAAAAAAAAGATGATCTTAATTATTATTATTTATTAATAATAATTAAAAAAAATGATTTAATTATTATTATTTATTAATAATTATAAATATGGTCATGCATGCAGTATAACCGAAAAACCGAACCGAAAAATCAATATCAACATGTATTTACTCGAACCCAGTACCAAAACCGATAATTTGTGCATCAGCTTTGATTCTTGTTTTTTCGATTTTTTTCGGATCGGTACTTGCGTTCGATTTTTTCGATGCAGATTCGGTTTTTTGGAGATGAGCACCCCTAGATACAATTATTATAATTACATAGTATATAACAAAAAGTATTAATTATAAAATTTATTTTATTCTAAATTTTTATGAGTTATACTAAATTTAAAGTTTAATATGTCATTGTCATTATTGTTAACGCCAAGTTTCGCCGGCGCGTCCAATCACAGAATCCACGCGCTAGAACCTGCACAATAACATATCACATGAAGAAGCTTGGCCAGTCATGCCTGGATAACTTCGGGTGTGAGAATAAATACTGTAGCTCACAAGGTTTAACAATGGAGGCTAAGTGTTTAGTGCTCAAAAATAGGTATTACCTATTAATTGTAACATTGGTCTTGTATTTATAGTACTCTCACCACCCTAGAATCCTTCTCCGAGTCGGATTAGGACTCCTAAATATGGTAAGTTACCAATATTTGGGTCCAACACAATCTCCTTGAAAGATGGAAGTAGGATCCAACTCCAACACTACCTCTGGAGTTACCTTATTCAAATACGGCTGGGACTTTAGACTCTGCACGCAGGACAACCCACTGCACAGGCCCAATCTATAAGACCCCATCTTATTATGAATAAAAATTAAATTTTCTCTATTTATTATCTTAAAATAATAAGGAGTTAATTTGATATAATACTTTGGTTATGGGTGGAATGTGCAAATTTTACAAAATAAGCAAGTGGTTATAAAATATTCATTTTTTTATCGGGGAATATTCGTTTGGTCGTGGAATATTCTTGTTGTCGGGGAATATTCGTACGACGGCGCAGCCATTCGTGGGCCTCATAATAGAATAATTGTCGGATGAAGAAAATGACAAGTTTGAGTTTTTATAAATAACTGGCGTAGTTATTCTGAATTAAGATTTGTTGGAATACCCTTGGTTAAAATATAGTAATGTCTACGTGTGGTTATGCACAAAGATGGCACACCAGGTATTACAAGATATTTTGAATTATTGATTCTTACGTAAAAAGCACTACTCAATAATTGTTACAAAGAATTACTTTTTAATATTTTATTTTATTAATTCAATAATTGTTGCGTTGATATTTTATATTATTGTTGTTTCAATAATTGTCACTGCACAGTATTTTCCATTATCAGATCAATAATTCATATTATTTGAATAATATTATTAGATAACATTATTGCCAATGTCTAGAAAGTTCTGTCTAAAGAGAGGTTTAGTCACCTAATTGCGCGCCAGTAAGGAGAAATCCTTATTGGAAAGTCCCTCTTTTAAGGAACTACTTAGTTATTATGCTATTGCGTAATTGTGATTACAGTAATATTATTTGTGAATAATTAATTATTGATTTATATGATAAGAAAATATTTATTTGATACGGATATAAATGATGGATTTATTTTATGTGGTTATAATTGAAGGAATTAATGTTGAGGTGTTTTATCAGTATTTTTGTCGGAATGGAGGTATTAAAATCAAATCAGTATTTTTACGATATATTGCGTGAGTTATAATTTTTAATCTGACCGTTGGATTGTTGTGATTTTTGGATATGTTATACATATATAAGTTGAGTATATGTCCACAAATTTTGAACCGTTAAAAATGAACGTATAATTTGTTATGAATTTTAAGAGGTGACTGATTCGGAAATTAGGTTTATAAATGATTTTGGTGAAAAATTCTAGAATTGAGTGGGCTCTACTTGTGGTTGGTGAAGAAATGTGCTTAATTTTATTTCAAATGTGGTGGGTGGCAATAGTAGCAGGTAAATCCATCAGGTAGCTAGTCAAGTCTGTTTCGGCGGGCTAAAATTTTTCTATAAATAGAGGGCTAATGTAAGACCCCAACTTATTATTAATGAAATTTAATTTTCTCTATTTATTATTTTGAAATAGTAAGGGTTGATTTGATTAATGTGGATAGTTAGGGGGTAAAATACGCAAATATTTCAAAATAAGCAAGTGGTTATAAAATATTCATTGTTGTTTGGGGAATATTCGTTTGGTCGTGGAATATTCGTCTTTATCGGAATATTCGTGACGACTGCAACATGACCATGTGTGGCCCCATAACTGAAAGCGATTGGATGAAGAAAACGACAAATATAAGTTGTTTAAAAATAATAACAGAAGTTGTTATTCTGGTTAATCTTGTTAAATACTCGATGGTTAAAACACAAGAAGATTACTGCGGTATTGCACCAATTATTGATTCTTACGTAAGAAGGCACTACTACTCAATAATGGTTACGATAATTACTTGCTCAAAGATTTTATTGATTTAATAATTCTTTGCGTTGATATTTTATATTCTTTGTTGTTTCAATAATCATCATTACACGAAGATTTTTTCATTATCGAAGAATAATTCATATTATCCGAATAATATTATTAGATAACATTATTGGCAATATCTAGAAAGTTACGTACAAGGAGAGGTTTGGTCACCTAATTGCGCTACACAAGAAGGAGAAATTCTTATTGGAAAGCCCCTTCCCTGAACCGTATGCAGTTGTCAATATTGTGATTCTGTAATATTATTTGTGAATAATTAATTATTGATTCATATGATGAGGAAAATATTGATTTTATGTGGATATAAATGGAGAAAATTTTAATGTGACAATTGTTGAAAATTAAAATTTTATCTTTTTTGATAAAATAATTCATTTAAATATATTATTATATTTTAATAATATAGTAATGGTGATATTTTTACAACGAATGTGGGATATATGAGTATACGAGGAGGAAGAGTATTTTTGTTGCAATAAATGTTTAAAACATGTTAAACATGTCATGACCCATTTATTAGTCGAAATTTGATTATAGCACCAAAATCGCCTGGCTTTATGGATTTTGGTCAATTTTTGTTTGGAATTCGGAAAAACTTTCTTCTGCAAAGTTGTAGAGAATTGAATTTCCTATAAAAAGTCGCGAGTTTAGAATTTTCTAACAAAAGGACTATTTATTGTGAATTATTTAAGTTTCGAAGCTCCAAAATAATTGATTTTTGGAAGTATAAAATATTTAAAATGACAAAAACGTTTTTTGTCATTATTGTGGGTCTTGCATGTGTTAGAAGTGGCTGATTTCAGATCTCTAAATGTGGGCTTAGGAATAAAAATTAATAAATTAATATTTTATTAAATTTTCTGCTTTGGTGTTCTAAGCATTTTCCTATAAATAGGGTGCTTAGGTTAGAATTGAAAATCACACCAGAAATTGAAGTTTTCTCTCTCTATATTATCGAGCGTATTCTTGTGAGTATTTTGAGTATTGCTATACGGTGCAAGTTCAAGTCATAGCCTATATCCGATGTTTCAGCTAGAAGTACTGATCTTTCGAGGTAAGGGATATTATTATTTTTCGTAATGATATTATTTCTTCAATATCATTATCTTTGAAATATTGATCTGAAGTTTTTATCAAATTTGGAACTTTTGGTGTCTGAGTTACTATTCACGATACTCTGACTATTATTCACGATATCTGATCTTATTCACGAATACTAAGACTATTCATCGAAAAATGAAAATTTTCCTTTTAAATCTAAAATATCTATTGTGGATACTAGCTTTGATTGTATCCATGTTTTGATCATTCTTGAATTTTACACCACTATGATTATTTTTGAGGTATTTTTGGACATAGATAAAACAAAATACGAATCCTTAATCCTTAATCCTTGTCATTTTGTTTCAATTGGATTCGCTTTTTTAAAATATTTTTCATCATCCTCGGTCTTAAATGATGATATTATTGAATATCTTTGGCTTGTAGTGCCAAGATGAATGATTTCTGAAGAATATCTTTGGCCCGTAGTGCAAAGATGAACAGGTGTTTAGATGAACATGACCAACTGATGAATATCTTTGGCCTGTAGTGTAAAGATGAATATTTGATTCCAGATGTATATTGATTGATGTTACAGGGATAAAAGATAGATGATGAACTTTTAAATTCATACATAGAAGATAGTAGTTTGCATTCTCTACTTAACTCTTATAATGAATTATTATTTCAATACCGCGAATATTGATTTAAAAACATGTTGTCTATTGTATTCTATTAGATTTTTCCCTGTTGAAGACTAATGATAATTTGTTGTATATTATCTTAGTCATAATATTCTTTACTGGGCTAGTTGAGCTCACCCTTTTTCTTTTTGTTCCATTTTTCTTCTCGTGAGGCGAGAATATAAGCGATACGAAGCCTGGGTATGAAATGAAGGTTCTGAGAGAGTTGTTTAGTAGTTCTCACCATTTTTGTAAAATAATGTATCAATAAATGTGATGAGGATTTATTTGAGTATAGATATTGTCTAGAAGATAATATTTGTATTCAAACTCACAGTTTTATTGTTGTAGTAATAAAGTTGTAGTTGTTTCTGTACCATGTATTGACAACTCAGAATAGGTGATGTATACCTATTTTGGGGGCGTCACAGCTAAGTTAAAATTGAAAATCACACCAGAAACATAAGCTTTCTCTCTTTCTCTCTCTATATTATCGAGCGTATTTTATGAGTATTTAGATACTTTGAGAGTTGATATTCAGTACAAGTTTCATTCAGCATCATATCCGACGTTTCATTCCGAAGTACTATTTCTTTGAGGTAAGGAATGTTATTTTCTTCATATATGATATTATTTCTTTCAATATCATTATGCCGAAGTATTAATCTGAACTTTTAATCAAATTTAGAACTTTTGTGTCGGGGTTACTATTCACGTATACGGCACTATTCATAAATACAACACTATTCACCGAAAAATAAAATTTTCTCTTTTTTTTCCTAGATGTCTTTTATGGTTACTATCTTTGATTGTATCCATGTTTTGATCTTTATTTTTGAATTCTACTTCACACTTGGTTATTATGGAGTATTATTGAATTTGGATAAACCAAAATACGAATCCCTAATATTTGTCCTTCTGTCTCACTGGATTCGTTCTCTAAAATATTTCTCATCATCTTCAGTCCTTAATGGTGATACTTGATGAATATCTTTGGCCTATAGTTCAAAGATGAATGATTACCTGATGAATATCTTTAGCCAATAGTGCAAAGATGAACAGGTGTTGAGATGAACATGACCAACTGGTGATACAAATGAATATCTTTGGCCCGTAGTGCAAAGATGTATATTGATTGATGTTACAGAGATAAAATATTGATGATGGACTTTTAAATTCATAGATGATAGTAGATTTCATTCTCTACTTAACTCTTCTAATGAATTGTTGTTTCCGTTGCAGTTGTTGATCTAAAACTTGTTGTCTATTGTATTCTATCAACTTTTTCCCTGTTGAAGACTAAGGATAATTTGTTTTATATTATTTTAGTCATAATATTCTTTACTGGGCTAGTTGAGCTCACCCTTTTCCTTTTTGTTCCATTTTTCTTCTCGGGAGGTGATAATTTAAATTTGGGACTAAATTTTGGGTATGGAGTGATGATTCAAGATAGTTGTTTTAGTAGTCCTCACCATTTTGTAAAATAGTGCATCAATAATTGTAATGAGGACATATTTGGGTGTGGATATTGTCTGAAGACAATATTTGTATTTAAACTCACAAAGATATGTTGTTAGTATTTTGCACGACAATTGTAATAATAAAGTTGTAGTTGTTTTCTGTACCATGTATTTGACGACTCAGAATAGGTGATGTATACCTATTTTGGGGGTGTCACACAATCCAACCGAAGGCTCACATCGGGTTCGGACTTGACTAGAGGACTCAAGGCCGAGACCCAACGCCTACCCCCGGACGAGTGCAGGTCGAAAGGACTCGAATGTCGACCCTCGAACACCATCACCTCACCCATGGGCTTCAGCCCGATGGGCTCACAAACCCTTTCCAATGTCAGGCTTTCGGCCCACGTGAAGGTCGGTAAAACACTCCCGAACATTGCCCTCCAGTCTCTAATTATAAGGTACTTATAATTGGAGACTTGAAAGGTCAGGTATTCGAAAGGTCACGTCAGCTAATGATGAGTTGCCTAGAGAATCCAAACGGTCTGTCCTCGTTTCTCGAAATGTTGCACGCCCTTCCAAGCTGGGTCCCACCCTGAGCACTTAATAGCCATCGTTGGGTCTTATACCACCCAGCGTATAAAAACCCCCTCCATCAATTGTTGTCATTTTTCCAGACTCCTTAATCACAAAAATTTTTGCTAAAATTTTCCGGCGAGGCGATTTCGGGCAAGCTCATATCTTCTCCAATACTTTACCAATTTTGTCTACTCTGCCCACTTTTAAACTTCGTTTTTGTCCGTTTTCTTCCCAAAACCTCACATTTGTGTCTCATTCCCTTCAATTTCAACACCAAATGGCTGATTCCAAAGACTCACTCCAAATTTCTTGAGCAGTTCCTCCCTCTCTGTCACCCCGTGATCTAATCCCAAATTGATTTGCCGTGGCTCTATCGATCTTCTACCCCTCGGGATTTCCTACTCTGATTAATGCTGAGGCCAAAATCTGAAATGCCTACCACTCCGAGACAGACTTTTCCCATATCAACCATTTCTCCTTCCCAAATTTCTAATATCCGAAACCTTTTCAACATTCCCAAAGAGTATAAGCTTCGGGTGCCCACCTCCAGCGAAAGAATGTTCTAGAGACCCGATGGCGAATGGGTGGCCGTTCCTCTGTACGTTCTGAAGTATGGGGTTCGGTTCTCTTTGCATGAATTCATCTCTTCTTTCCTATGCTTCGTAGGCATCGAGTTCGCACAACTCGTGCCGAACTCGTATATTCACCTTGTATCTTTTATAGCCCTATGCCAGGAGGTGGGGATCACTCCGGGCCTTGATTTTTTCTTCGCTTTATTCACCGTCAGTGGGTTGAAAGAACCCGGCCTTCGGTAGTTGAACAAACGACCCACTCGATCGGTCGCCGTCAAGACCCTTTCGAGCAACAAGGGGTGGCACGACAAGTGGTTCTTCGTCAAGGGCCTCGACCTCCAGCTCCTTCCTCACTGGGCCCAACCCGAGGAACATATAGCCAAAGTATCCAAATTCTCGAAGGACCGAGCTGATGCCTTCAAAGAATTCTACAAAAGGTGGAGCCAAACTTCATGGAATCTGGGGGTCTTGTTCAACGAGACCTGGCTATACAAACACGGGCGTAAGTATCTCACCTCTTGACTTTCCTTTTTGCCTTCTGATATTTTATGCCTTAACCCATTCTCTTCTGTGCAGTAACAATTTTCAAGCCCGAGGAGACCGACGAGTTTGTAACCCCCCTGCCAATTCCAGCCGGATCAATCCGTTTCCCCATTACTGATGACGAGGATGAAGGGGAGACCATCCCGATTGCTGAACTCTCGACTGGTTCTGCAACAAGTCCTGTCATCCTGGATGCTCTCGTTGCTGAACCCTCCGGCAAGTCAATTTTGAAGATGGGTCAGGCTGAGAAGATGGCCATGTTGAAGAAGACAAAGAAACCTTCTATCAAGCCTTCCACCACAGTCCCCCACAAGGTCCCTTCTTCAGCCGCGCCGAAGCCAACTTCTCCACCCGCTCCTCAAGTCGAAGTGATCGAGGATTCGGAGGACACCGAAGAGGCTCCTCTCGAACCTCGATCTAAAAAACCCCAACTAACTGAGTATTTTGAACAACAAGTTGCTGTTGCCGATCCCATCACCACCGCCACTCCCACCTTCGGACCAAGCTCTTCCCATGGATCGCCAACCACCTGTTGGCCGAAAAGTCCTTCGGAAGTGTTCCCCTTCACCCTCTTCGATCACTTCAAACTATCGAGTGATGACGAGCGGTTCAAGGGTTTCTCTTCCGAAGAGTACCTATTCGCCTACGTCCGCGCCCAGTGCCAGGTAACTCTAAGTTTTAATTTGCTTGTTGTTATAAACTTGTACTTTTACTTCGAGTGCTGATGTATGTGTTTGCTGCAGGCCAACGCTATACTCGCTCGAGCCATCCCTCCTCTTGCCCGAACCATGAAAAAAGAAGTTCAACTGAGGACGGATGTACAGCTGCTCGAAGCTAAGGTTGGTGGTCTGCGTTCAGACCTGAAGAAGGAGCAGGATCTACATGTTGAGACCCAAAACAAGACGGCACGAGCTGATCATCGTGCTGAGGAGCTCGAGAAGAAATATGCATTACTTCTGGAGGAGAGGGATCACCTGTCCTAGGAGGTCAAGGATCGGGAAAAGGCTGTCGACGCCCTGCAGGAGAAATTTTCAGAAATAATGGCCAAAATGATGCATGTTATGCGGGAAAACACCAGCTTAACCGCTGAAGTCAACTCCTTTCCTGAGAAGCTCGCCGAGGCCCAACAGCAGGCGATTGCCGAGTATGAATAGTCCGATGCCTTGAATGATAAGGTCATGGCCCAGTTTGGTGAAGGGTATGAAGCTTATCGGGAAAAGGCTCGGGTGAAGCTGATAGCTGTTGGGCTCGATACCTCCCTCCTCGACTCATCGGATGACGAATTCAAAGCCGGCGATGACCCTCCTCCCGAATAGCCTTTTCAAGACTTTGTAAAATTTTTGTACTTCTTCTATTTTACTTTTTATTTGTACTTCGCCCGAATCGTAAGCGATCGGGTTTTGTAAAAATTTCAAAGTATAAATAGAGTATCTTTGTTCATAAATTTTTGTAATTAGTTATACTTGTGACTTATCTCGATCAGTGGTGTCTTTCTAACCTCTTGATCGGATAGTGCTCGAAGCTTGTCTGATAATCTCGATCAGTTACACCCGCGACTGTACCGATCAATTTTGTCGTTTTTTGACTTTCTGATCGGTTTAAGCCCGATGTTTATCTGATCGGAAACTGAAAACCGTATGAATATAGATGAAGTTAAACATCTTCAAAGAAAACTTTCATTTATTTCATTTAAGTTTGAAACGGTTACAAGGATAAAGAAAAGAATGACACAACTATTACTGGTAAAATTTTCTAAGTCTTCCAGCATGTCATGTATTCTTTACTTCCGAACCATCCATTGCTCGAAGCCGGTATGTACCTGGCTTTGGCACCTCTACCACCTCATAAGGTCCCTCCCAGTTAGGCATCAGTTTTCCAGTGTTCTGGGGGGTTAATGCCTCCGACTCTTGGAGGACCAAATCACCTACTGTAAATCTCCTCGGCTTCACCTTTTGGTTGTAGTGTCGAGCTGTTCTCTGCTGATAGATAGCCAACCTCAACATAGCAGAGTCCCGAACCTCTTCCAGCAGATCCAAATTTATTTTCAGACCGTCGTCATTGTATAGCTCTTTGTACTGACTGACTCAAAGAGTGGGGGATCCATTCTCAACTGGTATGAGTGCATCGGTCCCGTATGCCAGTCTAAACGGAGAATCCCTGGTTGTTGTCCTCGGAGTAGTCCGATATGCCCACAAAATACTTAGTAGCTCTTCGGGCCACCGACCCTTTAATTCATCCAACCTTCATTTTATCCCATTGAGCAGGGTTCGGTTGGTCACTTCCACTTGACCATTCGATTGAGGATGAGCGACCGAGGTCTTGCAATGCTGAATTCACAACTCCTTCAAAATGCCCTCGAACTTTGACCCCACAAACTGTCTGCCATTATCAGAGACCACTGCCATCGGAATACCGAAACGATAAATGATTCCTTCTTTGAAAAATTTCAAGCATTCTTGTTCGGTAATCTTCTGTAGTGGTTTGGCTTCGACCCATTTCGTCATATAGTCGATAGCCACGATCACAAAACTAACTTGTCCCTTGGCCTTGGCAGAGGTTCTTAGGATGCCGATTCCCCATACAATGAAAGGGAATCGGGGATAAGACCGAATCTGACTCTTCTAAGGTTGATGTGGGATTGTCTTTGTTCTATGCACACAAGCCAATCATGTTTGATGATAAAGCATATACTTTGTAACAATCTTATTCATTTATTAATAAAAAGTATTAATTTATTAAAGGCTTTTAATTATCTACATGATCTTTGTTTTTTATAATATGTGATAAACCCATAGTTTTAAGCAATGCTTTTAGAATAATGATGATGATCATTCTAATGAGATCTAAATTCTTAGAAAGCTTAAAACTAAAATAGTTCCCAATCATTGGATTACTAAATTGGGGATTAGTGAATCCGGATAGATTGGTACATACGTTGCTTGCTCATTGGATGAGGATGATTGATCTCATGATCATTTGTGTGGAGACACTAAAAGCAAGTATGTAGGTGCTTATTAGAGAATAAGTTCATTTGAGCGTGGCTCGCTAAGGAATACCTAATGGAGTTTTACTTGCTGTCGATAGGAATTCTGTAGTGATAGTAGTCTGAGTGATCCTTGGACTTGAGATCATCATAGTATCTTGTGTATGATGAGTTATACTTTGACTTATTCCTTAAGACCCTTAGGGTATATCAAAGGGTATGCTTGGGTATAATAAGTTGTACATGGAGATAATGTATGATCAATAAAGAATCTACCACTTCTAATAAAAGAAGAGAAATGTCCTATGTGATTCGATAAATGACAACCCAAAGAGTCCTTGGCGAAGGAAGAATGAAATTAGAAAGGAGTTTCTAATTTGCATTATTTGAGTTGTGCATTTAAGGATCGAAATACATATAATTAAATAAAATAAGACTTGACGGTAATTCCATGTCTTATATTTAATTGGGACATTGTATGGTGGAAGGATTGAATTATCTGGTAACTATTTACTCAAAGGTTCTTTTATGATTAATGTTGAAATCTATATTATCCGGAAAGTCGTTGATGATCGCTAGGAGGCTTATCCTATTGTAGAATAAATATTATTTATTTAAATAAATTAATTGTTTAATTTATTTATTTAAATAAGATTAGAATTGTTTCTAATTGATTTATTCACAACCGTTTAATATGGAGAACCTAAAGGGTCACACCATAAAAGGAAGAATAATTATTTAAGAAGTTAATGGCATAATCGTAATAATATGTTATGTATATTTAATTTAATCTATGGTGATAGAATAAATTAAATAGCTTAATATTTATTATTTAATATTTTAGAAATATTAAATATAAATTAATAAGAGGAGTCTTATTAATATTATTACAATTATTATTATTATTTTAATTTCTAAAAGAGTTTAGAAATTAATTTAATATAAATACTCTCATTTATTCCTAATAGGATTAGGAGGAAAATTAGTTAAAGGAGTTTAATTAATTATCCTAATAAGATTAGGGAGCCCATTTAATTAAAAGAGTTTAATTAAATAATACCTTTTCCTTAATTATTAAATAAGGTTACTTGATATCTTTATAAGAGGAGTCTTATATCGATATATCAAGATATACGACTTCGAAATTCCAAAATTGGATTTGTTGGAGAGTATCCTTTTATATAGAGATAGAAAAACTAGGGTTTAGCCAACCACCCATCTTCTTGAATCTTTTCTTTTCCTTGGTGGATCACCTCTGAGGCCAAACACTTGGGTGGCTAACGTTGATCGAAGGAAGGAACCAAACCCGGTGGATTCAAGTTGAGCGAAAAGGATTGGAGGTGAACTTGTACTGAGGAAGCTTCGATCTTCAAGGTATGATTTTATTCTTTATCTTTTTGTTTAATTAATAATTGTGCATAAAGGGTGATCCGGGTATATGGTTTGTAAAATTTTAAACTCGATTTTTACACGCTTTCGCTTATTTTTGCAATTTGATTGCGTTCATGAATATTACAAACCTAACGGTGGCATCGAGCCAAACCTTTATGTAAATTATTAATTATTTTAATTTGATATGTATATTGATATGTGTTTAGAATAATTTAATTGGGCATAATTTTATTGTATAAAATTTATTTAAAAAAAAAAAAAAAAAAAAAAAAAATTTTAATTTGATTCGCTGCCATTTTATTAATCTTGTAATCATGTAATCATGCTTCAAATTTATTAAGTGGTGATTACGTGGAAGGGTTCTGAATTAAAAAAAAAAAAAAAAAAAAAATAGCCATTTTTTTTTTGTTAAAATATCATATATAATTGAGTTATAGTTTATTAAATTTTATTATATATATATATATTTATATATGATATATTATTATTAATTGTTTGATTCCTTTGGTTCCTATATTATATATATATATATATATATATTTATATATAAAAGGATATTTTGTTTTGTTTTTTATATATATATAAAAGGAATATGTTTTAAGGATTCTATATAGAAACAATATATATATATATATATATATATATATTTATATATATATATATATATATATATATATATATATATATATTAATTATTTTATTATTAAAATAAATAATTATTTTAATTTTAAAATAAAAGATTTATTTTAATCTTAAAATAAAATATTTATTTTAATATTAAAATAAAAGAGTTTATTTTAATTTTAAAATTAAATTTCATGCTAACTAATTAGAGTTGGAATTGGATTCCATGATTTACTAATTGGAGTTGAAATTGTATTCCATTTTCCTTAAATAAAGGAGTTTATTTAGATATGAAATAAGATTTCATATTATTCAAAATAAAAGAGTTTATTTGTGAATAGGAAAGAAGAATCAATTTCCTTAAATAAAGGAGTTTATTTAGATATGAAATAAGATTTCATATTATTCAAAATAAAGGAGTTTATTTGTGAATAGGAAAAGAAATCAATTTCCTTTAATAAAAGATTTTTTTTTTACATGTTGGATTTATTTTTAATTAAAAATAAGAGTTTTTTTTAATTATTTTTTAATTGGAATTGGATTCATAATTAATTAAAATAAAAGGAGTTTATTTTGATTAAAGATTTTGATTAAAATAAAATAGTTTATTTTATTCAAAATTGGATAAATTAAAATAAAATAGTTTTATTTTGATTTAAATTTGGATTAAAATAAAGGAGTTTATTTTGATTCAAAATTAGATTTTATACTAACTAAATTTGCCCATTAAATGATATCAATATATATATTAAATGTTTATTATTCATGAGATGAATGTTATTTATTGATGCATATGGTGATGTGTATGATAATAAATGGGATTGATTATGGACTATTGACCAATGTGATTGGATTTTATTTTAGTTGGATGCATGAATGTATGGGTTTTATTAAATGGGGTCTGCGTGACCTCGCCTTCTCTAATTTTTCTTAATGTAAATTCTATCTCCTCCTATGTACTTCCCTCGATCTGGCGATCAAGGTTTCTATTTATTTTAAATAGTTTTGTAATAGGAATAGTTAGAATTAATTTTGAAAAATTGGAGATCAAGGAGCAAGAGCGCTTGAAGACCCGTTTGTAATGGAGCCCGGTTTAAATGTAATAGTTATATTTAAATATTATTTCTTGCACCCCTAGGGTTTGACCTTTTGGTTCACTTGGTGGCTCTAGTGAACCAAACTAGAATAAAAGTCCATAATCAATCCGGGTAGAATATAGTATTCTATATGTGCATGCTTATACTATATATATATATATATATATATATTATGCAAACATGTTTTGCATGTTCATTAATATATATATATATATTTATATATATATATATGCATAATACGCTAAAAAAAGATGAGACAAATTAATAACAAACCCTCAATTTTTATATTAAGTCCTAAGCGTTCAAAGATATTTGGAATATCGAGCGTCGCCTTCTAGCATGATAAAATTAATAGAGTATTAAATATTTAATATGAGTTTGTTGTGTCACCACAAGGCAAGTATTAAGTATTTAAGATGTTAATTTATCACATTTGATGCTTATAAAGAAAATTGAACAATATTGTTTTGTTGTGTCACCACAAGGATGATATTTTTCTTTTTGAATATATGGAGTGCTAGGTTGGACTTAACTTGGATAATTTTGATTCGATGTGCCACCACTTGATCAAAATAATCTAAGAGGCAAAAAGAAAGGAGTTGCATAGTTGATGTAATTGACAAAAGTTGTCTACCTATTTATTTATATATAGTTTGTTGTGTCACCACAAGGCTATATACATTTGAAATGGGATCCTTATTCTCACTAGCAAATCTTTAATTAGATTTTGCGAACTATATAAGTGAGGTAATATAGTTTGAAGAAAATAGTGGGAGATACCAATTTAAAACAAGACCTAATTTATTTTGGTAATTAATAAAAATGATGTATGTTAAAATGTTGTTAATTACAAATTCATTTATGAATTTTACAATGTCTAAAATTACTATCATTTGCGAAGCATATTAGATGCTAAATTAACGAGATCAAATTAAATGGATTGGTTAAGGAATTTGAGAATAGTTCTCATGGTGAAAAGTTATCTTATGTCCTTAATACGCCTATCCTCCTGCAATGGTTGCGAATAATGCCTCTGAGGAAGAGATTGCTACTTTTAGAAAGTGGCAAGATGATGCCTGCATTGGCTCGATGCATCATGCTCGCATCCATGAGTAACGAGCTTGAGCTTGACGTCGATGAAACTATGGATGCTTCTACTATATTCCCGCACATCAAGTAGTTGATGGTGAGGAAAGTAGGGGCCGATAGATATCGATATCTAAGGAGCTCTTCCGATCTAGAATGGCCGATGACACTATAAATGATGATAAAAGTTCTTAACATAATCAATTTGATTGATCAATTAGACAAACGAGTTTTTGTCATGGATGGAGAGTTGAGCCAAGATTTGATCTTGCACTCAATCCGGACTCCTTTCACAATTGTTGTGAATTTTTCATATGAACAAGCTAGATATCGACCTCATTGATTTTGCTTAACATGTTGAAAAATGTTGAGAGTCACTTTCAACCAAGAAAGACCAAGTCTTACTTGGTAGGGGCCAAAGGATCTTCCGAAAAGAAGAACGATTCAAAGAAGGTAAATAGAAAGGCAAAACAAAGGATAATAAGAACAAAAGCGATCGGATATAGCAAAGGAGTTTGCTTCCACTGCTATAAGCTTTGACACCGGAAAGAAAGCTGCGAGAAGCATCTTGCGAGGCTAACCAAAGAAAGCTTAGTGAAGTTTCGGTTATAAATACAATTTTTGTTCATGATTTAAATAAATTTTCTTTAAGTCGAGGTTCTACTTGGGTATTGGATATCGACTTTGGTTATCATAAATATAGATTTATGAAGGACCAAGCGAGTAGAAAGCTAAACAAATATAAGTAATCCTATGTGTGGGAAAATGAAGCAAAGGTTGCCATGCATTAGCCATAGAAACTTATAGTTTAGCAATGCCTACGGCAAATCTATTAAGTCGATAAGTTGTTATTGTATTCCAGTTCTTGTTAAAAATATTATTTCCATTTTATTGTTGGACAATGAAATCTTTGGTATTATAATTAAGAACAATTGTTGTTCTATTTATAATAATAATGTTTTGTATAGAACTGGAATATTACTTAATAAATTTTGTATACTTGACTTACGTGAAAATAATTTTGCAAATTGAACAAACTAGTATAAGAAAAGGAGATGATCATTCAAAGAGTTGAATGTGTGTATTTGTTGAAATACAAGTGTGAATTATTTGAAAGGTTCAAAGAATTCAGAAGTGAAACAAATTGACAAAGTATTAAGATTCTTTGATTAGATCAAGGAATAAATACTTGTGCAATAAGTTTCTAGATCATCTCAAATGGTTTTCTCATAATGGACACCTCATGATACGTAATAATTGATTGATGTATCTGAAAGGAAAAATCATACCTTGTTGAACATGAGTGCGGTCCATAATGATTTTACTGACATTCCAAAGATCCTTCAGGATCATGTCCTAGAAATGGTCGCATATCTACGAAAAAGGTAACCTCAAAATCCATTTCAAGACTCCATAAAAGTTATGGATGGGGAGGATTCCTAATCTTAAGTATGTTAAGATAAGGGGTTGTCCAACTTATGTGAAAAGGTTTCAAAGGATAAGCTTGGGACAAGATTTGACAAGTACTGATTTGTGGGACATCCTAAAAAAGTAAGTTTAGGGTATATGTTCTATAATCTACTTAGCAAAAGGTGTTTGTTGAGAAACACGCTGCCTTCTAAGATAAAGGTGTTTATCATTGAAGGGGCTAGTGGGAGGATAATAGATCTTGAAGAGTTCAAGAACCACAAAACACTATAAAGTCAAATAAGAGGAACTTATAGATAGACCTATTGTACCCACAAACCAAGAATCGTAAATGAATAATACCAAGAGATACAGAAGATGGATTCATAGGAGATGATGGATTCATCATAGATGATGATGATGAGTTGTAGACATCATAGAAGATGATGATCCGAATATACATTCGATGAGGTCAAAAGAGTTTGATTTTATCAAAAATAAGAATGAACCTAGTGTGTACAAAAAAGGGTCGATGGGAGCGTCGTGACATTCCTAATATTATATGTTGATATACTACGGATAAGGAATGACATACCAATGCTACAATCAGTAAAGATAAAGTTGTCTAAACATTCCTCCATGAATGATTTGGGAAGAGTATCTTAATTGGGGATAAAATCTATATAGATAGATTTAAGAGGATGCTCGACTTAACCCAAGGAACGTATATTCATTTGATGCTAAAGTCGTTTAGCATGGCAAACTCCAAGAGATGTCTCATGTTGATGAGCTATGGAGTGTATCTCTCTTAATAGTCCCCACAGACTCCAAAAAGAGAGATCGCATGAGTGACAATCATGTATGCAATGAAATATACGAGACCTGATGTTGATCAGTCATATTATGGAGAAGTTCACTATGAGTCAGTGAAAAACATCTTAAAGTGCTTAACCGGCACTAAGGATGTGATCATATTCATGGTGGGTCTAAATTAAAACTAGAGGGCTTAACAGACTCAAGTTTTTCAGACAGACCAAGATGACAGAAAAATCCACTTTAAGGTAAAGCGTTACCTTGAGCGATGGTGTGCGATGAATTGGAAAGGTTCCAAACAATGAAAGAGTTCTTTGGTTTAGTGATAAAGACAAAGTATATAGCTATAAATGAAGCTGCAAGTTGATTGTTTGGATTAAAAGTTCATTACAAGAACTAGAATAGTTCCTAAGTCTCATCTTGGATCTAAACATGTGTTGTGGCACTTTCATTTGATTATTAGAATCATTGAAAGATGGGAAATCACTATAGAGATAGTGGACTCTCAAGAACAACATTACATATCCATTAACTAAAGCTTATCCAACAGCAGGATAATCGTCACTTAGAGAAGAAGAGTATGAGATACCATGGCGATTGGCTTTAGTGCAGTGGGAGATTGAAAGTAGTATGCACACAAGCCAATCATGTTTGATGATAAAGCATATACTTTGTAACAATCTTATTCATTTATTAATAAAAAGTATTAATTTATTAAAGGCTTTTAATTATCTACATGATGTTGTTTTATAATATGTGATAAACCCATAGTTTTAAGCAATGCTTTTAGAATAATGATGATGATCATTCTAATGAGATCTAAATTCTTAGAAAGCTTAAAACTAAAATAGTTCCCAATCATTGGATTACTAAATTGGGGATTAGTGAATCCGGATAGATTGGTACATCGTTGCTTGCTCATTGGATGAGGATGATTGATCTCATGATCATTTGTGTGGAGACACTAAAAAGCAAGTATGTAGGTGCTTATTAGAGAATAAGTTCAACGAGCGTGGCTCGCTAAGGAATACCTAATGGAGTTTTACTTGCTTTTCGATAGGAATTCTGTAGTGATAGTAATCTGAGTAATCCTTGGACTTGAGATCATCATAGTATCTTGTGTATGATGAGTTATACTTTGACTTATTCCTTAAGACCCTTAGGGTATATCAAAGGGTATGCTTGGGTATAATAAGTTGTACATGGAGATAATGTATGATCAATAAAGAATCTACCACTTCTAATAAAAGAAGAAATGTCCTATGTGATTCGATAAATGACAACCCAAAGAGTCCTTGGCGGGCGAATGAAATTAGAAAGGAGTTTCTAATTTGCATTATTTGGAGTTGTGCATTTAAGGATCGAAATACATATAATTAAATAAAATAAGACTTGACAAAGAATTCCATGTCTTAAGACCCAGATTTTATCAATAAAGATTTAAATTTTGTCGAAATAATTTTTAATATTATGGTGTGAATTTGAGATAATATTATAGTTGTGGGTAGTATTTATAAATTTTGCAAAGTATGCAAGTGGTTATATTATATTCGATTGGTCTGGGAATATATTAGGTTTAGCGAGGAATATTCGTATAACTACTCAATCATTGGTGGACCCCATTATATGTAATTATTGTTGGATTGAGAAAAAAACGACAAAAATATTTTATTGAAATAACGGCGGAAGTTTTACCGTTGATATCGTTGAACTACTTTAAGAGTAAAAGTAAAGAATACGATGTCGTGTGTGGTCGATAAGAAGTACACACAGATTGATTATCGATGCTTATGTGAGAAGTCACTCAATTTGATTCCATTATTGTCGATTAATAATATGAATTATTATAATGATAATGACGCTTTGTTTTATTCAGATTATTAACGTAATAAAAATGTAAACAAAAACATTATTTATATAAAATGTAATACTTTATTAAAGTTATTCTATAAATAGAATATATTATATTTTATTATATAGTGTTGCATAGTGTTTTTGCATAGTGTTTTTGCATAGTATTGCATAGTGTTTGCATAGTAAAATGTTTTTATATAAATAGAATATATTATATTTTATTTAAAAGATTTTGCTTTAAATATGGACCGTCAGATTAAAAGTAAATCAATCTGGACCGCTTCATGGATTAATTACTATGCATTCTATTTTCCTATAAATAGAAGCTCATTCCTTCATTATTTTCTTACTTAATTCAAATTGAAACTCTAGAGAGAAAATTATAGAGAGAAGCTTATAGAGAGAAAATCTATAGAGAGAAAGAAGAAGAGTATTCGCACTTCACTACTTTGATATCCAAAGGTTTTACTTTTACTTGGTAAGTGATATTATTTGTTGTACCCGTAGTGGGTGTTATTCTTTCTTATTCATGAAGAGAACTTCATTATTCCATTCATTATTTATTCATTGGAATAACTCAGTAAAAGTGGCATACCCTATACATAACTTTTATACGCTATGATACCTATACTTGGTGAAATCCTTATATTATTCCATTCTTATTTATTCTCATTGAATAACTCAGATACGCTGAATCCCCTATACTTGGTGATCTTCTTCTCGTTATTCCATTCTTTATTATTCTTGTTGAATATCCATGCATGTTTTTTACACGACCGGTTCCATTTTATTATTCCGTTGGAATTCATCATGCATATGTTTTACGGACTGGTTTTTTATCATTACATTTGGAATATCCTTCCATGTGTTTTTATTATTCCATCTTTATTATTCTGTTGGATCATCCTGCTTGTGAATTTCACCGACCGTTCCGTTATTATTATTCTGTTGAATAACTTTGTCTATGCGGCAATACCGCATGCATGGTGATTTCTTTTGTTATTCCATTCTTTATTATACCCAAATGGTTAAAACTTTGACTTCTATACTCCATGAAATTAGTAGAATATCCTTGATATTTGCGTTTCATCCAAAGATCTTTTCATGGAAATATTCTTCCGATCATTCTTGAATTTTACTCTACAAAAAAAAGATCTTGTTGACAATTTGGACGTTAATAATTCCTGGATAAAATAATTCTTGAACTTGTTTTATTGAATTATTATGTCATTGTCATCATCCTCATGTTATATTATGTTATCTTTGGCTTACGTGCATAGATGAACTTAGTATGATTATGACCGAGGATCATTCTAGGTATAATCATGGCTTGATATAAATGATGTGATAAAAGTCCTCGGTGGCACAATGTAATGCGATGATGGATAGTTTTTGGTATGATTATGACCAGGGGTGATTCGGTATAGTCATGACCATTGATAATTTGATGAAAATCCTTGACCGTGGTACAAGGATGATTAGATGTTGTGGTTTATTTATTAAACTGAGTCTTAGTGATAAAAATTGATGAAAACCTTTTAAAACCTAAAAGATAGTAGACTTTATTTTCTACTTGACTCTTTTAATGGATTGCATATTCCACCGCAGCTTAAACCGGTTGTCTATTGTATTTTATCGCTTTAACATTGTTGAAGACTAATGATAATTTATTCGCATTATCTTAGTCATAATATTTCTTCTTGGGCTAGTTGAGCTCACCTTTTCTTTCACCGTTTTTCTCTTGAAATGAGAACATAGCCGGACGAGTCGGGGAACGGAGTAATGGTCCGGAGGATAGCATTAGTAGTCCTCACTATTCTCGTGAAATAAAGTGATAATAGTTGTAATGAGGACTCCTTTTGAGTTTGTATAATATCTAGTAGACAATATTTGTATTCAAACTCACGCTTTATGTCGATATTACACCTACAGTTATATAAGTAAGTTGTATTTGAATTTATGTACCATGTAAGTGGCGACCCAAGATGGGTGACGATACCTAATTTTGGGGGGCCACAACAGGTATCGAGCTTAGGATATGATCCTCGGCTAAGATGTGAGATAAGAACTAGGAGGGGAGAGAGACGGGGAATTCTTCAAGTTTAGTATGACCTACCTAAATTTATTTTTGTATATTTAATTGGTTCACGTAGATAGGGATAATATGTGATATGTTAATTAACCCTTGTTTTGTGACAAAGTTTTGAGAATGGCATCCTAAAATGTGAGAGATAAGCAATGAAGCACATGAGAGTGTTGATTCACCAAACAAAAAAAAGGTAAACGACCAACAACACGATAATAATCATACTCGGTGGCAACGGCCATATCGTAATAATGATAACCATCGTGGGGAAATTATCATGCTAAGAATGGTAACCACTTTAAAGTTGGTAGTAATCATCAAGCAAAGATAATAGAAGTGGAAATTGCAAGAAGAGAAGGTCATTTAGCTCAATTTTGTTGTGCACCAAAGTCAAGTCTAGTGACTATGCACCAAAGTGTTCAAAGGTGGATATGGACAAAACAAAGTCGTTGGTTTTAGGAAGTTAGCTTTTCATGACTTCTCAAAAAGCGAGTAAACCGAACGGTTAGTTACGGGTAGTTAGTTAATTATAAATTAAAGTCTATACCTTATAAGATACCGGTTTCTACCCATTATTTTATCTCTCTTAGTTGCGCTCAACGCTTAAATTTGACTCGGAGAAGTTAGACTTTGACTTATCGGTTGAAACTTCGTTAGTAGGAGCCTTCGTTACCTCTTACTATTTTTAAATCTTGTTTGATTCAAATAAACACTTTCACGCTACTCCGTCGATCTTATCTTTTTGAAAATACTTGCCTTTGATGTGATTTTAGGAATCAATTGATTAACTACTCATCATTCTTTTTGTAAGGTTGTTAGCTTTTATATTCATAACCAACTTGTTATACGAATTCAAAGTAACCAAACCTAAAGTTAATCATTGTTATATCAAGCCATAAGTAAAGAGCCCCGAACCTTTCGTTGTTGACTTCCTTGTGTGGAATGCACCGCAAGCCGACTTTCTCAGTAGCGCTTACATCGTGAATGAAGATGGCAAGTTTATAGGTATCATTGTGAGGTGCTATCTAGGTTAAGGGATAGAAGTCACAGTTGGTATCAATGTGACGTATTATCCAAGTCTTGACGAGAGTAACAGCTTTGAATGATATTTCTATCATTAATAAATTTCTTGACGTATTCTTGAAGACTTCTAGCCTACCCTAGAGCGTGAAATCGAATTTTGTATTGACCCCAAAGACAAAAACCCATTTCTTAAACCCTCAAATATTTCTTCAACTAAAAGGATCTCATTTTTTAGGTTTATGATGAAAGTCATAATAAAAGCATTGGACTAATGAAAATCATGGGTATATGAAGTATTAGTAAGTGTTATGATGAGTTATGTTGGTTATTATGTGAAAACATGAAAGTTTCTTAGAAATCACAAAGAGTTGAAAATCGATTTTGGTGAAAAACGTAACATGAAATTCAATTGACCATATCTCCTATTATATTTTTTGAATTTTTGAGTGTGGTCAAGTCCTAGAGTTAGATCTATGAGTTACCTAACTAATCCAAGTGGAATTACTGGAAAAGGTGTTGTAGATTTTTGTGTGGACTGATTTTAGCAAAGGAGTGCAAAGCTGCAAAAACCAAAAAAGCTACTGCCATGATTTTAGAGGGGCTGTTTCGGCCACTTAAATTATGAGAAAAATTCTGGCCTTTTGGGACATGAAGGTATATGGTATAAAGTACCTCCTGTCCAAAAATGAGCTCATTCTGACTTAAAATGAGCAAGTTATGACTATTTCAATATTTAGGTTTTTCCGATTTAAAAACGCTATAACCGGAGTTCTATAACTCCAGATGACCATGAAATTTAAACTGGAAGCTCACGTTAACATGTGTAAGGTCCTGCCAAGATTTGGGAATTTTGGAGTTAAACTTGAGGTAGCTAATTTCTTAAGGAATTAATTAGAAATTGATTTTTGAAAAATAGTAAATGAATTTTAAAATTCCGAGAAAATATATTTTCATTATGGGACTATATTATGCTAAATCCCAGAAAAGAAATATTTTTGGGACTGATTTGGTATTTTTCATGAAAATAGTTTAGTTACTGAACATATGAGTTAAATATGTTATGTGAAGTAACAAAGTTGAAAATAGATTTTATGGCTAGAGAATCCTATATAGAGTATATGCATATTTTTTGATGAGGATTTGATAATTGGTGATGATATCTTATGAGTATGGCATTTTGAATGATTAAATGCATTATATGGTAAAGCGTAAAACAATTGAGATAAATTGTTTATAAATTTAAGAAGTGATTAAAATATTGTTATAATATTAATGATATTAGATTATGAGATTATTAAGTGATTGATAACATGGGGATATTCTTGAATCTGGATAAATTATATTATAAATGTTTAATATTTATCCTTTATCTCATTTGATTGATTCTTTATATCATTATCCTCATGCTTATATTATGTTGAAAGTCATCTCATGGTACATGGACTTGGCATGATTATGACCATGGATGGTTCTTGGTATGATCTTTGGTAGTAGAATTGAAATGGACTTTATAATCATGATTATAATTTGAATTGATTATTGTTGAATACACAATTATCTTTGGTAGTAGTGCATGGATAATTTGTGGTCGTAATTGAATACACGATTATCTTTGGCCGTAGTGCATGGATAATTTGTGGTCGTGATACTAATGAATACACGATTATCTTTGGCAGTAGTGCATGGATAATTTGTGGTCGTGATACTAATGAATACACGATTATCTTTGGTCGTGTAGTGCATGGATAATTTGTGGTCGTGATATGAATAATGAATACACGATTATCTTTGGTACGTAGTGCATGGATAATTTGTGGTCGTGATACTAATGAATACACGATTATCTTTGGTCGTAGTGCATGGATAATTTGTGGTCGTGATACTAATGAATACACGATTATCTTTATCTTTGTAGTGCATGGATAATTTGTGTGTGATATGATACATTTATCTTTCGTCGTGATACTAATGAATACGATACTATTATCTTTATCTTTGGTAGTGTATGGATAAATTCGTGGTCGTGATACTAATGAATATCCTCACCACGTAGTGCGGGATGATTCGATGATATGGATTAATTATTGAAATGAGTCTCAAAGAATGAAATATTAATTCATGGATGTGGTAAAAGTCATCTTTGGTCAGTAGTGCATTGATAGACTTGGTATGATTATGACCAAGGATTATTTAGGTATAATCATGATCAGTAATTGAAAACACGAATATCCTTGCCAAAGAGGTGCATGGATAATTCGTGGTCGTGATACTATTAAGTCGCTGTCTCAAAGATTATTGGTTTTACAATTGTATATCTTTTTTCAGAGTGCAAAGATGAATTGTTAATGAATATCTTTGGCCGGATTGCAAAGATGAATTTAATATTTTCAACGATAAAGGTATTCAAGGTATCCTCACCTCTTTATCATACCAGTATCGTACCTCTCTAATTTCGAGGGCTTAAATTCCATAAGGAGGGAGATTGTGAGACCCCAGATTTTTTATCAATAAAGATTTAAATTTTGTCGAAATAATTTTTAATATTATGGTGTGAATTTGAGATAATATTATAGTTGTGGGTAGTATTTATAAATTTTGCAAAGTATGCAAGTGGTTATATTATATTCGATTGGTCTGGGAATATTTGGTTTAGCGAGGAATATTCGCATAACTACAATCATCAGTGGACCCCACAATGTAATTATTGTTTGATTGAGAAAACGACAAAAATATTTTATTGAAATAACGGCGAAAGTTTTACCGTGTTGATACCGTTGAACTACTCGGTAGTAAAAAAGTACAAGAATACGTGTGGTTGCATAAGTAGCATACACAGTATTGATTATTGATGCTTATGTGAGAAGTCACCTCATTTGATTCCATTATTGTTATTAATAATATGAATTATTATAATGATAATGACGCTTTTGTTTTATTCAGTATTATTAACGTAATAAAATGTAAACATCTTTTATATAAAATGTAATACTTTATTAAAGTTATTCTATAAATAGAATATATTATATTTTATTATGCATAGTGTTGCATAGTGTTTTTTGTAGTGTTTTTTTGCATAGTAGTATTGCATAGTGTTTGCATAGTAAAATGTTTTTATATAAATAGAATATATTATATTTTATTTAAAAGATTTTGCTTTAAATATGGACCGTCGATTAAAGTAAATCAATCTGGACCGCTCATGGATTAATTACTATGCATTCTATTTTCCTATAAATAAAGCTCATTCCTTCATTATTTTCTTTACGAATTCATTCAAAACTCTAGAGAGAGAAATTATAGAGAGAAGCTATAGAGAGAAAAATCTATAGAGAAAAGAAGAAGAGTATTCTGCACTTCACTACTTTGATATCCAAAGGTCTTTTACTAAGGTAGGGATATTATTTGTTGTACCCGTAAGGGTGTTATTCTTTCTTATTCATGAAGAGAACTTCATTATTCCATTCATTATTATTCTCATTGAATAACTCCTTAAAAAAGTGGCATACCCTATACATAACCTCGTGATATACGCGCAGATACCCTATACTTGGTGAAATCCTTATATTATTCCATTCTTATTTATTCTGTTGAATAACTCAGTATACGCTGAATCCCTATATACTTGGTGATCTTCTTCTATTCCATTCTTCTATTATTCTTTGAAATATCCTTTCATGTGTTTTTTACATTTTTACCTCGGTTCCATTGCTATTATTTATTATTATTCTGTTGGAATATCCTCATGCGTGTGTTTTACACCGGACCGGTTCCATCGTTCTGTTGGAATATCCTATTCATGTGTTTTATTATTCCATCTTTATTATTCATTGGAACATCCATGTGTGAATTTCACCGACCGGTTCCGTTATTATTATTCTATTGAATAACTCGCCTATGCGGGCACCGCGCATGCATGGTGATTTCTTTTGTTATTCCATTCTTTATTATACCCAGTTAGTTAAAACTTTGACTTCTATACTCCATGAAATTAGTAGAATATCCTTGATATTTGCGTTTCATCCAAAGATCTTTTCATGGAAATATTCTTCCGATCATTTCTTGAATTTTACTCTACAAAACAGTATCATGTTGACAATTTGGACGTTAATAATTCCTGGATTAAATAATTCTTGAACTTGTTTTATTGAATTATTATGTCATTGTCATCATCCTCATGTTATATTATGTTATCTTTGGCTTACGTGCATAGATGAACTTAGTATGATTATGACCAGGGATCATTCTTGGTATAATCATGACTTGATATAAATGATGTGACAAAAGTCCTCGATTCGTAATGCGTTGATGGATAGTTTTTGGTATGATTATGACCAGGGGTGATTCGGTATAGTCATGACCATTGATAATTTGATGAAAATCCTTGACCGTGGTACAGGGATGATTAGATATTGTGGTTTATTCATTAAACTGAGTCTTAGTGATAAAAAAATTGAAAACCTTTTAAAACCTAAAAGATAGTAGACTTTATTTTCTACTTGACTCTTTTAATGGATTGCATATTCATTGCAGCTAAAAAACCGTTGGTTGTCTATTGTATTTTATCGCTTAACAACGTTGAAGGCTAATGATAATTTATTCTCGCATTATCTTAGTCATAATATTTCTTCTTTGGGCTGTTCTCTTGTTAAATAGCTAATGATAATTTATTCTCACTATTATCTTAGTCATAATATTTCTTCTTTGGGCTAGTTGAGCTCACCCTTTTCTTTCACCGTTTTTCTTGAAAAATGAGAACATATAACCATCAAATTTTTTAAATAAAAAGGAATTTCCTTTATTTATTATTTTGAAATAGTAAGGGTTGATTTGATTAATGTGGATAGTTAAGGGTTAAATACGCAAATATTTCAAAATAAGAAAGTGGTTATAAAATATTCATTTTTGTTTGAATATTCGTTTTTGTCGGAATATTCAGAATCGTTTTATTATTTTGAATATTCGTATTTGATTAATGTGCATAAATGATAGTAATGTGTTTCCCAAATAAGCATAACTGAAAGCGATTGGATGAAGAAAACGACAAATATAAGTTGGTTAAAAATAACTAAAACGATAGTTATTCAAATAAGTTCAAAATATCTCATTGGAATAGTTGCACAAGAAGAGACACAGTATTGCCAGATTTGTTGAATTATTGATCCTTACGTAAGAAGGCACTACTCAATAATTTACAGAATTACCGCTCAATATTTTATTTTATCGATTCAATAATTGTCATTGCGTTGATATTTTATATTATTGTTGTTTCAATAATTGTCATTACACAAGATTTTCATTATCGGATCAATAATTCATATTATTTGAATAATATTATTAGATAACATTATTGGCAATGTCTAGAAAGTTCTCATCAAGGAGAGGTTTGGTCACCTAATCAAGCGCCAAGAAGGAGAAATCCTTATCGAAAGCCCCTCTTTCCTCGAACTACCGGTTATCAATATCAGATTCTCAGTAATATTATTTGTGAATAATTAATTATTGATTCATATGATGAGAAAAATATTTATTTTATGTGGATATATATGGAGAAAATTTTAATTGACAATTGTTGAAAATGAAGAAATTATCTTTTGAGGTGTTTTATAATATCAAGATTTTTTTACATCGGGAGGAGGTATTAAAAATAATGTAAATCGTGGGTTTTTTAGATATATTGAAGAGTATTTTAATTTTTTAAAACATGTTAAACATGCTTGTGGACCCCATTTATTGACCGAAATTTGATTATATTATAATCATACATAATTTGAGTATTTGTCCACAAATTTTGAAAACTTTCTTCCCGTTTGTAGAAATTGAATTTCCTATAAAAATTTGTTTCAAATTTTCTGATAAAAGTGCTATTTATTATGAATTATAAGTTCAAGTTCAATAATTGATTTTTGGAAGTTTTAAAATTTTAGAATTGAACGTTTTTTTTTTTTAAGTTTGTGGTTGTGTGAAGAAATGTGCTGAATTTTATTTCAAATGTGGTGGGTGAAAATAGTAGTAGTAAATTAATATTATATTAAATTAATTCTTCGCTTTGGTGTTCTAACATTTTCCTATAAATAGAGTGCTTAGGTTAGAATTGAAAATCACACCGTAAACAAAGTTTTCTCTCTCTCTATATTATCGAGCGTTCTTTTGTGAGTATTTTGAGATACTTTGAGTATTGCTATTTACAAGAAAGTTTCATTCAAAGATCACTTCCTACCTTCCTTTCTAAGTACTCGATTCTTTCGAGGTAAGGGATATTATTTTTTTCAGAATGATATTATTTCTTCAATATCATTATGTTTGAAATATCGATCCAAGTTTTTATCAAATTTGGAACTTTTTTCATGCTCTGGGTTACTATTCATGAGTTACTTTCATTCACGAGTTACTATTCACGAGTTACTATTCATGAAGTTACTATTCACGAGTTACTATTCACGAAAGTACTATTCATGAAGCGTGAAAATGTTTTTTTTGTGGAATTTCTATCTTTTGGTGTCTGAGTTACTATTCACGATACTCGACAGACTATTCACGATATATGACACTATTCACGATACTGCATTATTCAAAAAAAAAAAAATTTCTTTTTTCGTCTAAAATATCTATTCTGGATACTAGCTTTGATCAGATCCATGTTTTGATCATTCTCAATTTTACACCACTATGATTATTTTTGAGGTATTTTTGACATGGATAAAACAAAGTACGAATCCTTAATCTTTAATCCTTGTCATTTTGTTTCACCGGATTCGCTTTTTTAAAATATTTTTTCATCATCCTCGCCTTTAAATGATGATATTATTGAATATCTTTGGCCCAGAAAGTGCAAAGATGAATGATTTCTCAAGAATATCTTTGGCCCAGAGTGCAAAGATGAACAGTGTGTGTTTAAACGAATACGAATAATTTGATGAATATCTTTTAAATGAATACGACTAATCGATGAATATCTTTGAGTGCAAAGATGATGAATATTTGATTCCGATATATATATCGATTGATGTTACAGTGATAAAATATTGATGATGAACTTTTAAATTCATACATTAAGATAGTAGATTTCATTCTCTACTTAACTCTTCTAATGAATTATTATTTTCACGCCGCGATATGATTTAAAATTTGTTGTCTATCAGATTCTATTAGATTTTTCCTCGTTGAAGACTAACGATAATTTGTTGTATATTATCTTAGTCATAATATTCTTTATCGAGCTAGTTGAGCTCACCCTTTTCCTTTTTGTTCCATTTTTCTTCTCGTGAGGCGAGAATATAAATGAGTACTTAGCCTGTGGGTATGGAATGAAGGTTTTAGAAAGGATTGTTTAGTAGTCCTCACCATTTTGTAAAATAATGTATCAATAAATGTGATGAGGATTTATTTGAGTATAAATATTGTCTAGAAGATAATATTTGTATTTAAACTCACGCTTTTATCATTGTAATAATAAAGTTGTAGTTGTTTCGCATCATGTATCGACAACTCGTAATGGGTGATGTATACCTATTTTGGGGGCGCCACAATTGGTATCGTAGCTTAGGGATATGATCTCCAAGTGAGATCGGGAATATAACTAGAGGGGAGAGACGAGTAAATCCTTCGCTAAAGTGTCCTACCTAAGCTTATTTGTTAGTTGGTCAAGATATAGGGATATTATGTGATATATTGATTTCTTAATTAACCCTTGTTTTATGACAAGATTTGAGAATGTCGATCGAGAATATTAACAATGGAAATGAGACCGTGGAGACGCCTCAGATTTCACCAACGAGGAGAACGTGCAACAGTCGGGCAATGTTCCTCCCCGTGAACAACACCACCGAAAGCGTATGATGAACGAGGGATGTTTAGAAGCTTTTTGCATAGCTCATGCAAAATCGATTTAGGAGACTCGTGTTCAAAATACAGGAGGAAATGATAGCAATTCACGGGTTGTCACAAATGCAAGCAGCTTCAAAGAGTCGGGACCACCGTAATTTAAGGGAAAGCCGATCCGATCACGGCGGAAACACGGGTCAAACAAATTACCAAGATATTCGATGTCTTGGGATGCACGGAGGAACGAAGGTTCCATTCGCCACCTTTATGTTCCGTGGCGAGGCAGACATCGGTGGGAGTCAGTGAAGCGTCTCCATCCATCCACCGCACTCAAAGATGTCTTGGGAGACGCTTTCAGAACTATTTAATGACAAATACTTTCCCGAAAGTGTTCGTCTATACGAAGGAAGTGGAGTTCATCGATTAGAACAAAACAACACGACGGTGTCTCAAAGACGAGGCAAAGTTTGCAGAGTTATCCAGTTTTGCACCTCATTTGGTGGAGAATGAGGAACGATGACGCGGATGTTTCTTAGAGGTTTGAAACCCTAAGATACGCCAAGATCTCATTTCTCATAAATTTTCTCTATTTCAGATGTTGTAAAAAGGGCTCAATTATTAGAGCGAGATAACGAGTACACGGCCAACCGAGGACCATAACCAGGATCGTACTCAGAGATAAGCGATCAATGTAATAATGATAACCAAATGAGAAAGAAATGATTTGGACAAAAATGGTAACCACTCGGTGGTAATCATGGTCATGAAAATAGAAGAAGCGAGTCAGAGGAGATTTTAAAAGAGGAGATTTAACAACGACTATGTGAAGACGACAAAGGCTTAAAGAAAGAATCGGTTCTAAGGGAGGAGAACGACCCACCCATTATATGCTACAAATGCGGAAAGAGGGACATATCACCAAACCGCCCACAACAGCTCAAGGTATGCTATAATTGTGGAAAGGAAGGACATATCGCCGAGATCAGTACGCAGAATAAACCTAGTTCAATGGGGATGGTGACTCAAAAGATCGTCCCGTAAAGTCAAAGTCAACGATTCCGGAAGAGCGCTTGTTATGATCGGTCATAATGCGAGGAACCCAAACGAGGTGATCACGGTAAGCTATTTATAAATTTTGCGAAGTTTATACCTTACTTGATACCGGTGCTACCCATTCATTTATCTCTCCCGCATGTGCTCAACGCTTAAACTTGACTCGAGAAATTAGACTTTGACCTATCTCGTGGAAACTCCGTTAGAGAAACTTTCATCACATCCACTGCTTATAAATCTTGTTTGATTCAAGTTGGCACCATCACCTTACCCGCTGACCTTATCTCTTTAAAGATACTTGCTTTTGATGTGATTTTAGGGATTGATTGGTTAACTACTCATCATGCCAAAATTGATTGTTTTCGTAAGGTTGTTAGTTTTCATATTCCTAACCAACCCGTTGTATTTAATTCAAGCAACTAAACCATTAAAATCAATCACCGCTCATATCTAATCATAAAGCTATTCGCTTATTGAAAAACGGATGTCAAGCTTTCTTAGCCCATGTTATGGATTTGAATAAAGACACGCCAAATTTGAATAATATTCCTGTTGTTATCGACTTTCCGACGATTTCAAGAAGAACTTCCTTGCCTACCCCGTAACGTGAAGTTGAATTCTTTATTGATCTTGAACCCGTACAAAGCCCATTTCTAAAACCCCATATCGAATGGCTCCTATTGAACTTCAGAGTTAAAGGTCCAACTACGTGAATTGTTGGACATCGGTTTCATTCGGCCCCAAGACATCTCCTCGGGGTGCTCCTGCTTTATTTGTAAAAAGAAGAAAGACGGAGTATGCGACTTTTGTATTGACTATCTGAATCAAACCATGTCACCATCAAGAATAGGTATCCTCTACCTCGTATTGATGACTTGTTTGACCAAATCTAAGGGGCACAATTCTTTTCAAAATCGATCTTCGCTTCGATATCATCACCAAGATTAGAATCGAGGATATTCCAAAGACCGCCTTCGTAACTCTAGAGATGGGCATTATGAATTTTTAGTCATGTCTTTCTGACTAACTAATGCTCCTGCGGCTTTCATGGATATGATGAATCGAGTATTCAAGGAATATTTGATCATTCGTTGTCAGTTTTATTGATGACATCCTTATATATTCCAAAAGTCGCGTGAAGATCATGAGCACCATTTGAAGTCGGTACTCCAAAGGCTTCGTGAAAACAAACTATATGCCAAATTGAAGAAATGCGAGTTCGCTTGAGGAAGTAGCATTTCTTGGGCACGTGGTGTCAAAACATGGAGTATCTGCTGATCCGCCAAGATTGAAGCAATACAAAGTTGGGAGCAACCAAGCTCATGGATCAAGTACGTAGCTTTTTGGGCTTAGCCGGTTATTATCGAGATTCGTGGAAGGGTTTTCTCGAATCGCTACTCCATTAACTCACCTAAACTCTAAGGATACAAAATTCGCTTGGAGCGAAGAATGCGAGAAGAGTTTCCAAGAGCTTAAGAGGAGACTTATTTCGCAAGACTGCTTCTAACAATACCATCCGGTTCTGGATGGATTTGTTATCTACAATGATGCTTCGCAAAAGGGTTAGGATGTGTTCTCATGCAACGTGGGAAAGTCATAGCCTATGCGCTCATGACAACTTAAAGAGTATGAGAGGAATTATCCTACTCATGATCTAGAGTCAAAAGCAAATAAGCTTTTCGCTTAAAGATATGGAGGCACTATCTATATGGGAGAAAGTGGAGATATATTCGCACCATAAAAGCCTTAAATATTTCTTCACTCAAAAAGAACTCAACACG
This sequence comes from Panax quinquefolius, assembly GCA_020205615.1. Taxonomy (NCBI): domain Eukaryota; kingdom Viridiplantae; phylum Streptophyta; class Magnoliopsida; order Apiales; family Araliaceae; genus Panax; species Panax quinquefolius. Next base: position 1,366,338 of record CM035173.1, on the reverse strand, counting down.
CTAAGCAATGACGCTGGCTCGAACTATTGAAAGATTACGACCACACTATTCAATACCATCCTCGAAAAGCGAACGTGGTAGCCGACGCGTTGAGTAGAAGATCATATGCGGAACGAGTGCGATGATGTCAAGTATACGACAGAGCCAACTTTAATAGAAAAAGTTAAGGTCGCTTCAAGCCACCGAATCTTGAGCCGATGCGTATGAAAGAAGAAAGTACAAGAAGGAGCTATTCCTAAGCGAGAATTGATGAAGAAGGAATACTTGAGTCCACTCTAGACTTTGTGTTCCTAACGACTGACGATTTGAAGTACAAGATTATGATGGAGGCACACAATACACCATTTGCAATCCATCCTCGAAGTACTAAAATGTATCGTGATCTTCGACATACATTTTGGTGGAACAATATGAAGAGAGAGATTGCAAAGTTTATCTCAATGTGTTTAACTTGTCAACGTGTAAAGGCGAGCATCTAGTACCTAAGGGTCCGCTGCAACCACTTGAGATTCCTAAATGGAAGTGGGAACACATTACCATGGATTTCGTTACGGGTCTTCCTATTTGCTTCTCAAGGCATCAATGTTATTTGGGTTATTGTTGATAGATTAACCAAGTCTCCGCTTTCATTTCTTGCCGATACGGAGACTTATTCCTCGAACGCCTTGCTAGTATGTACGTAAATGAGATTGTGAGGTTGCATGGCATGCCTCAGTATCCATAGTTTTGGATCGCGACCCAAGATTCACTTCAAGATTTTGGGTTAGCTTGCAAAAAGCTATGGGCACGGATTTGCGATTTAGTTCGCATACCATCCCCAAACCAGACGGACAATCGAGAGGACTATTCAAACTCTTGAAGATTTATTAAGACTCGTGTCCTGACTTCAAGGGCGCTTGGATAAGTATTTACCATCGGTGAATTCTCCTACAACAACAAATTATCGTGCAAGTATAAAAGTGGCTCCATTCAAGCATTATATGGACGAAAAATGTCGCTTCTCCAATATGTTGGGATGAGGTGGGTGAAGCAACATTGTTGGGACCCGAAGTTAAGACGATGACTCACCGAAAAGATCCAAATGATTCGACAACGATACAAACCAAGACAAGATCGACAAAAGAGTTATGCGGATCTTCATCGAAAGGACGTGGAATTTAATGTGGGGATCATGTATTGTTGCATGAAGTTGCTCCATGGAAGGGAGTTACAAGATTTGGGAAGAGAGAAAAGCTCAATCCACGATTTATCGGTCCATTTCAAATTCTCGACCGAGTAGAAAATGTAGCCTATGTACTTGCAAGCCTCGAAGTATGTCTCGTGTTCATAATGTGTTTCATATATCAGCATTTCAGAATATGTGAAAGACCCGAACCACGCTATAGAAGTAGAACCCCACGAGATAGTCAAGACTTAACGATGAGGAGGTACCACCAAGATCTTGGATAGGAAGGAGCATGTCCCACGCCAAGAAAGGTCATACCACAAGTTAAAGTTTTGTGGAGGAATCATGCTATAGAGGAAATGACCGGGAATTGAAACTAAATGAAAGCGAGGTATCCTCACCTTTTCAAACACCAGTACGTACGCCAATTTCGAGGACGAAATTTCATAAGGAGGGAGGTTGTAAGACCCCAAAATTTTATTAAATAAAAATTTAATTTTCTTTATTTATTATTTTGAAATAGTAAGGGTTGATTTGATTAATGTGGATAGTTAGGGTTAAATACGCAAATATTTCAAAATAAGCAAGTGGTTATAAAATATTCATTTTGTCGGGGAATATTCGTTTGGTCGTGGAATATTCAGATCGCTTCAGGAATATTCGTATTTACTGGCCAAGCCCATGTGTGGGCCCCATAACTAAAAAGCGATTGGATGAAGAAAACGACAAATATAAGTTGTTTAAAATAACTACAGTAGTTGTTACCAAGTTAATCATCGTTGGAATACCCGGTGGTTAAAATACAAATACGCGTTGTCGCACAAAGAAGACACCAGATTGCATGAATTATTGAATTATTGATCCTTACGTAAGAAGGCACTACTCAATAATTTTTACAAGTGAATTACTGCTCAATATTTTATTTTATTGATTCAATAATTGCTTGCGTTGATATTTTATATTATTGTTGTTTCAATAATTGTCATTACACAAGATTTCTCCATTATCGATCAATAATTCATATTATTTGAATAATATTATTAGATAACATTATTGGCAATGTCTAGAAAGTTCGCACAAGGAGAGGTTTGGTCACCTAATCAAGCTACCAAGAAGAAGAGAAATCCTTATCGAAAGCCCCTTTCCCTAGAACCGCCTTCGTCATTAATATTGTGATTCTCAGAATATTATTTGTGAATAATTAATTATTGATTCATATGATGAAAGAAATATTTATTTTATGTGGATATAAATGATGGATTTATTTATGTGGTTATAAATGAAGAAATTATTGTTGAGGTGTTTTATCGAGATTTTATTAGATTTTAATAAGGTATTAAAAATTAAATCGTGGGTTTTGAGATATATTGCGGGGATTATAATTTTTAATCCGACCGTTGATTGTGGTAATTTTGGGTATGTTATACATACATAAGTTGAGTATATGTCCACAAATTTTGAACCGTTAAAAATGCACGAATGATTTGTTATGAATTTTAAGAGGTGTAGAGAATTGATTCGGAAATTAGGGTTATAATTGATTTTGGTGGAAAATTCTAGAATTGAGTGGGCCCCACTTGTGGTTTTAATTGAAGAAATGTTTTGAATTTTATTTCAAATGTGGTGGGTGGCAATAGTAGTGTAAAAGCCATCGTAATATATATTAATATCAAGTCTCGCTTTCTGCTTAATAACATTTTCCTATAAATAGAGGGCTTTAGAATTGAAAATCACACCGTAAACAAAGTTTTCTCTTTCTCTCTCATATTATCGAGCGTATTTTGTGAGTATTTAGATACTTTGAGAGTTGTTTGTTCAAGATAAGTTTCATTCAAAGATCACTTCCCTACCTTTCCTTCCGGCAATCGATTCTTTGAGGTAAGGGATATTATTTTTTCAAATGATATTATTTCTTCAATATCATTATGTCAAATGTTGATCTGAAGTTTTTATCAAATTTGGAACTTTTTCATGTCTCAAGTTTCATATTATTCATGAGTTACTATTCACGAAGTTACTATTCATGAGTTACTATTCACGAAGTTACTATTCACGAGTACTATTCATGAAGCGTGAAAATGTTTTTTTTGTGGAATTTCTATCTTTTGGTGTCGAGTTACTATTCACGATACTCAAGACTATTCACGATACAAAGACTATTCACGATACTGCACTATTCAATCGAAAAATAAAATTTTTTCTTTTCGTCCAAAATATCTATTCGGATACTAGCTTTGATTGTATCCATGTTTTGATCATTCTCAATTTTACACCACTATGATTATTTTTGAGGTATTGTTGGACATGAATAAAACAAAGTACGAATCATTAATCCTTAATCCTTGTCATTTTGTTTCACCGGATTCGCTTTTTTAAAATATTTTTTATCATCCTCGCCTTAAATGATGATATTATTGAATATCTTTGGCCAGTAGTGCAAAGATGAATGATTTCTCAAGAATATCTTTGGCCAGAGTAGTGCAAAGATGAATATCTTGTTTAAATGAAACATGACTGAATACGATGAATCGATGAATATCTTCGGCCAGAGTGCAAAGATGAATATTTGATTCGAGATGAATATCGATTGATGTTACAGGATAAAATATTGATGATGAACTTTTAAATTCATAGATTATGATAGATTTCATTCTCTACTTAACTCTTCTAATGAATTATTATTTCACTGCGAATATTGATCCAAATTTGTTGTCTATCAGATTCTATTAAATTTTTCCCTCGTTGAAGACTAACGATAATTTGTTGTATATTATCTTAGTCATAATAATCTTTTATCGAGCTAGTTGAGCTCACCCTTTTCCTTTTGTTCCATTTTTCTCGTGAGGCGAGAATATAAATGCGAGTACGCAGCCTGGGTATGGAATGAAGGTTTTAGAAAGGATTGTTTAGTAGTCCTCACCATTTTGTAAAATAATGTATCAATAAATGTGATGAGGATTTATTTGAGTATAAATATTGTCTAGAAGATAATATTTGTATTTAAACTCACGCTTTACCGTGTAATAATAAAGTTGTAGTTGTTTCGCACTATGTATCGACAACTCGTAATGGGTGATGTATACCTATTTTGGGGGCGCCACAACATAGTAATTTAACGAGTCGGGGAACGGAGTAATGGTCCGAGGATAAGATTAGTAGTCCTCACTATTCTCAGAAATAAAGTGATAATAGTTGTAATGAGGACTCCTTTTGAGTTTGTATAATATCTAGTAGACAATATTTGTATTCAAACTCACGCTTTATGTCGATTGTATACCTACGCTTATGTTAGTAAGTTGTATTTGAATTTATGTATCGTGTAAGTGGCGACCCAAGATGGGTGACGATACCCAATTTTAGGGGCGTCACGCGGTATGGTGGAAGGATTGAATTGTACGATAACTATTTACTCAAAGGTTCTTTTATGATTAATGTTGAAATCTATATTATCCGGAAAGTCGTTGATCGCTAGGAGGCTTATCCCTATTGTAGAATAAATATTATTTATTTAAATAAATTAATTATTTAATTTATTTATTTAAATAAGATTAGAATTGTTCTAATTGATTTATTCACAACTTGCTTAATATGGAGAACCTAAAGGGTCACACCATAAAAAAGGAAGAATAATTATTTAAGAAGTTAATGGCATAATCGTAATAATATGTTATGTATATTTAATTTAATCTATGGTGATAGAATAAATTAAATAGCTTAATATTTATTATTTAATATTTTAGAAATATTAAATATAAATTAATAAGAGGAGTCTTATTAATATTATTACAATTATTATTATTATTTTAATTTCTAAAGAGTTTAGAAATTAATTTAACATAAGTATTTCTCATTTATTCCTAATAGGATTAGGGTGAAAATTAGTTAAAGGAGTTTAATTAATTATCCCTAATAAGATTAGGGAGCCCATTTAATTAAAAGAGTTTAATTAAATAATACCTTATTTTATTAAATAAGGTTACCTGATATCTTTATAAGGGGAGTCTTATATCAGATATCAAGATATACGCAATTCCAAAAGTTGGAGAGTACGCTCCTTTTCTATAGAGATAGAAAAACTAGGGTTTAGCCAACCACCCATCTTCTTGAATCTTTATTTTTCCTTAGTGGATCACCTCTAGAGGCCAAACACTTGGGTGGCTAACGTTGATTAAAGGAAGGAACAAAATCCGGTGGATTCAAGTTGAACGCGAAAAGGATTGGAGGTGAACTTGTACCTGAGGAAGCTCGGATCTTCAAGGGTATATTTCTTATTCATCTTTTTCGTTTAATTAATAATTGTGCATAAAGGGTGATCCGGGTATATGGTTTGTAAAAATTTTAAACTCTGATTTTTACACGTTTTCGCTTATTTATGCAATTTGATTGCGTTCATGAATATTACAAACCTAACACTTCCAGGCTTCGGGCCAATCGGAGCCCAACTAGTATAGCCTCGTATTCTGCTTCGTTGTTTGTGGCCTTGAACTGAAACCGAATTGCCTACTGGACTTTGAACACTTCGGGACTTGTCAAAATGACCCCTGCTCCGCTGAAGTCCGAAGTTGAAGATCCTTCCACATATAGAGTCCATGAGGCCAACCTCTGTTGGGTCTCGGTCACCATGCTCACGTCTGGCTATGTAAAGGAACACTCTACCACGAAATCTACTAAGGTCTGCCCTTTGATTGCCGTTCGGGGATGGTATTCTATAGCAAATTATGTTACTTCCATCGCCCATACGGCCCACCGACCTAATACCTCTGGCTTATGCAAAATCTTCTTTAACGGCTGATACGTGTACACCACTATTAGCCGAGCCTGGAAATAGTGCCTGAGCTTTCTGCTGGCAATTATTAGGGCATAGGCGAACTTTTCCAGGTTCGGGTATCTTGTCTCTGCGTCCCAAAGAACGTGGCTGACATAATATATCGAATCGCTTTCCCCTTGTCACGCATCGTTGTGTTGCCCCTCATGCCATCCGGACTTGCGGCTGCCAGTAAGGTATAAGGCTTCCGAAGGGATCGGCTTCATCAGTAATGGTGCTGAGGACAAGTATTTCTTGATCCCTTGGAACGCGTCTTCACATTCCAAAGTCCACTAGAAACTTTTCTCGTTCTTTGGTCTCTTGAGAGTGTCAAAGAAGGGTAAACATCTTTCTGCCGACCTTGACACGAACCTCCGAAGGGCTTCTATTCGGCCCGTTAACCTCTGTACATCTTTGTATATTTTTGGAGAACTCATGTCTAAGATCGCCGCAATTTTCTCTGGGTTTGCTTCGATTCCCCTTTTGCTGACCAAGTATCCCAGGAACTTTCCTGAACCCAAACCGAAGGTACATTTGGTTGGGTTCAGCCTCAGTTTATGTTTTCTTACCGTTTCAAAGCAGTCTTCTAGATCCTCAAGATGATCCCGGACTGACATACTTTTTACGATCATGTCGTCCACGTACACTTCCATACTTTGGCCTAGCTGCCTTCTGAAAACAAAATTCATCATCCGTTGATAAGTTGCCCCTGTGTTCAGCAATCCAAAGGTCATCTTCCGATACGCATATATAGCCCGATGAGTGATGAAGCTTGTCTTCGGGATGTCATCCTTGTTCATCGAAATTTGGTGGTATCCCGAGAAAGAGTCCATGAAACTTAAAATGTCATACCCCGAAGTGGCATCAATCAGTTGGTCTATGTTGGGTAGAGGATAGAAATCTTTTGGGCATGCCTTATTAAGATCTGTGTAGTCGATGCATAACCTCCACTTCCCATTTTGCTTCTGAACCAATACCACATTCACCAACCACTCGGGGTAGTCTATTTCGAAGATGAATCTCGCCTCCAGCAGTTTGGTGATTTCTTCATCTATGATCTTCTGCCTTTCCGGGGCGAAAATCCTTCTTTTCTGTATAACTGGCTTTCTCTTCGGGTCCGTATGCAGCCTATGTAGCACCACGGACTCACTCACCCCAGGCATGTCGCTAGGTTCCCAAGTAAAGATATCGGCATACACTCGAAGCAAGTCCACCAGTCCTGTCCGTAATGGTTCTGTTAATCCTGCCCCAATCTTGATCAATTTTTCTGCGTTCCCCGGTATCAACTCAACATCTTTTCGCCGTCTCTTCGTCAAGCAAGCGCTACCATCAAAGATCGCTTTCGGTGAATGGCTCTATCTCGATGGCCATTGTCTGTTTCTATTTGCTAACCCCGACCCCTGAGGAAATCAAGGTATTCCGATAGCACCTTCGTGCGATATCAAGGTCTCCTTTTACCTCCCCTATCCCGTTCGGTGTTGGAAACTTAATCTTGAAGTGGGATGGATGGATCGTCGCTTGTAAGTCGCTTGGTGCTTGAATCCGCCCAAGATGGCGTTGTAAGCCGAATTCACTTGTACTAAAAAAAATTTCACCATTATTTCGCTTCTTTGAAATTGTCTTAACTTGACCAGTAACTCGATGGTGCCTGAGACATGCACCGGGTCCCCGCTAAAACCATACAATGGGCCTTCTCCACCCAACTCCATCTTCTTCCCTTCTAAATCCATCTTCTGGTAGGCGTGCATATACAATATGTCGACCGAGGATCCATTATCGATCATCATTCTTTTCATGTCTCATCGCCCGACACATGCGTTTATTACCAAATACCATCATGTGGTTCAATATGATCGATAGGATAGTCTTCATCCGAGAATGAGATGGATACTCCTGAATATGCCCTATCCTTTCTGGGCGATGAACCTGCTACCGATAACACGGCTTCGAGGTGCCCACTCCTCTTTCTTCTGGTTACACGCCCTATCGACCTGCCCGAAATCACATCAATAACCCCTCAGGCTTGTGGGTGCGGTTACGGCTGTGCTTCCCGAGTCGGTTCCCTGTTTTCCTCCCGGGGGACTTCTGAACCTTCTCGACCGACCACATACTTCACCAATTGCCCATTTTGGACGTTCTTCTCTATCAGATCTTTCAGGTTGTTACACTCCTCTATCGTATGCCCCCGACATTGATGATATGCACAATATTTATCTCGACCCCTCTTTCCAGGCTTGGGGATCGTCGGGCATGGCTCACAGAATGGCTTGTTCCTCATCTCTTCCAATATCTTCGCCCGATCAGTGTTGAGTGCGGTGTAGACTTTGTTGACATTTTTGTTCGAGAAAGGTGGTCGTCCGCTGCCCGAACCTCCCCCATTGTAGCTTTTCTTACCGTAATTATCCAACCTCCCCTGACTATCTAACTTCTGATAACTTTGCTTATCCCGATCCCTGGACTTCTCATAAGATTGGGAGTGCGGTTTGAAGTTCCCCATTGCCTCTTCAATTGCTATGTGACCTTCGACTCGGTAGAAGGCCTCTGTCAAATCTGTCGGAGGGTTGATCACCAAATCCTTCATCAAATTCTTCAATTTCCCGATGTCTAGTCCAGTAGTGAAGAATCCCAAGGCTTGTGGGGAGTTTAACTCTGCTACTGACCCCACAGCCTCTCGAAACCTCTTGACGTACTGTCCCAGGCTTTCATCTGACCTCTGTCGGACCTGCATAAGGGACGCTGTGATCTTTCCTCGCCTCTTGTTGCTCCCGAACCGGGCATGGAATTTCTCGCGAAGATCATTCCATGAATTAATCGACCCACCGCCAAGGTCCTCGTCCATTCTCTGCGCTTTCTTCAGAGGTTATTGCGAACATATGACACTTCGTCGCATCGAATGGTCCGTAGTATGTCATCACCATCATAACCGTCTCGAGTGGTCATACGGATCCCCAAATTTCATCATAGGTCTCCATCGGGGGCATCTTCTTTTTGGGGTCAGCCGTTACAAGATTGATTTCTAGCGAGAAGGGCGACCCAACGCAAGCCGAGGGTGTCCCCACTGAATTTTTTGCCAACAGCAGCTTTTCCAATTCAGAACCCTTCGGCGAGGGGCCGGTCCTCTTTACGGAAGCGATCGGTTCCGTCTCCGTCCTCAGAATCGGGAGACGCGTCCCGCCTCCTCTGTCCCGATCGGCCTTGATAACCTGATCTCCGTTCCACCGAACGGCTCCTTCTTCGCTTTTCGTCCGTCCGGGAGCGACTTACGTATCGGCTCCTTTCTTTCCGACCTTTCCCGTCGAGGCGATCGGATCGGCTTTGGATGCTCACGCCTTTTGAAGAGGCTTCGCTTCTCCACCACCTTTGCCATCTCGGCCGCTCGAGCTCTTCCTCGCCAAGGACTAGGGCCATCATGGCGTCTTTATTCTGTTGCATCCTCTTCTGCAAGATGAATTCCCTCTAATCTTGGTTGTCCTCTCCTCTGGTCTTTCCCGTGCACTTCAATTTCACGAGAATGATTCTCATCCGCCGACTAGCCCGGTTGAGGGTATGATGGGTCGCCACGGGAAGAGTCTTCACGAGGGAGCCAGTCGGCTCCACCTGATCTCCCTGAACTCGAGAGCCCAGCCTGTCCTTCACCGACCCCTCACCAGTGAGGTTTGGTGGGTCTTTGTCTTTTCCTGGTTAGCGGTATATTGCTCTCCTCGTCATTACAGCTTCTGAGGAAAAGACGGTTGTGATTGTAAGAACACTAAAGCCCTCCTTCTAGCGCCAATGTTAACGCCAAATTTCGCCGGCACATCCAATCACAGAATCCACGCGCTAGAACCTGCACAATAACAGATCACACAGAAGCTTGACGGCTTGTGCCGCCGGGGGATAGCTCCGGTGTGAGAATAAGTACAGGTCGTTCACAAGGTTTAACAATGGAGGCTAAGTGTTTAGTGCTCAAAAATAGGTATTACCTGTTAATTGTAACCTTGGCCTTGTATTTATAGTACTCTCACCACCCTAGAATCCTTCTCCGAGACGGATTAGGACTCCTAAATATGGTAAGTTACCAATATCCAACTCCAACACTACCTCTGGAGTTACCTTATTCAAATACGGCTGGGACTTTAGACTCTGCACGCAGGACAACCCACTGCATAGGCCCAATCCAATGAGAGCACATTCTTTCGGGTTCTGACTTCTACTGGAGGACTCAAGTTCTGACCTCGAGCGCCTACCCCCCTGCACTGTGGTACCGCCCAAAGGACTCGAATGTCGACCCCCGAATACCATCACCTCACCCATGGGCTTCGGCCCGATGGGCTCACAAACCCTTTCCAGTGTCAGACTTTCGGCCCACGTGAAGGTCTGTAAAACACTCCCGAACAATTATCATATAATACATATACATATATATATATGGGAATAATCCATAGCATCTATTTGCTATGAATCAAAAAATTGGCAAATAGCATCTCTAACGTCCGTTACAATAATCAATGGTTTAGATTAAAAAAGAAATCTCGGTGTCTGCTAGAAATTCTAGTGGACTGAATTTTGTTCAACATACATTTTTTTAAATGTTGGACACCTGTTTATTGCACTGTCTAATTGGGGTATATTATACATTGGAATTTCGACATACCATAATTGGATACTTTTAAATTAAAATTCAGAAAAAATTATAAATTGGATAAGTAATAATGGAATTCCTCAATATGTTCAATGTGTTAAAATAATCAAAAGATAAATAGTAACCAACATGATAAAGTTCTGTCACTCAATAATACGCATTTGGTTACCTCTAAAGGAAAGAGTTCAAAATACCCAATATGAATAAATAAACAATGTCAAACTATTGGTAATAGAATCAAAGACCAATTAGCAGTATCCAAATATATAAGCACTAGTAACCAAAACACAATCAGCAGATTTTCAAAACCAATTTGATTGGTGGCGGTGCATTGAACTTCTAAACCGAGCGATTTTAAACAGCGAAAAAGAATGTATCGAATTACAAAGTGCATACTGAATGCAAACAAAGACGTAAGCGAGACAAATGGCAAGAATTCGGGAGATCAATGCCGACAGGAACGAAAAGAACGTCGACAAAAATCAAAAAGAAAAGAAAATAAATTTGATTTTTAAGTTCCCAAATTAGAAAATAAGTGTATCCAACTAAAGAAGTCTTCAGTAAAAAAAAGAAAGAAACGACAAAGGAGAAAGGCATGCAATTCAAATTGTCACAGAATAGGCAACTAACCGGGAACAATTATCATTGCAAAACTGATTTACCACATTAGCAATCCATTAAAACATCCAACTAAATTAAAGGGATACTAAATGCATTAATTTATAAATATAAATATTGAAAATGTATTAATTTTATAAATATTTTTTGAAATCACTTTTATTATAATTTTTTTTAAAAACATACTAGGAAGTATAAATAATCCAAAAAAATGTAGTATAACCCATTCCATCGCAAAGTCTGCCATTATTCATTCTTAGATCAAGATGTTTTTACTCCCTTCATGCCGCAAAATGAATTTCACCCAACTTTTATTTTAATTAATTTTGGAATTTAAGTTATTATGTTAGTTTATTTAATTTTTGTGATAATAATTTTATATTAATTTAAGTAATACTTTTTAAGTAATATTAATATTAACTATTATATTAACTTAAAAAAATAAAATAAATTTACATCAATTTAAGACCCCAACTTTTTTAAATAAAGATGATTTTTCTATAAATATCATTTTTGAATATTATGGAATGAATTTGATATAATGTTATAGTAGGGTAATATTTATAAATTTTGCAAAGTACGCAAGTTGTTATATAATATTCGATTGGCTCCTGGGAATATTCGCTTTTAACAGGAATATTCGTATTTACGAAGACAATCATCATGGTGGACCCCACAATGGAATTATTGTATTTGATCGAGAAAACGACAAAAAATATATTTTATGAAAATAACTACGAAAGTTTTACCGTTAAAATCGTCAAACACCCTATTTTGTAGTTAAAAGTACAAGAATACGCTGTGGTCGCATAAGAGCACACCAGATTGATTATTATTGATGCTTACGTGAGAAGTCACCGCTTTTGTTCAATTATTGCTACAAAGAATTGTCGCATAAAGATCTCACGTTATTTGATTCAATTATTGTCGATATTTTATATATTATTAAATCAATAATTGAGATAACAAAGTTATTAATATTATTATTTGCAATATTAACGATGTCTAGAAGTTCTCCAAGGAGAGGTTTGGTCACCTAATCATGCTACCAATAGGGAGAAAATCCTTATCGAAAGCCCTCTTTCCTCGAACGACACTCGTCGATTAATATCAGAATTATAATAATGATGATAAATGTTGTTAAAATATTATTGATTTTTTGTATTTTTTATAAAATATTTGATATAATATTTTTTATTATATGAACCCCCATTTACCCATTTTTTAAATAATACTTTTAGAAAGTTATTAATTTATATATATATATATATATATATATATATATAATATGTGTATTTATATTATATTTATCTTTTTTATATAAAAAATGGAATATGGGATATTATTAATATTTTTGGGAGATTTTATATATATATATATATATATATATATATATATATATATATATATAAATGGGATAAAAAATATGGTGGTGGGTGGATATATATATATATATATATTATATATATATATATATATATATATATATATATATATATTTTATATATTTTTATTTATATATATATATATTATATAAAGTATTTTATTATTATATATATATATATTTTATTATCGATTATATATATTATATTTAAATCAATATTTAATTCCTAAATAAGTTTCTTTCCATTCTCCTATAAATAGATGCTTATTCTAGAATTGAAATCACACCTAAATTCGTTCAATTATTTCTATAATCTTCAGCGATTTCTTTAGAGAGAGAAGCTTTTCAAGAGAAGAAGTTTTTTTTCTTCTATAATATCCTCGCCTACCAAATCCAATACTTTCTTTTTTACTTAAGGGGTTATTTCTTTTCATATTCATGAAGAGAACTTCATTATTCCATTCTTTATTATTCTGTTGAATAACTCAGATACGCTAAGCTACCCTATACTACTTGGAAATTCTTCTTCATATTCCATTCTTTATTATTATGTTGAATAACTCGCCTACGCTGGTACCGCATACATGGTGAAATTCTTCCGTTATTCCATTCTTTATTATTCTCTTGAACATCCTCCTCGTCAAGGCTTACGCACGCACGACCGGTTCCGTTATTTATTATTCTCGCTGGAATATCCCGTCTCGCGCAAGGCTTTTTACGCATTCCGTTCGTTCCGTTATTTATTATTCTGTTGAATATCCTCATGCTATCGCATACGCACGACCGGTTCCGTTATTTATTATTCTGCTGAATATCCTGAATAACTTTTTCCGTCCGTTATTTATTATTCTGTTATAACTCGCGTGATTTTCGGTGATTTCTTTTGTTATTCCATTCTTTATTATACTCAACATTAAAGTTTTCGACTTCTATACTCCATGAAATTAGTGGAATATCCTCGATATTTGCGCTTCATCCAAAGATCTTTCATGGAAATATTCTTCCGAGCATTCTTGAATTTTACCCTCAACAAAGAAGTATCATGTCGATAATTTGACGTTATTAGTTCCTGGATAAATTAATTCTTGAACTTGTTTTATTGAATTTTATATCATTGTCATCATCCATCATGTTTATATTATGTTGAAAGTCATCTCAGGCCCAGTAGTGCATATGATGGACTTGGTATGATTATTACCACTGTGATTATTCTAAGATAATCACGACCGTAATGTTACAAATGATGTGGTAAAAGTCCTCATCGTCCGTAGTGCATCATCGATGGACAAATGTCGGGTATGATCACGACCATCGATGAATACACATAAATATCCTCGCCCGTAGTGCATGGATAATTTGTGGTCGTGATACTAATGAATATCCTCGGTCAGAAAAGTGTGGATGATGTGGATTATTTATTGTCGAGTCTCAAATGATAAAAGTGATGAAAAACCTTTTAAATCATAAAAGATAGTAGATTTTATTCTCTACTCGACTCTTTTAATGGATCGCTTGTTCACCGCAGCTTAAAAACTTGATGTTTGTTATATTTTATCGCTTTAACATCGTCAAGGCTAACGATAATTTATTCTCGCATTATCTTAGTCATAATATTTCATCGGGCTAGTTGAGCTCACCTTTTTTTTTCATTGTTCTCTTCAGAAAATGAGAACGTAGCAGGACTAGCCTGGGAACCAGAGTGACTGGTCCGTGATGATAGATTAGTAGTCCTCACTATTCTATGAAATAGTGTGATAATAAATGTAATGAGGACTTATTTTGAGTTTGGATATCGCCTGAAGACAATATTTGTATTAAAACTCACAAATTTGTGTTTTATTATTTTACACACATTCAGATTTTTAATTGTATTTGATTTTGTACCATGTATTTGGCAACTCAAGAGTACCGATGTATACCTATTTTGGGGGCGCCACAGCATATCAAAGCTAGGATACGATCCCCGGCTAGATGATGTGAGACAAGAACTAGGAGGGAGAGACGGGAATTCTTCGCTAGTATGACCTACCTAAGTTTATTTGGTATTTAATTGGCTCACCGTAGTATAGGATAATATGTGATATGTTAATTAACCCTTGTTTTGTGGCAAGATTTGAAAATGACATCCGAGAATGTTGAGAACATCAATGGAGCACAGAGACCGCTGAGTCTCCACATCAATAATCGTGATAATGTGCATCAGAAGGCGATAATCCTCATGCAAACAACAACACCGACTAAATGATGAACGATGGAATGTTCAGAGGCTTTATGCAATTCATGCAACATCGTGCAAGAGAGCGCTCCTCGCCCAAAATGCAGTGGAAACACCGGCAACTCTCTGACGGTCACCACCGCTAAGCAGCTTCAAGGAACTGGGACCACCGGAGTTTTTTGAGAGAGCCAAAACCACTTAAGGCGAGACGTGATAAAGCAGATCAACAAGATATTTGATGTCTTGGGATGCTCCGAGGAGCAAAGGTTCCTTTTGCACCTTCATGTTATGCGTGCAGAGGCAGACATCGGTGGGAATCAGAAAGCGCGACTCAACCCGCCGCCGACCAAGAAGATGTCTTCGGGAGAAGTTCCAAGAATTGTTCAACGACAAGTACTTTCCCGAAAGTATTCATCACATGAAAGAGGTAGAGTTCATCAAGTCGAGCAAAAAACAATACGACCGTGTCGCAAAGACGGGCCAAGTTTGCCGAAGTTGTCCCTTTTTATATCCCCATTTGGTTGATAATGAGGAGAGAATGACGCGAATGTTTCTAAGAGGTTTGAAACCCGAGATACGCCAATATCTTATCTCTCATAAACCGTGTTTGATTCGTGATGTTGTTAATAGGGCTCGCTTATCGAGCGCGATAACGAGTCAACCCAACCAAAAGAGAGCAAATGACAAAAAATAATAATACCAAAGGATAATAATATCGGGCGGTGACAATAAGCGGAGAGGAATCAACATGCCGTAAATGGTAACCACTTCGGTGGTAATCATGGCCAAAACAATAAGAATGGACATTTCAAGAAGAGGAGATTCAACAATGATGGAAAGACGCAAAGATCAAAGACCCGTTGTTAAGGAAGGAGAACGACCACCTATCATATGCTTCAAATGTGGAGGGAGGGACACATCACCAAAACTGCGCGATGCCATCCAAAGCATGTTATAATTGTGGAAGAGAAGGTCACCTAGCCCGATTTTGTCGCTCACCAAAGACAAGTTCAAATTGGATGGAGGCACCAAAGGTCATCCCCAAAAAAGTCAACCAGAGTTCAAGGGAGAGCGCTTGTCGTGACCTCCCGTAAAGCAAGGAACCCGAACGAGGTCATCACGGTAAAGCTTATCATAAACTCTAGCGAAGTATATACCTTATTTGATACCGGTTCTACCCATTCTTTTATTTCTCCTACTTGCGCCAACGCTTAAATTTGACTCCTAGAGAAATTAGACTTCGACTTATCTCGTGAAACTCCATCGGAGAAACCTTCATTACATCCACTCTTATAAGTCTTGTTTGGTTCAAATCGGTACTTCACATTACTCGTCGATCTTATTTCATTGAAAATACTTGCATTTGATGTAATTCTAGGGATTGATCGTTAACTACTCATCATGCAAAAATTGATTATTTTCGTAAGGTTGTTAGCTTTCATATTCCTAACCAACCTATTATGCTAATTCAAGCAACCAAACCATTAAAATCAATCACCGCTATCTCAAGCCATAAAGCTATTCGCTTATTGAAAAACTGATGTCAAGCTTTCTTAGCTCATGTCACGGATCTAAACAAAAAATACGCCGCTTTTGAATGATATTTCTATTGTTAATAAATTTCCCGACGATTCCCCAAGAACTTCCCGCCTACCCCTAAAGCGTGAAATTGAATTTTGTATCGACTTTGAACCCGGTACAAAAACCCATTTCCAAAGCCCCATATCGAATGGCTCCTATCAACTTCGTGAGTTAAAGACCCAACCGCAGGAATTGTTAGACATCGCTTTCATTCGTCCCAGAGTACGCCTCCTCGGGTGCTCTCTGCTTCTATTCGTGAAGAAGAAAGATGGGAGTATGCGACTTTGTATTGATTATCGGAGTCAATCATGTCACCATCAAAAATAAATACCCATTGCCACGATTGATGACCTGTTTTGACCAACAGCAAGGCGCCAAATTTTTTTCAAAGATCGATCTTCGCTTCCGATATCACCAATTGAAGATTAGAACCGATGACATTCCAAAGACGGCTTTCGTAACTCTAAGACGGCATTATGAATTCCTAGTCATGTCTTTTTGATCGACTAATGCCCTGCCCGCTTTCATGGATATGATGAACCGAGTATTCAAGGAATATTTGATCACTTTGTGGTCGCCTTTATCGATGACATCCTTATTTATTCCAAAAGTCGTGAAGATCATGAGCAACACTTGAGGTCGATACTCCAAAAGCTTCGTGAAAATAAGCTTTATGCCAAGTCAAAGAAATGCGAGTTCGCTTCGAGGAAGTAGCATTCCTCGGGCACGTAGTATCAAGTCATGGAATATCTGCTGACCCAAAGAAAGATCAAGCTATTCAAAGTCGAGCAAACCTAAATCAAATGACCGGAGTACGTAGCTTTCTCGCTTAATGGTTATTATCTGAGATTCGTGGAAGGATTTTCTCAATCGCTACTCCATTAACTCAAATTGACTCAAAAGATACAAAATTCGGTTGAGCGAGGAATGTGAGAAGAGTTTTCAAGAACTCAAGAGGAGACTCATTTCAAAGACTGCTCGACAATACCATCCGCCTTCTGAGGATTTGTCATCTACAAAGATGCTTCGTGCAAAGGGTTAGGATGTGTTCTCATGCAACATGGGAAAGTCATAGCCTTATGCCTCTCGACAACTCAAAGAATATGAGAGGAATTATCCTACCATGATCTAGAGTCAGCAAATTGTTTTTTGCACTTAAAATTTGGAGGCATTACTTGTATGGGGAGAAAGTGGAGATCTTTACGATCATAAAGCCCTCAAATATTTCTTCACTCAAAAGGAACTCAACATGCGAACAAAACGACGCTGGCTTGAATCGCTGAAAGATTATGATCATACCATCCAATACCATCCTCGAAAAGCGAAACGGTAGCCGACGATCGAGTAGAAGATCATATGCGGCACGAAAAGCGATATTGTCAACGCAAAGGCCCATTTTGTATGACTTGCAAAGGATGGAGATAGAGATAAAGACTCCAGGGACCCACGTGATGATGGCGAATATACGAGTAGAACCGACTTTAATCGATAAAGTTAAAGTCGCCAAGCTACGCTGCACTGAGCCGATGCGTATGAGGAAGAAAGTACAAGAAGGTGCTATGCCGGAAGCAAGAATCGATGAAGAAGGAATACTTCGAGTCAACTCCAGACTTTGTGTTCCTAACGATCCTGAGTTAAAGTATAAAATCATGATGGAGGCGCATAACACACCGTTTGCAATCCATCCTGGGAGTACCAAAATGTATCATGATCTTCGACATACATTTTGGTGGGGCAATATGAAGAGAGAGATAGCGCTGTTTATCTCAAGGTGTTTAACTTGTCAACGAAGTCAAGCGCGAGAGCATCAAGTACCAAAAGGTCCATCAGAACCACTTGAAATTCCAAAATGGAAGTGGGAGCACATTACCATGGATTTCAAGCATCGGTCTTCCCAAGGTTTCTCAAGGCATAGATGCAATTTGGGTCATTGTTGATATAGATCGACCAAGTCCGCTTCTTACATTTCTTACCTATACGAAACTTATACACTTGAACGCCTTCGCTCAGATGTACATAAACGAGGTTGTAAGATCAGCATGGTATGCCAAGATCCATAGTTTCGATCGAGACCCAAGATTCACTTCACGATTTTGGGTTAGTTTGCAAAAAGCTATGGGCATGATTTATTTATTTAGTTCAGATATCATCCTCGAATTTTGACGAACAATTTAAATCGAGAGGACTATTCAAACTCTTGAAATTATTAAGACTTCAACAATCCTCGACTTTCAAGGGAAGTTAGGAAGAAAGTTCTTACCATCCAGTAGTAGAAAAGACCAACCACATTATGTTGAGGAAATGACCGGGAGTTAAATCAAATGAAATCAAGGTATCCTTACCTTTTCGACATATACCGTATCAAATAAATCCTAATTTCGAGGGCGAAATTTCATTAAAAGGGAGGTTAGAAGACCCTAACCTTTTTTAATAAAGATGATTTTTCTATAAATATCATTTTTGAATATTATGGAATGAATTTGATATAATATTATAGTTAGGTAATATTTATAAAATTTTGCAAAGTACACAAGTTGTTATATAATATTCGATTGGTCTCTGGAATATTCGCTTTAACAGGAATATTCGTGACGACGGACAATCATCAGTGGACCCCACAAATGGAATTATTGTTTGATTGAGAAAACGACAAAAATATTTTATAAAAATAACGGCGAAAGTTTTACCATTAACTGCTGAAACACCCGTTAAAAGTACAAGAATACGCGTGGTCGCATAAGTAGCAACACCAGATTGATTATCGATGCTTACGTGAGAAGTCACTCGCTTTTGTTCAATTATTGCTACAAAGAATTGTTGCATAAGATCTCACGTTATTTGATTCAATTATTGTCGATATTTTATATATTATTAAATCAATAATTGAGACGACAAAGTTATTAATATTATTATTTGCAATATTAACGATGTCTATTCTCGCCAAGAAGAGAGGTTTGGTCACCTAATTCAAGCTAAAGGAGAAATCCTTATTGAAAGCCCCTCTTCCTGAACGACCTCGGTCGATTAATATTGTGAATTATAATAATAATGATAAATGTTGTTAAAAATATTGAAGGAATTTTTTTATAAAATCTTTGATGTAAATTTTGCTTATTATATGAACCCCCATTTACCTATTTTTTAAATAATTGGTAGAAAGTTATTCATATATATATATATATATATATATATATATATATATGTATATAAATATAAATTGATATATATTTATGTATTGCGTGTGTAAGAAATGGGAGGATTATGATTAATGGTGGTGGTATATTTATTTTATATATATATATATATATATATATATATAAAAAATGGGATAAAAAAGGATGGTGGTGGGTGGAGAATGATGGTATATATATATATATATATATATATATATATATATATATATATATATATTTTGGTTTTGGTTTTTACATGCAATTTATATTTATTTCCGTATTTTATTAGTAAGAATATTTTTCGTGAAATCAAGTAATGTTAAGTCCGTGATAATTCCTAAAAAGTACCCTTCCACTCTCCTATAAATAGGATGCTTATTAGAATTGAAAAATAGAAGTAAATTTCATTCTTTCTATAATATTCAGCGTATTTCTTTAGAGTTTTAAAAAGTTTTGAGCAGTAGAGCAAGTTTTCTTAAAGTATATCCTCGCCTCTACCAAATTTAATACTCTTCTTTTTTACTAGGTAAGGGGTATTATTTCTTTTTCATATTCATGAAGAGAACTTCTATTATTCCATTCTTTATTATTCTCATTGAATAACTCAGATACGCCGGACTACCCTATACTTGGTGAAATTTTTCTCGTTATTCCATTCTTTATTATTATTAATAACCTGAATATGCCAAGTACCGCGATACACGGTGAAATTCTTTCGTTATTCCATTCTTTATTATTCTATTGAACATCCTCGTCTTAATATTTTACGCATTCCATTTCTTTATTTATTATTCTTGAACATCCTCGTCTCGCGCGTACTTTTGCATGACCGACCTTCCGTTCCGTTATTTATTATTCTGTTGAATATCTCGCTTGCTGCGTAATTTGGCACGACCGGTTCCGTTATTTATTATTCTCGCTGAATAACTCCGTCTGTGCGGCCTATCGCATGCCCGGTGATTTCTTTTGTTATTCCATTCTTTATTATACTTAGTTGATTAAAGTTTTGACTTTATACTCCATGAAATTAGTGGAATATCCTCGATATTTGCGCTTCATCCAAAGATCTTTTCATGGAAATATTCTTCCGAGCATTCTTGAATTTTACCCTACAAAGCAAGTATCATGTCGACAATTTGACGTTATTAGTTCCTCGGATAAATTAATTCTTGAACTTTTTTTTATTGAATTCTTATATCATTGTCATCATCCTCATGTTTATATTATGTTGAAAGTCATCTCGTGGTCCAGTAGTGCATATGATGGACTTGGTATGATTATGACTGTGGATTAATCGGTATAATCATTAACCGTAATGTTACAAATGATGTGGTAAAAGTCCTCATCGGCCCTGTAGTGCATCGATGGACGCTTGTTGGCATGATCATGACCATCGATGAATACACGAATATCCTCGCCCCGTAGTGCATGGATAATTTTTGGTTGTGATACTAATGAATATCCTCGTCAGAGTGCATGGATGATGTGGATTATTTATTAAGTCGAGTCTCAAATGATAAAAGTGATGAAAACCTTTTAAATCATAAAAGATAGTAGATTTTATTCTCTACTTGACTCTTTTTAATGGATTGCTTGTTCACCGCAGCTTAAACTTGATGTTTGTTATATTTTATCGCTTTAACACTCTCAAGGCTAACGATAATTTATTCTCGCATTATCTTAGTCATAATATTTCTTACTGGGCTAGTTGAGCTCACCCTTTTGCTTTCATTGTTCTCTTCAGGAAATGAGAACGTAGCAGAGACTAGTCGGGGAACGGAGTGACGGTCCAGATAATAGCATTAGTAGTCCTCACTATTCTATGAAATAGTGTGATAATAATTGTAATGAGGACTCCTTTGAGTGTGGATATTGTCTAGATGACAATATTCGTATTAAAACTCTTAGTTTGTATTTTGTCGTATTTTACACGACAGTTATATTATTAAGTTGTATTTGAATTTTGTACCATGTATTTGGCGACTCAAGATGGATGATATATACCTATTTACATTAAAAAATAAATTAACATAACAAATTTTATCTACGCACCAAGTCCTTTTACATAAATTATCTTTTAAGAAACTTTACAAAAGTTACTGGTTTTATAAATATAAATTAAATTCTCATTTTATTGTCAAATCAAACATATGCATAAGTTAGAATATTAACAAATATTTTAATTTTTATAAAATTATTCTCTTTTACCATGCATCTTTGATTAAAATAAATTAATCATGTGTATATTATATTGGTTTTAAGAGGCAAAATAATTAATTTATACACTATAATTTATTCCTCTAAAGTAGATGGGTAAAATCATCAACACAATAAAAAGGAAATTGACGATTTTACCTCTTAAACACACATGATATACACATGGTTTACTAATTTTGATCAAAATTGTTGGAAGGAACAATTTAAAAAAAATTGAGTATGACATTATAAAAAATATTAGAACATTAACTTCAATATTTTAATTATGTGTCAATATGAAAGAACAATTTTATAATTTATTTATAAATTAGTATTAATAAAAAGAGATGCATGCATCCCTTTTATTTGGAAATTTGGATATATTTGTGAGTTGTTGGAACTGCCATGCATAATAAATGCAGGTATTTCAGTGTATATAAATTTTCTTCTATTAAATATTTTATAATATATGACGTTTTAGAGTTATGCATAAGAGTTAAAATAATAATTATATAATATTAAATATAATATTAATTATCTATAATACCTTTTACATATATTTATCTCATAATCTCTTTTTCATCGGTAATATTTTTTCAGAAGGATAATTTTAAAAAAATCATGTCTAATTTTTTTAGATTATATAAAATATCAAATAATTTAAAAAAATAAAATTATCTAAAATATGATATAGGGTGGAGTGAGTATGGTCCACATGGAGGACGGAGGATATATATAACTTTTACGTACTCTAAATTAGTATTATTAATAATAGTAAGTACTAATAATTAGTTGAAAGGTCAATGCCCTAAGTTCTAAGGTAAGCAGCATGATATTCCATGCATCTCCACCAACTAATAACATGGTCGTGGGTTTGGGAGCAAAGCAACCACATTTTATTTATTAGTACGTGACTGGTTTCAATATGGAGTATATTTTAATTAGGAGGACAATATCTTAGTCCTAGTTTACTTATATATAGTTAGTACTATTATGATCCTGCATTAGTTTTCAAAATATAAAATTAAGTTCAACTTTTGAAAATTAATTATTATTTAATTTAAAATTTTAATGTGATTCCTTTAACTATTAATAGTAATTTGAGATAGTTTATAATTATATTATTTAAAATTAATTTAAATTAAAAAAATATTGTAATATTTGATTTCGTAAAGTGAATATTAATATTATATTTTGCAAAGGAGGAGATTATAAACAGAAGAAAAAAAAAAAGAAACCGACTTTGAAAAGACCAGGACAAGATCGAATTGAAAATTTAATTAGTATTAAAGCTGTACTGAACTATATATATATATATATATATATATATATATATATAAGTAACTGAATTGTAATACAAGCTATTTACAAACTAAGAATTGAAAATAAAACAAGTACTTACGAATTTAAAACATTTAACTAGAGAATTGGAGAAGAGAGGTTAAGTAGGCTGATCAGAGGTAGAAACTAAAGATTCTTCTGAGAGAGAGCTGTAGTCTTTAAGTTTTCAAAACTGATTTGCCAAATAAGCTCGCCTTTTCTTTTTATAGAACAAAGAAAGGAAACTGTTACATTTACTTGGGTAAAGTAAGAAACATTTCACTTAGGTAAAAGTGAATTACTAAAGTAAAAGCAAAAGTAAAAGCAAGTTACTAAGGTAAAAGCAAAAGCAAAAGTAAAAGCAAGTTACTAAGGTAAAAGCAAAAGTAAAAGTACAGACAAGCAACTGTTGATAAACAGTGCTAACTTTTGACTATTACAGATGCTTCGCCGACAACTTTTGACTCGACTCTTGCTTTCGGTGGAAAAGAGCCTCTTTTCTTTGCTGAGCTACTTTCTACCGGAAGGTGGAATCATTCGATCGTCACGGGTAGGTCTCATTGCCGATCAATAATGGGATCGTCACGGAGCGGTCTTGCTAATCAATAATGAATCGGTCACGAGAAGGTCTTTTGCTAATCAATAAAGAATCGGTCAGTTGGTGTTGGCCGAACAAAGAATCGGCTATCAGAGATGTCGTGCAAATGGGTCTCGAGCATCCTGAAGGTTGATGGTGCCGTAGGGATCGTCTGCACCATCATCTTCGCAAATTAGCTAATCGAAATCATTCCAGGAAGAAGGTCGAGGAATGCCTGGAGGCTTCTTCGTGTAACTCATCAATTCTTTTATCGAGGGCTTGGGCAATAAGTTTTAACTCACTCATGGAGCAATCTTTGAAATCGAAATGCTACGGAATGCAGGAGGATCTGTGGGATCGGTTTTGACTTAGATTCTTTTGAAATCTTTTTCGACTTGAGGAAGAGGGATCTAAAGAAATGGCTTTAGAATCCTTAGCTTTGAATGATGGGGAATTGATCGGAATCGAATAGGGGCAACAGGAAATTCTTGTTGAACGACGACCAATGATTACGTTAACGTCGAACTTATCCCACCACTTGATGTAGAAAAAAGCGGGAAAGTCGAGGAGTGGATCGTAGATAATCTACTTTGAATTACTAGCAACAGAGGAGGGTGGAGAAATCTCAGATTGCCATTTAAGGATCCGAGGAACTTTGTATTTACTAAATGAAGAGGAGAGTGAGAGGAATGTTCTCATTCTTTGGATCCAGTTTACTATTATTAGCAAAATGGGTAACTTGGACCTTAAGGGGGTTTGGGAAGGAGGTCATAGGTAGAACCATGCCTATACCACCGTAGAGACGAACTAATAAGGGATTGGAATTTTGAATTTATGATCGAATCGAATAAACCAGAATGACTATGGGACTCGTTACGATGAAGGAGAACCTTATACCAAAGCGTCAATATAATCATAAAAGCAAAAGGGATTACTATGACTAGAGAGATCCATTAGGTCGGAGGGATTTTACCCCAATCGTAAATCAAGGAATTGTTTAATATACAAAGAATGATAAACAACTTTTGATTTATCATTGTTTGCATAAATTGGTTTGATATTTACTGACTCAGTTTCAAGGAGAATGTCCTTATAATAAACAAGAGACTTATAAGGAGCGGCAGGAGGAAAATGCCAACCAGGAGGGAAAAACTGGGCAGCAAGCTTAACTGGATCATTTTTTGGCTTCATGTAAGGTTCAATATGAAACAAATAACTTTCCCATTTGAGCACATGCTCGTAAGAGGAGTTGATCGGGAGTCAAGACGAGGTCTTTCTTGGAGTTCTTGAATGGGTCAATGGGTTCGGGTTTATTAACTAGTATTTGAATCTGTAAGGCTTGGGGATTGTCCCAAGAATGTAAAATTTGTTTGACCGATAGACAGGGGGTAATCAAAGTGAGGGACTAAGGTACCTCTGGGTTGATTACTTGGGCCACTTGGCGACCTTTACCACGGAGAAGGATGAACCTCTGAGACTCATGATCAGATAAGACTGTATGAATAAATTCTCTGGTAAGAAAATCAGGAATAGAATTATTTTTGCCTTTAATGTATTCAATATCGAAATCAAAAATGCTTAATAAAGCTTGCCATCTAGCGAAAGAATGCTTAGAGGCTAAATTTTCAACATCCTTTACTAAAACGTATTTGGGTGACTTGCATAATCAATGCGAACCGTAAATTTTGATTTAATAAGTCATTTTGAAATTTATTAATACATAATACTAATGAAAGAATTTCTTTTTAATAGTACTATATATTTGATCAGGTAGTATTCCATGCTACGGAATGAAACCGAACAATTTGTTCAGGGGGAAACGGATGTTAACTTTTGTTTAAGAATGCCTCCGAATCCAATATCCGAGGCGCTTGGTCTCAACAATTTTGAACGCCGAATCATTGGAAATGCCAAGGCGAAGCAATGTCTTGACATATTTTTTAACTTGTTGACTTTGCAGAAGTATGAATGTCACCCAAGGTGGAGGATTATTTCAAAATGAAAAAAGAGGTTTGCAAATCTTCCCGAGATTCTTGTAGAAATTGCTTATATAATTCAAATGAGCGAAGAAATCTCTGCATTGGGTTTTATTGGTTATCTTATCCGGGAACTTGTCAAATGAATTGAATAGCTGCTCAATAAAATTTGAACTTGTCCATCAAGATATTAAGACCAAGAAACCTTATTCTGACCTGAAACAGGCTGCATTTGGAAGGAGAAAGAACAAGACCATTTACTTTAATAGTAGTGAAGAACGATTTTAAATGTTTTTCGTGTTCTTCAATAGTCTTGGAGTAAACGAGAATGTCGTCGATATAAACAACGATAAAATGGCTGAAAGGGTTTAATATGTCATTGAGGATATTTTGAAATTCACTTGGAGCATTTTTTAGGCCAAATGCCTGAACATTCCATTCATAATGTCCAAACCCAACTTTATTTTATCTTGTGGTGAATGCTTTATTTTGGTCGAATCTTTGGGTCAT
Organism: Panax quinquefolius; assembly: GCA_020205615.1. NCBI lineage: Eukaryota > Viridiplantae > Streptophyta > Magnoliopsida > Apiales > Araliaceae > Panax > Panax quinquefolius. The sequence goes on along the minus strand of CM035173.1, from coordinate 1,340,198 downwards.
CGTGGATGAATGGCAATTTGCCGTAAACCGGATTTAAGGTCTAATTTATCGAAAATGGTGGCATTACTTAACCTATTGATAAGGTCGTCTTTGTTGGGAAGGGGGTACCTAATCCATTCTAAGACCTTGTTCAATGGTTTGTAATTGATAACTAAACGAGGTACACCTCTTTCTTTTTCTTTTTTTTAATTCTTCAATTTTTAACCGAATCTCTTCATTTTGAAGTTGTTCTTCAATTCTTTTATATTTGATTTCTCTTTCGAAGAAATTCAAATGTGTAGATTCTGATTTATTAAATTCAATGATTTGAAATGGATTCTTCTTGAATGTATTTTAAATCTCTTTCTTTTAGTTTAATAAGAAACTTAAATGTTATTTTCTTTCCTAAATGTTTACAAGTTAATCCTTCATTACTAGTCGTAAATGGGTATAATAAGTATATAAATGGTAAACCCAAAATAATTTTGTCTCAGAAGATTGCGAATCAAAACAAAAGATGTTTTGAAACACACGTATTATCTTGACAAATATGTACTTTAGGTAATTTATATTTTATTTTCATTTGACTACCATTAAATTTAATTCAATTTTTCACCGGTTTTTTGTAATATTTAGTTGGGATTAGACCTTCTTGATACAATTTAAGTCTGCTTTTGTGTATCGACCAAGGCAAGATGGTCGTATTGAAAAGTTTTTATCCACAACTAGGTTAATAGAAACATACCATTTACGAATGGTGATGTCTTTAATTCTTTTAAGTGAAAGACCTTGAATAAATAAGTCCGAAATATCTTTAGTACCAGATGATTACGGTTCATCGTGATTTTCATCATTTGGATGAGGAATCATTGATCCGAAGATCGCCTTTTATCTAAATCTTTTCTTATAATAGAGACTTATTTTTAAATTAGCAATTTCTTTCTTTAATTTATTAACTTCTTGATTTAATTCGGAAGACCGACTTTTTAACTGGAGATTTAAATCTTTCCAAAGTTTTATTAAGACTAAAAATTGGTTTCTCTTTAGCTTTAATAAACTTATCGCTTTCTCTATTATCTTTAGTTAATAAATCTTTTAACCTGCTTTTGTGTATTGGGCTTTTAACTTAGGATCGGTGATTTTACTAATTAAGTCAATTAACAAAGAACTCTCTTCATCATCCTTGTTAATTACATTAATCTTTTTAGTGCAACAATTTTCATTGCAATTATTAAGACAGATGGTGACTTCGCTCGGTTAAGCTTTCGCTGAATTATTTTCACTTTGTTAAGATCGTGAGGAATATGAAATGTTAGAGTCTTCATTATTACTAACTTCATTTTCTATTCTCATTAACTCTAGTATATATTCAGTATCTTCGCTAGTAATATTTAACTGAGACAACTTCAGTTTTATTTTGCATTCACTTTTATAATGACCCTTTTGCCCACAATCAGGCACACAATTTTACTTTTATCAAATTTTTTAGTTCTTTTATTCTGTTTTTTATTAATGGGTTTGGGCTTATTATAATAATTATCTTGATTCTTATCTCTATGATGACTGCGTCTTTTCTTGTGACGTCTATGACTTCTGTGAGAGTCAATATGTTTATGCCTGTGTTTTCTTCTGAAGGAGCCACAGGAGGTAAACCATATTGCTTTGCAGAAATATTCCGAGCTCATATTTAGCTTTCTTCTTATCTTTACTAGCTTGTTTGGCTAACTTAAAATCAATGCACATTTTAATCCTATCTTTTGAATATAACTGATTATGTCACCATAAGTGAGATTATCATAATCAATATATCCTAAATTTTTACTAAGTTCTTCATGAACTTTATGAAGCAAATAAGGACGGTAAACCATTAACAAATTTTTCTTTCCGTAAAGGTTTATTACATCATTTTTCTCATCATAACTCTAGAAGTAAAACATCTTTGTACCATCTAAAGTCACTTAGAGTGGGACAAGTGAGATTACTTAGTGATCGTGGATTCTTTCAAAGGATGTTCTTTGGGGTTCCTACGAAGTGTTTTATTATAGTATAAATCAAAGTATTTACTCCATCGGTGGCCCTATTCCTATAGTTTCATTAAAAATCGGGTTGCCTTTCAAAGATCTAATCGAACAAAGCATGGATTATAGATAATCTAGAATCTTCATGAGATGTTTTTCCACCAAGATCCGAGAATACTGTAAATCCACTAGCCAATAATTCAACAATATCTGGTTGAGTTAGAGTGTTGAATTTAGTTAGATATATTTTTGCCACCATGGACATATGATTTAACTTATTGAGGATTTCTTGTTCGCTAAATCCGTCAATATTCCATTCATATATTTTATTGAGGCAAATGAAAATTGTTTATCTAGATTTCTCTCTTCAAATTGTAGATCCGGAGGAGTTGGTCTAGAATACCAATTTCTCGGTCATACTTAAGATTATGGATGCTTAACTTATTTAACTGCTCATGAATATCTTATCTCGATGAGGTAGGCGATTGACTATCGATCGACTATCGCTTTCATTATCAGAGTTAATCTGATCGATAATAGCAATAGTACCGCTTGTTTCCGGTTCAGTCTTTGTTTTTAATTTTTTAAATAACTGATCAATGGCTATAGTAAGATCAACGTCTTTATTAGGTAAACCTAATTTTTCTCTATTTTCTGGTAGTTTTAATAGTGGTTGAACAATTTTTGACTCTGGTTTTTTAATTATATTTTCTTCAAATTTTTCTTCAATCCTGTCTAACTGTTTTCCTACAGTTGCTAGGTATTGGTTACTAAAATTTAACTGTTCTATGATTTTTTTATCATCATTAATTCCATTGGAGATTTTAAATGGATCGGTAAATTTATTCAAGTATTTTTTACCAAAATTAAGATGATTCTAAGGGTGGGTGACTAGACGAGACCTTAGACTTGTCTTCTTTAACCCATTGAATTTTAGTTATAACATTGCATTTATATTGATCTTTTTCATACCAATCGTAGAAGGTAATATTAATTTCTTCACTACCAATAAATTTCTTCCATTTATTGACAATCTTATCTCTTTCTTTCTCAAATTGGGTGATTTTTTCTAAATTGATGTCTTTTATTTTTATTAGATTTGGAGTTAAAATCATTCACAAGATTAATCCAATCTAACACAAATTCTTTCTTAATGACTCTTAATTGATTATTAATTGGAACATCAAAATCGGTGAGTTGGAAGCTCGGAAGAGCCTGGAGAAGAAGAGCTCTCTTCTTCCTTGGTAATTCGAGGGGTGACAAGAATAACAAGGATGACTTGCTTGACCTTGATTTAAAATTCCTTTTAACTTAATGTCTCTTATAGAAGGGTTACTAAGGATTTGAGAATCTCTTCAGGCGATTCATAGAAGGAGTGAAGAACTAGAATAGTCCTCTATAATAATCGGTCTTCTAGACGCGTTGAAGCTAACTTTGATGCAGTTCCATCGAGAAAATTGCCTTATGTTTTCAATGTTCACTACGTTGTTTACTACAGTCACGTGGTATTTCACTTGGTAAAATCCATCGACTTGGTAATGTAATATCTTTCCATAGAATTGTTACTAGGGATCCGGATATTAGCATCACCGGTTGAACTTTGAATTAATACAATTGTGATCTTTAGGGCTTTTATTAAGAGCATGGACGTTCAAATTAGTCTTCGTGGTCTTATAATAAATTCTATAGATTAGAGCAATTGGTTGAGAACCTTCAATCATTTGTGTAATTTCTCCTCATTGCTTTAATATTCAATGTTAAAGCTTTTAATAGGTGTTGATCACTTAGACTAAGTGTGAAGTCGAAAGCAATTAAAATGAATAGGACCATTATGCGGATCGCTTCCATAAAGACCTATTATGCTTGGATAATAATTCAAAAATCTAGCATCTCCGAGGCAGGTAGATACTTGAATTAATTCCTTTAATATTCAATGGTTTAACTGCTACTTGAACTAGACCTATGTGGATGAAATTATAACCCTTTTTTCTATGTTTTTAATAACATCCGGGGAAAGAAGGCTACAATTTTCATACTCTTTGTTAATAAAGATAGACCTTTTCAACTGCTTTTAACACTATAATGCTTTTAAAGTTATCTAAAAATGTTGGTGATAAATTTCTTTGGGAGAAATTGCAGGTATATTCCAGCTTATGTAAAACTTGATGATATTTTCATAACTGCTTTCTTCCGATTAACTATATTCGGGTAAAGGTTGCGAGTTGACTATGACTACTAATGAGGAGTTAGATCTAAATAACCTACTCATTATTACTTGGGTTAAAAATTATTCACTCTTTATCTTCCATTCGCACCCTCTTACCCGGGTGACTATATACCTATTGTTCTTAAACCCTTCACCGCAAGACAAGAGACTTACCTAGGGTTGACAATGAACAAGGTGTTCTACAATAAGTTAGGTGACTTCGATAAAGGATGAAATGATTTTTTAAAAAATGCTTTTAATGAAGCAAATCGGAAGATCTTACCGGTCGCTGCAATGAGAGAACAACAATCGGGCTCGATACCATATATATATATATATATATATATATATATATATATATAAAAAAAATTAATGTATATACATTAATTAACATTTTGCTTATTGGGAGGGTGATTTGATGCAGTGGTTTGTGGGTTCACCAAATTCATGTGATGTTGTAATACACGAAAGGTGGTAGCAAGCAGTACTAGGCTGGCTAGCATCCCACCTTCTAATCTTTGAATGAAACTTACCTCAACATTCAAGGCTAAAGTCTCAAAAAGCAATTTCCCCGGCCATCTGGTTGGAAATTAAGTACGTTGATCAACATATTTCTCACTCCTAGTTGTTTCCCAATTCAAATACAATTTAATAATCTGTATTTCTTCTGCTCCTCTTCCTCTTCCTCTTCCTTGTTTTCTTATTAATTTAATATTAAAATCAGAGTCCTACTTTTATTATAAATAATCTTTAGAATCTAACTATTCTACAAATATTTTATTGAAGCGGTTAACGCAAGATACACCACCTCATCATCATCATGTGTGGTAGAAGATTACATCAAAACAATATGTTGATCAATATCTTTGAGGTGGAGATCTTGCATCGATAGCTTTAGAAAATAGTTAATTTTAGAGATTACTTTTTATTATTTAAGGTTTGTGTTTGATGCACTTATGTGTAATTTACTTCTAAATTTTTTCCCAACATATTTTACTCTTTGAAATTTTATATTAAAAATAGTTATCCAATTTTATTATTATTTTTTCTAAACTTATCTAATGCAAATCTTAATATAAAAAAAAAGTTTAACAAAAACAATATCACTCGCTCGAAGAGGGAGTATACTTGCCTTCTTCTTTTTTTTTCACTAGGGGTAAGATAAGAATGCACAAGAAAATCTCTACTAAAAAAAAGGCAAAGAAAAGAAAATTTGTTTTCTGTCATAGCCCACTTACGAGACCCCAAAATTAACTTAATATAAACTCAGAACAAATATGAATTCGGTTTTGAATTTTTAGGTCCCACACTTGTCTTGAAACTGTTTATACTCCAAAAAATTCAATACAGACATGATAATTAGATATGAGTATTTTATAATTTTATCTATTTATATTTTGATCTTCTAAAAATACAAATAAATAAAATTATAAAACACTCGTATTCAATAAATTTTATGTTCAATTTTTATGTCCGCATAGAAGAATTCAACTTAAAATTCTTATATTCCAACTGAATCCAATTCCACAGGTGTCAAAACAAGCCCAACTTATTCAATGAAAACGGCCCATGTTTAACCACAAAGCCCAAGTAGTTATTTGAGAAAAAAGTTGGTGTCTCTCGGATCATTTGTACCCAAGTATATTGTTGATCAAAAACTTTGGTCTGTTATTTCAGTAAAAAAAAAGATTCAGGAGCTTTCAGTATAACAATCTTCTTCCTGAATTATCTTCCCTTTTACGTTTCATATATTCAAAAGGTACGATCTATTGCTTGATTTTTTGAATAAAGTTGGTGTAGATTTTTATGGATTTGGGTTTCTATTCTTTTCGGTAATTGATTAGGGTTTCTACTTGATACCTGGTAAATTATTAACTCTGTTATTTGTGCAATGTCAACGTTTCAATTGATTTTTCTAGCTAAGTTATTCGTATTTCCCTCTGCTTGGCTGATGATAAATCTGCGGTAAAGTAAAGAAAGTTTGAATCTCGTGTCTGACTGATGTCGCATAGAATGTATATATGTTGCTGGATATTCTGGTGTTTTTTTGTAATTATGAAGATCGACTTCTGTGAAGTTTTACCACTTTGTGGGGGCACTCAGTGAGTTGTTTGGTTCTGACGAAATCATGTTAAAAGGATAATGAAGATAAATTAATCTATCAGCTAACAGTGTCGATGATAACTAGTACAAGTATTTTATAACTGTTGCTTGCCATGAATAAATGCATATATCAGTAAACTGAAGCTTAATATTCGACTTATGAAGTGGATGATAATCTGGGCACATATAATGTATAGGCACAAATTTTTAGTTGTGAATAAATAAATGTTGCTTCAAGCAAAGCCTTGAGGTTTTGTGACCTTTTTAAAAATGTTTGTTAACCTAGCTGTTGCTTATTTCTCCTGTATTAAAATGATGAAGGGCTTTATATTTTTCTGTTGCAGGTTATTGTCATGAAGATCGACTTTAGTGGACTTGAATCTTCTGCATCATTTTGTGGGGCAAATACTGAGTTGTTTGATGGCTTTTCAACTACCCCATCCTTCCAGATTCCCGATACAACTGATGTGAGTTTATTTTCTTTTTTCACGATTAGTGGTCCTTCTACCATTAGAGGAAGTTATATTTTCGTATTGATTCGTCTTTCACTTTGTTTATTTGTTCCTCCAGTTTGATGGCTTTCAGAAAGATGCTATCCAAATGGTGAAACCAGCAAAGGGAACGACTACTCTTGCTTTCATTTTTAAGGAGGGTGTAATGGTGGCGGCTGATTCTCGTGCTAGCATGGGAGGCTATATCTGTATGAACTTCTCTATTGGTTAATTGAGTACCTTTTTGATCTGTGACCAATACATATGGTTCTGGTAAACGTTGTAATCAGTAATTCAATTTAATATTAATTTATCACAATGTCCATGTGATAATTTTAAACTTCTCAGTTTCCGTATATTGATTTTGAAAAACATATGGCATTTACCCTTTCTTTTTGTTCCTACCAGCATCACAGTCGGTGAAGAAAATCATTGAAATTAATCCCCACATGCTTGGTACTATGGCTGGAGGTGCTGCTGACTGTCAGTTTTGGCACAGAAATCTGGGCATTAAGGTAATATATTCAAATTGTTTTTATTGGAGAATTTGATGTCATGCTATCATTAAATATTTATGTTTGGGAGCAGTGAGACTTGAACTAATCAGTCAAAAGAATTATCTAAAAATAACTATAAACTTGAATTTTAAACAATGCATTATAGTACAAGTGCTATTTAAAAATAAAATTTTGTATTATTTGGCCTTCATTTTAATCTGCACACTCTTGTCCTGATATAGGAAGGGAGGAGGGTTGATTTCAAAATTATAAACATTCCTTTGGCATGCTTAATTACTGTATGTGTTCAGTAGTATAGCCTTGGAAGACTGCACACATATGCAGTTTTTTGCAACTCTGGAGTGTCGAATGGCTTTGGCTTGGTGTAATGTTAATTTACGTAGGAACACCAATCTTACATTAGGTTTTACTTCGGTAGCAACTCGACCTCCATGTTTTGATTTAAGTTTCCAAAACCTTGGCTCGGAGATTTTAAATGCTGTAGATTATCTCTCATACAAGAAGAGCTAATAGATAATTGCTTGAATATCTCAGTGTCGTTTGCATGAACTGGCAAACAAGAGAAGAATTTCAGTTACTGGAGCTTCAAAGTTGCTTGCAAACATCCTATATTCTTACCGTGGAATGGGTTTGTCGGTTGGGACGATGATTGCAGGTTGGGATGAAAAGGTAATTACAATTAAATATTAAAGCATAATGCTTTTACTGTGACAATTAGATTCATATTAGCCTTTACTTTTGTTGGTTTGTAGGGCCCTGGCCTGTATTACGTTGACAGTGAAGGAGGACGGCTTAAAGGAACCCGATTCTCTGTTGGATCTGGCTCACCATATGCTTATGGTGTACTGGACAGCGGGTGTGCACCTCTACCCCGCTTATGTTCTCGTATTTTGTTTTCTTTCCTACTTTTATGTGTGTTTTGCATTTGTACAGATTGAGAAGAGGAAAAAAGAAACTTCTCCTCTTGTTTCCTTTTGCTTATTGTTAAAGATGGGAAAGCAAGTTATTCCATTTTGGCAAGTTGAAAAAAAAAGTGAAAGAAAGGCAATAAGAGTGTTTTATTATGTGATTAGTTGAGGAAAAAGAAAATCACGCATGTTACCAGCTATTCACAAAGTTACCTTACGTTCCTCATAGCCCATTCATGTTTTAGTGGAAGAAAAGGGGGTGGGAGTTGGGTTTGAAAATTGGAGATTGCTTTTTCTTTTGCACCATCTTTCTCTGATTCAAACAAGTTTCCAAAATTGTTGCTTTCCTTCAATATCTTCCCCCATTATTTCAATCCAAGTGTACAGTCAACATAGTTATTGAGAAAAACATATTAGATTATTATCAACTGGAGTTTTGACTTTTGAAACAATATTTTGCTGCAGTACACTAAGGGAATGTGCTCATGCCTGGCAGAAGGCTTTAACCCATTGATAAAGTTGTATTTTATAAAGCTGTTCCCCTTTGCATCTTGCGTCCCTTTCACATTGATATGCTGCCATAAGTAATCTTAGTGTGATGGATGATTGTGGACAATGTTGGGAGTGCATTTTCCATCAATGACAGTTTTGTCAATCTTCTGTTGACTGCCATTTTCTTTTCTGTTTTTTTTTTCTCATGATCACTTCTCCAGCTCGGCAAAAATTTGCTTCAAAATTTTACAATTCTTGCATATAATTAATCTATATATGTTTTTCCTTGGTCACTTTGTAGGTACCATTATGACATGACAATAGAAGAGGCTGCAGAGTTGGCTAGGCGATCCATTTATCACGCAACATTTCGTGATGGAGCCAGTGGTGGTACTGCTAGTGGTATGCTCTCTATCTGTCTGAGTATTCTCGCTTATGTTGCATTATTTGTCCTTAAACTTTGTGGTGTTGTATCAGTTTATTATGTTGGACCAAATGGATGGAAGAAGCTATCTGGCGATGATGTTGGAGAACTTCATTACAAGTATTATCCAGTTGAACCAGCAGTTGTTGAACAGGAAATGGCTGAAGTATCAGGGGCCTGATATATCAAGGAATCTTTTCAAAACTGCATGTAGCTTATTTTGATCTTAAAACTATTACTGCACCTGGATATAACTTAAGACCTTTGTTCTGGTACGAACAACAATATGAACTTGTATTTTTAACTTATATCTACTCTACCTCGTATGGTATGTCATGTTCCCCTAGATTTTCCAGCTCAAGTATCTGATATCTTTCTTGCAAGTAGAGACTCATTTGTTTTGGCTCCACCAAACATGAAATAACCCTTGGAAACATAAAGCACGCTCAGTAAACTGGGGGAGTCTCTCTCTCTCTCTATATATATATATATATATATATATATATATATAACGTGCATGTTAAAGAATGAAGTGGGATGATGTGTTACTAATAATTAAGTGGGAAACTTTTGGTTGAATTAATTTGAGTAATGCAGCATTAGCATATACGTACTCTTTTTGTAATGTTCTGTCCGTCGATGCGTAGTAGAATGCTTGTGCTCCTACTCTACTCCTACTCCTACTCCTTAGTCATGAGCAAGTTGATCAAAGGAAGACGTCAACTCTTCTTTGAGATAAAATGCTAAGACTAAATTCCCTTGGCTACAAAGCAATCATTACATCCGTTTCTTTTTTTAACAATTTGTTTTTCTTTTATCTTTCACCAAATTTTAGAAAAATAATATTTAAATTTTATACTAAATTTAATTAATTAAATATTTTAAACCGTGTGTTTTCTCTTAAAAGTGAAACGATATCAAGGTCTCTCTAATATACGGTTGTGCAAGGCTCACAATTCAACATCAATGCATAATTTAATCATGCTTACAAAGACAAAATACTGCACACATGACAACATATATATATATATATATATATATATATATATATATATATATATATATATATATATATATATATATACTGTAGTATGATTCAACATGCATTCTGAATGGCTCTATTTCTGGATGGGGAAGTTTGAGCCAAATTAAACTTCTGTCTATACTACGCAGTTGAGTTTTCTTACCACTATATTTCTTTATGTTTCTTATGTAGATCTAGATAGGCAGAGTTTGCTTCTAAGTAGTCACAGTTCGATTTTGAAGGAGACTAACTAAATTACTCCATCACCAAAAAATTAGAAGAATAAAATACAAGAATAATAACATCATGTATATATACTCTCCTTTCAAAAAATGGAAGTCTTATGTATTTGTTTTACACATTAAAATTCGTCTACGTTAGAAACATCTCTTTTCTAATAAAAAAAAAAGAAAGAAAGAAAGAAGAAGTTAATCTTAAAATTAAATATTAAAGTAAATGATCGAAAAGCAATATTAAAAGGTTAATAAATTAAACAGGATTTCATTTTCATATTTACACATTGTTTGTCAACAATCAATAATTCAAGTCGGAAAGAAGTCTCTCTCTCTCTCCCCTTCTCTTCTCCTCATTACTTTTGGTTTTGTTAGCTTGAAAGCATGTTTTCATAATTGAGATGCATAGTTATTAGTAGCAACTAAGCCCAATACCTGCTGCATATAATAGTCTTGCTAGCGGAAGTATTATTATGATTGCGACGTATATATATATATGATATTATGATTGCGACGTATGTGTATACATGTAAAAATTAAGAAGAATTCCACTTTAATTTATTATATCTAGCATGTCAGTCGCAATTGAACTTCTTATACCAATTTCCCAATTTATATTTATAATCAAATTAAGGGAAAGAAAAAAAAGGCACAATGCCAAATGAGATGAAGACATGATCACTACTCTACTCCAATAGAGAACCAGTAATTCTAGTACCAAAACAAAAGAAGCCACGTTGCTTTCTTTCTTATTTCTACTGCTCCCCCTTCCCATTCCGTTAGGAAGATTAGTATCTGTTTTGGCGGGGGGTGAACCCCATCAATCAAAATCCCCTCTTTCTCAAGTCTCTCTCATAAATAATCCCCCACCCAACTAAACTTCCATCCTTCCTTCCTAGTTCCTACACTACCATCACCACTTCCTCCCTACACCGCCACCCACCACCACCACTTCCTCCCTCCATCACACACTTTAGTCTATGTAACAAACTCTTTTATAAATCTCTCCCTCCTCGGTACTACAATCCACCAATACTGCCCACAGGCCCTACACTACTGTCTACTAAATAGACTTGAAACGAGAATTTATTATTGTGATTCACCACCATCATGATCATGAACTAAACCCGGGTTTAATCATGAACTGACTACTAAATAAATGATATGATCATGTAAGTTCCTCAGGGGTTCAGAGCTTTTCGCCGCGGACTACTGATAGGAACTCTTCCAAGAAATTAAGAACTAAACCCGGGTTTGATCATATTGATTTCAGTGGCTGATGCTATTGCAGTAGCGTTTATTGGATTAGTTATTGTTTATGTATTGGAGAAAGAAAGATTCTCATAGTTGTAGCTGCACTGGAAAAGGAAAATTTGGCGACAATGAGAAAAGTAACTTGTGCTCTTTTCCTTGTAAACATTTTCGAGTAATGATTCAGAGGCCGAATCAGAAAAAGTCGGCGGAGGTTGTGGAAGTGGTGCTGGTGGTGGCGAAGGGGATCTTGTGGCTATTGATAAAGGTTTTAGTTGTGAGTTGGATGAGCTTTAGAGGGCATCAGCTTATGTGTAGGGGAAAAGCGGGTTGGGCATTGTGTACAAGGTTGTGCTTGGAAGAGGAGATTCAGGCTATTGGAAGGGTCAAGCATCCTAATGTTGTCAAGTTGAGGGCATATTATTGGACTCCTGATGAGAAACTTCTCATTAGTGATTTCATTTCCAATGGCAACTTGGCTTCTGCTCTTCGTGGTAAGCTCTTCATTTGTTAACAAGTTGTTCATAAAATAACTCTTAGGAATGGTCACATTTGCATCTGTTTCAGTCTTCGCATTGAAAGATTTGGCTAAACTTGATTAGTATGCACTTTCTGGCCTTTCAGTTTAGATAAATGACATTCAACAACTTGGATCTTTTTAGATTTATGATTTTAAGTCCACTACACCGAATATGGGGTGGTCATACTTCAACTTCTTACCGCTGGATATCAATACATTTTTTGTTCATATGAAGATCATTACTTTTGCAACTACCACAACTTGCAACTAACCATAGTTTCTTTACAGGAAGAACTGGTCAGCAATCATCAAGCCTCTCTTGGTCAACCAGGCTAAGAATAGCAAAAGGAACAGCCCGGGGCTTGGCCTCCCTCCATGAATTTAGTCCAAGAAAATTTGTCCATAACAAATCATCCAACATCCTCCTTGACGTTGAATTCCAACCTTGCATTTCTGATTTTAGCCTAAACCGACTGATTAACATCACCGGCAACAATCCCTCCTCCTCTGGTGGGTTCATCGGTGGAGCCTTCCCCTACTTAAAGTCAGTCCAGCCGGAGCGAGCCAACAACTACCGAGCACCAGAGGATAGACTCTTTGGTAACAGACCTAACCAAAAATTGGATGTCTACTCATTTGGAGTTGTCTGTCTTGAACTGCTAACAGGAAAGTCTCCAGAGCTTTCATCTCCAACCACGTCCACTTCTATGGAGGTGCTGGATCTAGTGAGATGGATAAGGAAGGGATTTGAAGAGGAAACCCCTCTATCAAATATGGTAGACCCATTGTTGCTTCAAGAAGTACATGCCAAGAAGTGTTGGCGGTGTTTCATATATCCCTTGCATGCACAGAGGGGGACCCCGAAATTCGACCAAGGATGAAGACGGTCTCCGAAAATCTTGAGTGGGTTGGATCCTAAGACGACTGTTTTTTTTATAATTTTGTTAACGGCCATAACCTAGCCTTCCTATTCATGGCGGATTTTGTATTTTCCATGTTAGTCATTCTTATCTATTTTCAGCCTTCCAGATTTCTTAAATCCGTGTTCTCAAACAAGGTATAGCAATTGTGGATGTCGAATTTTTTCCAATCATTATCTGGTTAAATATTCATTCTCCTTTTGTCAGAGTAATAAGGAAGTGAACTACATTTGTAATTTAAATGATCTCTTTCCCGTCATCTTAGTATGTCTTGTAATAGAATTGTTACCATATCAGTTATCCAGAACCAGAAACCTTTTCAAGTGTCAGGCATTTGTCCAATAGTTATATTATTGAATTCAATACTTCACTTCTCAAATAGGAATGTATATTTTGATATATACGTGCATCCTCTGTTTGTAACATATTCTGCTTTCGAAGTAGGAAAGAGATAAGTTTTCTAGACATGAAGATCTCTTCTTCCTCCTCGATGAAAGTTTTGAATTCATTCACCAATTTAGATTGCTGTCTGGAACATTAAGCTAAGCATTTGAAGTAATTGTTTACCAAACACGAAGAGTTTATTTATTTAGTGATGCAAGAGTTCACACCACATTGATCATTATATTGATCAAAAGATAAGTTTTAGGAGCAACAGGATTAACTTTTGGTATTCAAAGTGTTTTCAATGTTGATTACAAAATGGTATTTAACATCATCTTTTGCCAGACGCTCCATGGCAGTATTCACATAGTCCATAGAAATGACCTCAACATCTGATGTTATCTTGTGTTTTGCTGCAAAATCAATCATCTAGTGTTTGCTTCAAGCCTCCACTACTACTTCCGGCCACTATCTTCCTTCCTGAAAGCATGGGAAACACCTGCAAGTCCAGAGGTGTAGCTGGTACACCAACCAATACAAGCTTCCCGTGATTCTTCAACAGACCAAGCAATGGCAGCAGCGGGTAAACAGCAGATACAGTATCAAGAATCCCATCCATTGTGCCCATTGCAGCCTGCATCTGTTGTTCATCACGACTGACTACAAACGAATTAGCACCCAGATTTTAAATGGCTTCTTTCTGTTTGCTAGGGGAGGTACTGATCACCGTCACTTTGACACCAAAAGCCTTTGAAAACCTCGCAACTACATGACCTAAACCACCCAGACCCACAACCCACAATACCAATATGCATCCCGGGCTTGTTGAGTTCAAAATATTTCAAGGGGCTGTATGTGGTGATCCCAGCACATAGAAGAGGGACACCACCATCAAGAGGCAGATTTTCTGGTCAGCGAATCACAAACTGCTCTTCGGCAACTATAGTATCAGAGTAACCCCAATAAGTGGTGGATCCATCAAGGTAAGTTGATTCGTAAGTGAGAATCATTTTGGGGCAGTAGTTCTAAAGATTGGTTTTACAATCAATGCATGTATGGCATGATCCAACCATGTACCTAACGCCCATTTTATCTTCAACTTTGCACTTCTTAACCATTTTACCTACTTCGGTTACTCTGCCTACAACCTCGTGCCCGGGGACGAGGATATTTGGATAATCCCCACTCATTTTTTACCATGTGAAGGTCAGTGTGACAAATTCCACAGTATAACACCTTGAAAGTCACGTCTCTATTGCCGGTTGCCCTTCTGGAGAACTTGAATGGAGAAAGGACACAAGATTGATCTCTGGCTGCCCATCCAAAAGCCTTCACTGGGTGTTCATCTCTTGCACTCAGCTCTGCTGTTGAACATTCTGTTCGGCTTCTTCTGAAACCAATGCTTCTCATAATATGTTCCCATATGTATTTTAGTAGTTGAAGTACTTATTTAATGGACTCTATTGCCATTTCCTACTGTATATGTTCACGAATAGACATCATGCACTCAATAGGAAAGATGATGTGCATAGTTTAAAAACTATTAGAAAATGTAATACTCACCTTGTTTTATACTGAGGCACTCCAAGAAATCACTAGAAGCAAAGAAGATATCAGTGACTGGAATGGATCAATCAAAGAATATTAACAGATTAAATTACATTTAATTAATTCAATCAAATGAACCCCTGCAAATATTTCATACAAATAAATACTACGATACAATAGATTAATTTGCTTACTTAAATCTTCGCAATAATGCACGGCCATAGAGAATGAATTGAAAAACCTCACGTCCTATATATATATATAAGGTAAAAATTGGTCCATATATGTTAGATATTATGTTTGATGAGAAGATAAACAAATCTCCACAGGCCATTAAAGATAAATGCAAGTTAAAGTATAAAGAAAAAGACGTGCTTTTCTTGTGTTGATATATTTGAGTAATCTGGTATGATAGTTATTGCTTTCCATTTGGATTTCCGCACATGAAAATTAGTGTTTCGGTATCTATCTTAATCTTCAAGAAATTCCCAAAACTTTCCACACTTACTTCTGTTCTCAATGCTCCTGGTAAGCTTATACCTTGTGCATTCTAACTCATTTGCTACTTTTTTTCAAAATAACTTGTAGTGTTGCACCTTTTTTCGCATGTATTTTCCCTGTTCTTTAACAAAGTGAATTTGATACTATATTATGTACATTTGTATACCAGAAAGCCTTGGCGTCCACATGCATATGACGCTTTCTTTGGCCAATATAAATGTAAAGAAGAGAACAGCCGGAAAACATTTTCTCAAACAAGTTGAGAAACATACTGATACTGAACACCTCATCTGACTCATGGCTATTACATTTTTACCGTAAATATAATCCAGACACGCAATTTAGAATTGGATCTTTATAAGCTTCACATATGCAACTCTTGTCACAGAAGATGTTCACATACATATACACCTAAGGTGCTTCAAAGCTTTATAAAAAAATAGCGAAAATATAAATTTAACTACAGATTTACATGCATCAAAGTACAATAACAAAAATTGTTGATACCTATCTATGTGATAAATTGATCACTCTTTCAGCAAGTAGTTCTTCGCTATGCTGATTGTTTAACAGGAATCAGTACTTAGAATGCCCGGCTGTCACCTCTATTAAAGCCTGTGGTATCTTTACTCTATATGAGATAAAAACAATAGTCATACAATCTGAAAGCATCTATATGATCACTCGGGGATATTAACCCATATTCCAGTTGAAATGCAGAAGCTGATATCTGCAGAATGAGCATGTACATTGTGCTTTATCCCAAAGCAGGACGATCCACCAGCTTCTCCAAAAGAATACTCTGACATATGCACCAGCATGAACCTTAATCTTGCCACATTATTGCCTATTAGTCTAAACATTCATGGCATTTACTAATATCTATAAGCTTCTTCTATCATGTTTTCACAATTACGCAATTCAAGCATGCAGGCATAATGTTCTGCAATAGGGGTGATACCGTAACGTTCAGTCATATAATCAAATAACCTACGGCCAATTTCTACATTATTTGTATGTATACAAGCACTTAAAACACCTACAAAAGTGATTGCATCCGGCTGTACATTAGCCATCTCCATATTTTCAAATAAAGAAAGAGCTTCCTCTCCACATCCATGGACGCCCAAACTAGTAATCATTGAATTCCATGTGGCTAAGCTCTTTATTTCCATTTCGTCAAAGACTCTCTTGGCATCCTCCAAACTACCACATTTGCTATACATATCTATGAGAGCAGTGCCAAGGTAAATTCCAAGTCCAAAGCCATTCTTCAAAGCAAAGTCATGAATCCACACCCCCAAATTCAAGCTCCCCAATTCAGCAGATGCTATTAACAAGCTAATCAAAGTAAATTCATTTGGCTTCACATTTTCAAGCTGCATTCTCCAAAACAGTTCAAAGGCCTCTTGCGGCCTGCCATTTCTCGTATAGCCATCAATCATTGCCGTCCAAGAAACCACATTTCTTATTGGCATTTGCTCAAATAGAACGCGAGCAACATCTAACTTCCTAGACGAAACCAACCCAGCAATCACGGTAGTCCATGACACAACATTTTTTACACGCATTCTATCAAACATCTTTTGCCCATAACATAAATCCTTACACTTAAAGTAAAAATCCAACAAGGTATTCTGAAAATACAAATCTTTATCAAACCCAGTTTTGATAGCGAGCATATGTACCTCTTTTCCTTTCTCAACCAAAGAGGAAGCCAGGCAGGCCTTGATAACAAAAGGGAAGGTGAATTTATCCGGTCGTACGCCTCGACATATCATACGATTATAGAGAAGTATAGCTTGGCGGAAGCTGTTATTGATAGTGTGGGCTCTGATCATGATATTCCATGTAAAGGTTGAAGGTGGACTAGACATTTTATCGAACACCAGGGTCGCGTACTCCATTTTGCCGTAAGAGGAACAAAGGCGAAGCAGATTAGTTACCACTGTTTGGTCTTGATAAAGGCCATTGCAGATGATCTTGGCATGAATTTGCTTCAATTGTTTAAAATCTGCGCATTTGTGGAGTAAGGCTAGGGCATCCTGAGAAGCGAACTTGGTAGAACTGCTCAGGTAAGGGTTTCGTCTTGGTAGAGACTCGGGAGTGCATGAAAGGCATGCCACCATTATTTCCCTTCTTCCGCGATGAGCAAGTCTCCTATAGGTTTGTTCTTCTTTATGCTTAGGTTTTCACACTAACATCGTTCGTTGGTTAGTTCTTCCTTCTTTCTCTCATTTTAGCTTCTTTTACTTCTTCTTTTTTCTTTTCTATTTTTAAAATAAATAAGTCTACCATTCCCTAAAATCGTTTACATATATTCAGATTCACATGTATACTAATAACTTACGTGCAGAGCAAGTTAAGTGCGTCATCAAGTGCATATGAGTGTATACGCGATTTTATGATTTTATGTGAACTGTTTTTTATTTTTCAAACAAGCTTGATAACCTTGTCTTGCAAAGTACTCCCATGTATTAATTTTTTGAATAAATTGTTTAAAAAAATCATGCACTTGACTAACTTAAATATATTGCTTTGGTTTACATCGAAAAAATGAGCGTTTGTATATGTATCTTGAATCCAATTTGTTTAGTTGGCAAAAATAGAGTTAAAAAAAAACTAAATAGGTACATTGAAATAAAAATAAAGAAAAAAAATACAAGTATATATACTTGGTTTATGAATTTAAAATACACGGAAAAAAGAAACATAGAAAAAAAATTCTTTAGCTTCTGAATTATGAAAAAATAAAATAAAATTAAACTGTCGAGTTAACTCAGGATCAACAAAAACGATTTGATCTTTTTTTTTAAATGACAACCATTGTCACAAAATTCAACCTAAAATCAATTTTATTATTCTTTTTCTAAAAAGATATGCATGTATAACAAATTTTACCATTGCTGGAGGAAAGATTTTTGGATTCAAGATTACATCTTTTAAGTGGCATTGCAAATGGAAAAGCAAAATCATACTATAGACCATATTACAAGTGTGATCGGTTGAAATTGAACTAATCATTAGACTTATGTACATTTCTTGACATTTTCTTTTTCATTTATATCTTTCACATATTTTCTTTTTAACATAAATTATTTGTATGCTTAGTTCAACATAAGTGAAATATCTTAGAATGACTATATATTTTTGAACTAGTTTATTGCCTTTTATTTTTTCTTTTATATTCTATCTTTGTGCTCTTAGTTGATATTGGAAAATACATAAAAAAATATTATATTGAGAATGATTAATTTACTAATTTCGTAATAAAACATTTGACAGTTAGATATTAATATAAAAAACTTATAAATACATCTCTATATATCTATTTTATAACATGTGTAGTGAATTTTTTTATATATATTGAAAATTAGTAATTTAATAATATTAAAAAATAAGTTGTAATTATTAAGCTATTGTTTTGGGGTGCAAACCGTGCAATTAGCTATTATATATACAAAGATAAAATCATAAAAATAAATAAAAACGGAAAATAAAGTCACCACGACCTTCACCTACGGCGGCAACGGGCAACATCAGTTTCCTTGTCGGTTTTTCCCCGGTCTCGTTTTGGAATTCAGGTCAAAACGGAAAACCAACTGTTGTGCATACCGTTTCTCTCTCCTACTTTAAATAAACTCTGAAACGCAATTTCTTTTTCTCTGTATCAGTTGCTCCTGCTCATTTTGCACGGTCGGTTAGCCTCTCTTCATTTATGCATATGTATAATGTATGTAGATCAATTTATAATCACGGTAAGATGTATAGGAATACATATATACAAATTTGTGTTTCTATACATACATGTGTCAATCTGTTTGCTTGGTCAACAATTGATGTTGTAGAGCTTCGTGGTGAGCTAGGGTTTTGGACTTAAACCTCGATATATGATTGGCAATTTATTTCTTAAATTTATATTTAAACCATTGTTGATGCAGTCATTCATCTCAATATTGCTAATTGGTTAATCATAATCTTCAATACAGCATTAGGTAGTAATTTGTTATAACAGGGTTGTCCAATCAAGTGTTGGGTTTATTTGTTTTATGTAAGTTTATATAGTAATTTGATCACTTGGATTGGCCTACTGTAAACATTGTGTCAAACTCGAAACCGAATAGCATATTATTTGTTTGAATATGCTGCTGCTGATGTGAAATTGTCTGCTAGATAAATAGATAAAATACTTGTAGGTTTAACTTGTTATACATACATTTTGTATTTTTTATACCGAATGCTTCTTGTGTTTGTAGGCTGGAAGAAAGGAAGTAAACAGTCCATATAAGAAGAACTATAACATGGTAAAAGCAAAATTCAGTCTTTTCAGTTTTTGGATTTGTATTGTTTTGATCCAATTTTAAAAACTAATGAGATAATTATTGTTAATTTTGCAGTCGGCGCTCTTCAATTTCCATTCTTTTCTTACAGTAGTGCTGTTAGGGATTTGTACCTGCACTTATGTGAAGATGAATTTTCCAGCACTTCTTGAACGTAGAACTGGGTACATGCTCCCTGTTAAATGCATCTGTTCAATATGTAAAGTTAAAATGTTGAAGATGATTAATAATCAACTTGTTGCTTATCAAGAATCTGTTTACCTATAGCTGCGTAATTTTTATCATTTAAAAAGGTATTAATTATCTGATTGTCTTGATGATTATTTATCTTATCAAAGATTCCAATAGGTTACATGTTATAGATCAGAATTTTCAGAATATGGATTAACTCTGGTAAGGGATTAATTGGATCTACTGGATCAGAGATCCACAGTATAAGATTTAGGGATCTGAACATCTGCTTAATATTTTCAATTTCTTAAATTAGTTATTTAAAAAAAATTATTTATTTATTTTTGTTTCTTTTAGTTCTAAGGTTATACCAAAATTCCAATTCAAAGTTGTACATTAATACATTCAATTAATCATAAGCAGTTGGGAATTATATCTAGATGACTTGATCAGCTTGCTTATGGTAATTGTAGTTGGTGTATTAATTTGAATATATATGATTATTTATTCCCTTTTCGAAAAAATTGAAAAGCACACCTTCAAAATATCCAACTTACCACATAAACAAAAAAATTCAACTAAAATTATCTGCAAAAAAAAGTTGCCTCCTAACCTATAAAAAAAAAAGAAGAAAAAAGTTAACTCTTGAAACAACCAATTTAACTCAAAATCTCAATTAATATAGCCAAGTCAAGAAGACTTACGAAGTTAACGAAATGTGTGGCTCCAAAATTCAAAAAGAAGAAAAAAATATTCACCAAGATGTGCTTCCTGTTACGTCATGCTTCCTGTTCCTGACGTATACATGAAAAGAATTTACTTCACTCAAAAAAAATTCAGTACTAAGAAGAAATTAGTAGAACTAACAACCATAGTTGTTAAGACGTCGCCTAGGCGACGCCAAGTCGTCCAGTTAGTAAGAGATGGGAGGGCTGAAAGGCGAGGGCCTAGTAAAAACAGTCGTCGCCTTGGACTACGCGGCGACTTGGACGAATTTTTGGTTGGTCGAGCGACTTGCCTCTAGGTATGGATCGATCCAAATTCGAACTGGGTTAAAAAAACGACGTCGTGAGCACAACACCAAAACTAGCCCTAGTCGAAGTCGATTCGCAGAGAAGTGAGAAGAAGATCGAAGTCGAGAGAGACTGCAAGATGGCAAAATGCTACGACCGAGAGAGAGTGACTGTGAGGGTGAAAAACTTCGACTCTTCAAGACGACCACGAATGTCTTTTTCGGCGACAATGCTTGGACAATGTTTCTCAGTTTCCGACGACTGCTTGGACTCTGTTCCTTCTTCACTTTTTCTTTTTCTGTTTCAGAAGTTTTGAATACTCAGTTAAATGGTATATGGCTTAATGCATATATTAGTTGGCTTACACTACACAAATTACACCATACATTAACACGTGTTACTTTGTTAATGACAATGACTGGACTTTGACTCTTTATTAATAAACAAAGCACTCAACATACACAATAATGCTATACAGCTGTCTACTACTAATATACTATTATACTGTATAAATTGCAGCACATTTATATTAGTATTATATTATATGCATGATAAATAAATATTAATATTATACTATATATATGATAAATAAATATTAATTTTATATTATATATGTATTTACATAATTATACCTTTAATGTTATTACATAGTGTTATGTTTTGAGTTTTAATATATATGAAATTTTATTGTCAATATACTTGTTAAGTAAAATAAATAATATATAAATTATACGTTGTAAACGACTTGTCGTCATACGGACGTCATGGCGGTTGCCAAGGCGTCCAGGCAGTTGGCTACCACCATGACTCGCCATGGCGCCGTGACAACTATGCTAACAACCAAATTATTCTTCTTCTTCCTATTTATCAAGGCTGTTAAGACTGTTAAGAAGAATTTATGGGCTGGAAAATCTAATAAAGGAAAAAAGAGGTTTAAATGAAACATGGTCCCGTGAATATGGTGGTGGCGGTGGATGGTGGTCACAATTAGAGTGGAGAGTTTCATGGGAGAGAGAAGCGATAGAAGAGAGAATTTCTCGTTTCAAGAGGAAAAAAACATTGTTGTCTGCAGGAGTAGACAGAAAAACAATGAAAATATGAAATGCTTACTTAACGGATTAGGGATTACCCAATAATGTTAGGGCAGTTAAATTGTTAAATGGATTTATGGATTAAATTAGGCGGATTGGATTTGATTGGATCTGGATAATCCAGTCCCAATTAAATCCCTAACTGGGGACTGCTGTTCAGTGTATGGTATTTGTAGAAACAGAAAATGCTGACAATAGACACTTGTTTATTCCATATGCTTTGCTAGTTCTTTGGTTTTCTCCTTACAAGGCTTCATCCTTTCATTATAAATATCAGGTTTCTTCAGTTAATTTTGTAGTGAAATGAAATTTTCATCCTGATGGGGGTGCTAATGTGGCAGGTTTCGAGGTTTCTTTTGGAAGGCTGCTAGAATAGGTAAGTTTTGCTTTACCTAGACATGTATGATACTATTATTGTTGAACTGTGCAATTAATATATTTATTTATATATTTAATATTTTAATGTATGAAGTCGTTCAGGTATTATTTCATTTCTACAGTTTATGAATATCATTTCCGCAAATGAAATGATAGACACAATTTTGAGAAACTCAACTCTAGAAAGGCATAAATAATTGTGTGCTTTCTTGATGGTCTTTTTTTTATCCTTGCTGGCTTACAACTCAGGTTATGGTGACTAACTGCCTATTTAAGAAATTCTGGAACACCAACTTTGATGGGTGAAAGGAAGAGATTGGGCTCTGCAATTTTGGATAAAAGCTTTATCTCCATTCTTTGACAATTGAATGCTGTCACATCTTTTCTTAAAAACTTTTAGGTCAATCTTTTATGTATATGGTACTTATTGATTATAAGAAAAAACTATGGTACTTGCGGAACTTATATAGCACTAGCATGTATTCTTTTGCACCTACCATATAGTTTTTCCCAGCGAGTTTGCGTGGTGTAATTTCCTACTAGCAGTATTTGAAACCATGAGTTAAGTAGATTTCTAGGAATATGAAAAGGGATGGTTGTCAAAGTTATTACAGTATGTTTCAAAGGTCTATATGGAGCATTAATTATTGTATGATTTGGATAAGTTCTTCTATGAACTTCATAGTTTATATATGCATTCTACTCCGGAAAGCTGATATTTGATGCTATGCTTGCTGAAACAGGTGAGCGCTTGAGCCCTTGGGTTGCCATGGGTTGCTTTATAATGGGAATTTCAGTAATCTTCTTCTGAAAGATAAACCTTTTCAGGGACTAAAAAAGTAAGCTCCTACAAGTATCTCACCCTTAAAAAGCTTAATTTTGTCAAAGGGATTGTATGATCAAATTATTTAATTACAGAACTCAATTTGGAAGCAACATTTGCATCTTGGGTGAATTTGTTTGTTGATGGAAGCTTTTTTATGATTGCTCGCGTCTTAAATTAGTTGTTTGATTATGATTATAAAATATGTATGTTTTTCATCTTTTGGCAAAATGTGCACAGATGAAAAAAGCTTTCACATGAAATTTCTTTAACTGGTTTGAGTGGTGCTTTTCCTTTTGGGTGGGAAATGTTAACTTGTCTTAAATACAAGATTTTGGGGAAGGAGGTCTCTATACTAGTTTAAAAAATACAATTTCTTTTATAAACTTCATACATATGTCGAATCAACTTTTCCGTACTAATTTGTTGGACCATTACAGAGTAACATCTGCATGTTTGAAGTATGCGGATTTAGATGTATATATGATATTTACTTGAAAGGAAATGCAAATTGTGAGAGGAGAAGCCTTTGAAGCAGAGTTGTTGAAATATTACGCCGAAATCATAGCAGTTGGGGGTTTAAAACCAACAGGAAGACAGGCAAGGACGTAAAATGTGACCTTATGCTTAAACCTTGTGAAGATCAAAGTCCTTTCTTCTCCCCAGTGGAAAACTGATAGAATTATCTTCTTCTGGGGTTTCTTTGCTTTACCTCGTTGGGTGACTCGCACAGTCTCGTCTTTGCTTTTCTCATCTTCTCCTCCCCACTGAAGTGGATAGCTTCGTAAGAAGACCCTCCTATTGTTGTAGTCTTCATATCGAAAACTCCTAGCTCTTGGATCGTTTTCCTCTAAACCTGTGGACTCTATACTATAAACATCTAGAATTCTTGAACAAAGCTATTGTTCTTATAGTTGTAGGGAATGCATTATAATAATTAACAGTGTGCGCGCGTGTGAGTATGTCTTGCGAACTTGACAAGTAAAAACTGTTTCTTAATTTTAAGCAGGGTGGGCACGGTGATATTGAGAAAAATGACCCAAGGGTAAAGACTAATTATTCATTTTTTAGATGGTGATGTTGTTCTTGTTCATATTGTCTGTCCATTTTTCTTTTGTAAATTTTATACTCTATTTTGTTGTGTTTCTGATCGATTAGTTTTGTAGTCTGTCAAGAATCAAGCTTTAAAAGTCCAACAGGCTAGCACTGAAAATGTGGTGGTTTTGTCATCTGTCTATACTCCCTCGGCATAAAAAAAAAGTATTATTTGTAAATTATATATATATATATATATATATTTGTTCTATTATTAACCTATATATATATATATATTTGTTCTATTATTAACCTTAAAATAATAAGTTGCGAGACAAATAGTGGTGACATTATTATGATTAGATAAATAATGGAGACATTCTAATAAAGTTATATGTAAAAGATTGCAAATCCCAACTTTTAGAGGGCGATGACCGATGAGAACACCTAATCTTTCTCAAGTCAAAAATAGACAAGCAGTCAAGGGCCGTTTTTTATTTTATTTGTTTTGTGGGTCTATTTGTCAGGTCATACTATCATACCTTCTTATATTGAATTTGCTTGTAGCCTCCAAGTCATGGTGAAGAGAGAAAATATTTCACTTAAAAGTTAATACACCTATTTGTACTAATATAAAAAACTGAACATGGCACTTACAGGTGCCAAAACAAATAAAAAAAATATAAGGAATATCAAACAAAAAAAACGTGAAACAGTTTGCCGTTGAGAGTGGGCAAGTTTATTCCCTTTGGCAGTGCCACGGGCAAGGCACGCCGAAAGCGATGACAAACATTAGCAGATAATGATGTTATAAATGGATTCGGTTAACATGAAATTAATTTTTATATTAAATTGGTTAATTAACTAATATAGTATTGACATGCAGAAAAATAGATCATCTCCCACTTATGTGTCGATATTGTATTGGTCAATTGATCAAAGTTAACTTCTTTATTCAACTCCCTGAGTTCATAAATAATTATCGTTGGAGGCCAAAATTCATTTTTTAAGAAAAATAATGATTGGTCATTATAAAGTGTAAAATTAAAATCAAATTATTAAATTATACCTTTTTTATTTTTTATTTTTTGTAATTAGTAAGATTTACTTGTTATTAACTCCAACATGCAACCTTTACTTTTCTCTATGAAATTTTTCTTCGACTTGAGCAAAGTTACTTTAATCTCCCTACATTCCATCTCCGTAAAAATATAGTTTAAGTTCTCTTTTTAAAAAAAATTAAAATTTTGAAATCTTGCCTCTACTTTTGAATTGATTTATTATTTTATTTCTCTCTATTTTTTATTCTATAAAAGTGTAGTATTGTTCATGACATCTCACGTAAAAAAAATAGGCTTATATTTTGTTATAATACATTATGGTAAATATAAGAGAATTCAATTTGAATTTTTAGTCAAATATTGAAGAATTTTCGGTTAATGAAATTAAACTTAAATATAGATTTGAATGTTATGACCAAATAATGGAGAGATTTTGGTGCACACTAATAACTACAACATTTATTTAAATGATCTTCCATTATTTGATCTAAATATGGGTTTTTTTGTTGTTTATTTTACAATTACATTTTATTTTGGATTTCTTTTAGTTTTTGAGATAATTTTGTTGTGATATTTATTAAAATAACAATATTATTTGTATGTGGATACGTAATATGGCATGAACCTTGCATGGAATTATTACATACATTGATATGAATGGTAACTAATACACATTATGTGATTTAATGTCAAGCAAAGGAGTTTTTTAAGTTTTATGGACAAAGAAACTTTTTTGTCCATAAAATAAGAAATGTTTTTAGTTTTTAGATTTTAATGGCATGAAGTTTTTTTAGTTTTTTGCTTGACATTATGTTTTTGAAAACTAGTTTTATATTTTTTTATGGGTGAGAAATGTTTTGATACAAGTGATTAGAATGTAGATATCTTGCAAGAAGCCGAAAAATAAGAATTTGACCAACAATAAACGTCAAGCAATTTATATTGCTTTAGTTGTTGATGGAAAATTAAAACGAGATACGACAAATATTGTTGCTTCAGTATTTGGAGTATCAATTCGAATTGTTCAACATATTTGGAAGTAGTCAAAGAGTAATTCAAATGTGGAGTGATTGATGTATTACGCCCCAAAATAGGTCCATTCCATCCAACCCATTCTCGAGTCCAAATACATGGTACACGTAAATAACTACAACTTTATTATTACAACATATAAAATATATGTGAGTTTAAATACGATATTGCCATCTGCATAATATCCACACGCAAATAAATCCCATCATAATTATTGATACATTATTTTACAAAAATGGTGAGGACTACTAAACAACTCTCTCTAACCTTCATTCCATACCCCGACTAAGACTCGCTACATTCTCGCCTCCCCGAGAAGAAAAAAATGGAACAACAAGGAAAAGGGTGAGCTCAACTAGCCCAAGAAGAAGAATATTACGACTAAGATAATATACAACAAATTATCGTAGTCTTCAACAGGAAAAAAAAATAATAGAATACAATAGACAACAAATTTTAAATCAATATTCGCAATGAAAATAATAATTCATTAAGAAGAGTTAAGTAGAGAATGCAAACTACTATCTTCTATATATGAATTTAAAAGTTCATCGCCTATCTTTTATCCCCGTAACATCAATCAATATATATCCGAATCAAATATTCATCTTTGCACTACAGCCAAAGATATTCATCACCGGGTCATGTTCATCTAAACACTGCTCATCTTCGCACTACGGCCAAAGATATTCACCATTCATGTTCATCTCAACACTCATTCATCTTCGCCAAAGATATTCATCAAGAAATCATTCATCTTTGCACACAAAAGATATTCAATAATATCATCATTTAAGACCAAGATGATGAAAAAAATATTTTTAAAGAAACGAATCCAAAGGAAACAAAATGACAAGGATTAAGGATTAAGGATTCAGATTTTTTTTTTTTTATCCATGTCCAAAAATACCTCAAAAATAATCATAGGGTGTAAAATTCAAGAATGATCAAAACACGGATACAATCAAAGCTAGTATCCGTATTAGATATTTTGACACAAAAGAAAAAATTTTCATTTTTCTATGAATAAAGGCCGATTCGTGAATAATAAGGTCAGATATCGTGAATAAAGGCCGATACGTGAATAAGAATCTCCGACACCAAAAGATAGAAATTTCACAAAAAATCATCTTCACGCTTCATAATAATAAGAACTCGTGAATAAGAATCGTGAATAAGAATCTCTCATGAATAAGAATCATGAATAAGAACTCGTGAATAAGAACTCAAAATAGTAACCCCGATATGAAAAAGTTCCAAATTTGATAAAAAGTTCCAACCAATATTTCAAAGATAATGATATCAAGAAATAATATCATTTGAGAAGAAAATAACATCCCTTACCTCGAAAGACAAAGATTTCTAAATAAAACACCTGATATAAAGCATGACTTGAACTTGCAGACCAGATAGCAATACTCAAAGTATACTCAAAATACTCACAAGAATACGCCGATAATATAGAGAGAGAAAAACTCAGCTTCGTGTGATTTTCAATTCTAACCCAAGACCCTATTTATAGAAATCGCTAGAACACCAAAGTAGAAAAATTAATATAATAATATATATATATATATATAAATTTCTACGCCAACCAAGACTCTTGAAATCAAATGTTTACACCACATGCATGTTGTTAAATATGCCAAAAACAATAAAAAACGTTTTTTCTTAATATAAATAATTAAAACTTCCAAAAATCAATTATTTTGAACTTCTAAACTTCAATAATTCATAATAAATAGCCATTTTATCAGAAAAATTCAATCTCATGAGTTTTATAGGAAATTCAATTCTCTACAACTTTGCGTAAGAAAGTTTTTCCAAATTCCAAATGTAAATTGACCAAATCCACAAACCACAATTTTACAAGCTATAATCAAATTTCAAAAAGAAATGGGGTCCACCGACACACAAAACATGTTTTAAACATTTATTGCAACAAAAATACTCTTCCTCCTCATATATACTCATATATCCCACATTCATTATAAAATATCACCATTATTATATTATTAAAATAATATATTTAAATGAATTATTTTATCGTAAAAGATAAAATATTAATTTTCAACAATTGTCATTTTAAAAATTTTCTCCATCTATATCCACATAAAATCAATATTTTCCTCATCATATAAATCAATAATTAATTATTCACAAATAATATTACAGAATCACAATATATCGACAACCGTGCAGCTCCTGTGAGCAGGGGCTTTCCAAGAATTTCTCCTCATCACGCCAAGCAATTAGGTGACCAAACCTCTCCTTAGATGTAACTTTCTAGACATCGCCAATAATGTTATCTAATAATATTATTCAGATAATATGAATTATTGCTTCGATAATGAAAAATAATACCGTAATGACAATTATCAAACAACAAAGAATATAAAATATCAACGCAAAGAATTATTAAATCAATAAAATAAAATAATCGAATAAGAATTATCGTAATAATTATTATCGAAAGTGCCTTCACGTAAGAATCAATAATCGGTGCAATACCGCAGCACCGCTCAACAACGCCAGACAGTGTGTTTTAACCACCGGTATTCCAACAAGATAATCTGTAATAACTACGCCAAGTTATTTATAAACAACTTATATTTGTCGCTTTCTTCATCCAATCGCTTCCGCTATGGGGCCCATAAAAGATCGCTACATCAGCATTTAATATTCCCCCGACAAAGATTTAATATTCCACGACCAAACGAATATTCCCCGACAATAATGAATATTTTATAACCACTGCTTATTCAAATATTTGCGATTTTACCCATAACTATCCACATTAATCAAATCAACCCTTACTATTTCAAAATAATAAATAGAGGAAAATAAATTTCATTTATTAATAATTTGGGGTCTTACAACCTCCCTCCTTATGAAATTTCGCCCTCGAAATCGACGACGACTGTGTTTCAAAAAGATGAGAATACCTCGCTTTCATTTCCGCTTCCAACTCCCGTGTCATTTCCTCAATAATAGCATGGTTTCTCCACAAAACTTTAACTTGTGGTATAACCTTCAGACATAGGACATGTTCTTTCCTATCCAAGATCTTGACAGTACCTCTCATCACGTTAAGTCTTCTTATCTCGTCCTGGTTCTAACTCAACGACGTGGTTCGGTCAGTCCACATATTTACGTAACATCGATACGTGAAAAACGCTATGAATAACACGCCATACTATACTTGGCAGTAAAAACGAAGTATATAGCCACAGCCCCTATTCGATCGAGAATTTCAAATGGATTAATAAATCAAGGTTCGAGCTTTCTCACCTCACCGATTCTCGCTTTTGAAATAACAACTTCGCACTCCTTCTTCAAATTCAAATTCATCATCATCAGCCCAGTAGCTCAATAAATTTTAACTTTATCGATTAAAGTCGATTATACTCAGATATCATCACGGCTGGTAACTAGAGTTTTTCATCTCCATCTCTATTATTTGTAAATTATACTCAAATGAGTTTTGACAATATCGTACTCAGATTGATACGATCTTCTACTCAACACGCCCACCACGCTCGCTTTTCCAGATGGCACGGTCGTAATACGTGTCAAATGAGTCTCCTCGAGTTCTTCGAGTTCTTCAAGCTCTTCCCACATTCCTCGCTTCCATTCAAATTTTGTATCTCTACGAGTCACCAAGCAGAATGGAATAGCGATTCGAGAATATCCTTCAACTAATCTCCGATAATAACCAACTAAGCCTGTAAAGCTACGATTTTTCGATTACCGACTTAGGTTGTTCTCAATCGCGACTCATATCCCAACCTTGATAAGACGCTACAATGACACCTATCGCTTTACTATCGCATCGAATATGGTGTCCCCTACTAGAGAGTCTCGCTTCGCATTCCACAAAGGAAGTCACCAGATAAAGGCTCAGTACCAAATTTATAGTTGAATTTTTAACTCCTCAGTTCAATAGAGCCATTCGATATGAGATTTTAGAAATGAGTTTTGTACCGTTTCAAAGTCGATACAAAATTTAATATCGCTTTGGGAGTAAACCAAGAAATTCTTCAGAAATACGCCAGAAAAATCAATAACAACAACAGAATATTATTCAAATCGACGTGTCTTTATTCAAATCCATAAACGGACTAAGAAAACTTGACATCCGTAATAAACGAATGACTTCATGGCTTGATATGAAAATGTTTGACTACAATGGTTTGATTGTTTGAATTCAATAACAAAGTTGCTTAGAATATGAAAACTAACAACCTTACGAAAGTAATCAATTTCTATATTTATGAGTAGTTAACCTTAAAATCACATCAAAAGCAAATATCTCTATAGAAATAAGGTTAATGTAATGTGATAGTGCCAACCCAATCAAGCAAGATTTCTAAACAACTGATGTAATGAAAGTTTCTCCCAACTGAGTCTCCATAAATAAAGTCAAAGTCTAATTTCTCCGTAGTCAAGTTCAAACGCTGAGCGCAAGCAAGAGAGATAAAAGAAAAGAATGGGTAGAACCCAGATTCAGTAAGGTATAAACTTCGCAAGAATTTATAATTAACTAACCCGCGCTAACTTCGCTCGTTCCTCGATTTTTGACCGGCCACGACAAACGCCTTCCAGAATCGCTGACTTTTGACTTTTCTCGACATCCTTTTCGAGTCACCATTCCCACCGGATCGGTTTTCATATCGCATAACTTCGAGCGATATGTCCTTCTTTTCCACAATTATAGCATACCTTAAACTGCTAGGGCGCTTAATGATATGTCCCTCTTCCCCGTGATTTGTAACATACGACCGGTGGTCTTTCTCTCTCCCTCGAACTAGTTGCATATCATCGCGCCGACGCCTTCAAATGGTCGTTGTTGAATCTCCTCTTTAAAATCTCCTCCCGACTCGCTTCTTCTATTTTCATGGCCACGATTACCACCAGTAGTGGTTACCGCTTTTGTCGTATTCTTCTTTCTCCGCCGGTTATCGCTATTCGATGACCGCTATCTTCTAGATGATCCTCGTTATGGTCCCTCAATTGAACGTATCTCGCTATCTCGCCTAACAACCGAGCCCCGCTGACAACATCCGAATAGAGAGAAAATTTATGAGAAATGAGATACCGACGACGCCGGTTTCAAACCTCTCGTAAACATCCGCCATACGCTCTCTCATTCTCCACCAAATGAGGTGCAAACTCGATAACTCCGCTAACTTCGCCAGCATCGACACACCGCCATGTTATTCTCGCCCCAATAATAAACTCCACTTCCTTCATACGACGAATACTTTCGTGGAAGTACTTGTCATCGAACTGCTTCAAACGCTCCCCCACGACATGCCGAAAAAAAATGGATGGGTACGCTTCACGATTCCCACCAAGAATCCGCCTTCGCCACTAACATAAAGGTGGCGAATGGAACTTTCGTTCCTCCGCATCCCAAGACATCGAATATCTTGGTAATTTGTTTGACCCACGCCTCCGCCTTTAATCGGATCCGCTTTCCCTTAAATTCGTGGTCCCAACTTTTTCGAACTGCTTGGCGTGACCACCCGTGAATTGCTATCATTTCTCCTCATTTTTTGAACACGAGTCTCCTCGTCTGATTTTGCATGAACGCAAAAGCTTCTAAACATCCCCTCGCTCATCATCTCGCTCAAAGGTGTGTTGTTCACAGAGGTACATTGCCACCGTCAGACGCTCTCCTCGCTGGTAAGTACAGCATCTCCACTTCGCCTCATTTACTCCATCATATTATTCTCATTCGACATTCTCAAATACATCATATAAAACAGGGTTAATTAAGGAAATCAATATATCACATAATATCCCTATATACTCGACCAACTAACAAATAAGCTTAGTAGACACACTAGCAAGGATTTACTCGCCTCCCTCCTAGTTCTATTCCCCGATCTCCGCCAGAGATCATATCCCTAAGCTCGATACCAACCGCGACGCCCCCAAAATAGGTCCATTCCATCCAACCCATTCTCGAGTCGCCAAATACATGGTACGTAAATAACTACAACTTTATTATTACAACATATAAACTCGAGTTTAAATACGATATTATTATCTTCTATAAATATCCACACGCAAATAAATCCCCATCATAATTATTTATACATTATTTTACAAAAATGGTGAGGACTACTAAACAACTCTCTCTAAACCTTCATTCCATACCCCGACTAAGACTCGCTATTCTCTCGCCTCCCGAGAAGAAAAATGGAACAACAAGGAAAAGGGTGAGCTCAACTAGCCCAAGAAAAGAATATTATTACGACTAAGATAATATACAACAAATTATCGTTAGTCTTCAACAGGAAAAAAATCTAATAGAATACAATAGACAACAAATTTTAAATCAATATTCGCAATGAAATAATAATTCATTGTAAGAGTTAAGTAGAGAATGCAAACTACTATCTTCTATATATGAATTTAAAAGTTCATCGCTCATATTTTATCCCCGTAACATCAATCAATATATATCCGAATCAAATATTCATCTTTGCACTACATCAAATATTCATCACCGGGTCATGTTCATCTAAACACTGCTCATCTTCAGACTACGCCAAAAGATATTAATCACCAATCATGTTCATCTCAACACTGCTCATCTTCGCACTACGGCCAAAGATATTCATCAAGAAATCATTCATCTTCGCACTACAAAAGCAAAGATATTCCATAATATCATCATTTAAGACCGAGGATGATGAAAAAATTTTTTAAAGAAACGAATCCAAAGGAAACAAAATGACAAGGATTAAGGATTAAGGATTCGTATTTTGTTTTATCCATGTCCAAAAATACCTCAAAAAAAAATCATAGGGGTGTAAAATTCAAGAATGATCAAAACACGGATACAATCAAAGCTAGTATCCGTATTAGATATTTTGACAAAAAAGAAAAATTTTCATTTCTATGAATAAAGGTCGATTCGTGAATAAAGGTCAGATATACGAATAAGTGCCGATACGTGAAATAAGAATCTACACCAAAAGATAGAAATTCCACAAAAAACATCTTCACGCTTCATTTAATAAGACTCGTGAATAAGAATCGTGAATAAGAACTCATGAATAAATAAGAATCTGAATAAGAACTCATGAATAATCATGAAACCCCATATGAAAAAGTTCCAAATTTGATAAAAAGTTCCAACCAATATTTCAAAGATAATGATATCAAGAAATAATATCATTTGAGAAGAAAAATAACATCCCTTACCTCGAAAGACAAGATTTCTAAATAAAACACCTGATATAAAGCTATGACTTGAACTTGCACCAGATAGCAATACTCAAAGTATACTCAAAATACTCACAAGAATACGCCGATAATATAGAGAGAGAAAAACTTCAGCTTCGTGTGATTTTCAATTCTAACCTAAGACCCTATTTATAGAAATCGCTAGAACACCAAAGCGTAAAATTTAATATAATAATATATATTATATATATATTCCTACGCCCACATCAAGACTCTGAAATCAGCATGTTTACAACATGTTGGGGGGCCAATGCCAAAACAATAAAAAAACGTTTTTCTTGATATAAATAATTAAAACTTCCAAAATCAATTATTTTAAGCTTCTAACTTCAATAATTCATAATAAATAGCCATTTTATCAGAAAAATTCAAATCTCATGAGTTTTTATAGGAAATTCAATTCTCACAACTTTGCGTAAGAAAGTTTTTCCAAATTCCAAATGTAAATTGACCAAATCCACAAACCACAATTTTACAAAGCTATAATCAAATTTCAACAAGAAATGGGGTCCACCGACATGTTTAACATGTTTTAAACATTTATTGCAACAAAAATACTCTTCCTCCTCATATACTCATATATCCCACATTCATTGTAAAAATATCACCATTAATATATTATTAAAATAATATATTTAAAACGATTATTTTATCGTAAAAAGATAAAATATTAATTTTCAACAATTGTCATTTTAAAATTTTCTCCATCTATATCCACATAAAATCAATATTTTCCTCATCATATAAATCAATAATTAATTATTCACAAATAATATTACAGAATCACAATATCGACAACCAGCCGCTCCTGAAAGCAGGGGGCTTTCCAATAAGAATTTCTCCATCGGGCGCAAGCAATTAGGTGACCAAACCTCTCCTAGTATGTAACTTTCTAGACATTGCCAATAATAATGTTATCTAATAATATTATTCAGATAATATGAATTATTGCTTCGATAATGAAAATAATACCGTAATGACAATTATCAAACAACAAAGAATATAAAATATCAACGCAAAGAATTATTAAATCAATAAAATAAAATACCGAATAAGAATTATCGTAATAATTATCGAGTAAAGGCCTTCACGTAAGAATCAATAATTGGTGCAATACCGCAGCTACCGCTCAACAACGCCAGATAGTGTGTTTTTAACCACCGGTATTCCAACAAAGATAATCTGAATAACTACGCCAAGTTATTTATAAACAACTTATATTTGTCGCTTTCTTCATCCAATCGCTTCACATTATGGGGCCCATAAAAGATCAAGGCCATCAGCATTTAATATTCCCCGACAAAGATTTAATATTCCACCACCAAAACGAATATTCCCTAATAATAATGAATATTTTATAACCACTCATTATTCGAAAATATTTATGATTTTACCCATAACTATCCACATTAATCAAATCAACCCTTACTATTTCAAAATAATAAATAGAGGAAAATAAATTTCATTTATTAATAATTTGGGGTCAACTAAAACATAATGCAGAAATAACCAAACAGTTATATGATAGTATCTACTTTTTATTGCTTGACATAGCTACAACGTAAGCATTACATCAAGCCCCCAGAAATTAGTCTTATGTCAATATATGATGCAGAAGTAAAATGGCAAAATGAAGATGAAACAATCATGATCATTCAAAAGCAGACTAGATACGTTAAGAGCCTAAACAATTTGAAGACAATTATCCACTTTAGCAAATATTATGCTGTTAAATAATGTCTATCGCAAATAACCTAGTCATAGAGATAAAAAAAAAATATGACGCTCGTGCCACGATCACCATATAGGCGCTTGATGCACCTTAAATTAAGGGCTAGAAGAAACAAGTGGGAAAGAAAATATATCGCCAGAAGAATGATGGGAAAGTCAAGAAATAAAAACATACAAAATGAAATAGTAGTAGACTTCACAAACCCAAGTTGAAGTGGTCTTCAACGTGGATGGGGCTATCTAAATTGATAGTGTTCTCATTAATGCTGTGAAATAACAGAAGATGAAGAAATACCAATAGATTTTAAAAATACCAATAGATGATGATGAAGAAGAAGATTTTAGAGAGAGAAATACCAGCACTAAAGTTACGGGAGTTGGGAGAAAAAGAAGGTTCACGCGTTTAAAAAAAAAAAACCACCAGATTTGTTATATCATCCCCTAAATTAAGGAATCCTAATTGCACTAATATTGTAAATAAATATGAAAAAGTGTATTATTTTTGTAATTATTTTATATATGCACTATTATTATAATTATTTCTAAAAATGTACTACAATATGTAATTAATCCTAAGAAAAATCTGTCTTTCAGCCCGGCCCAAAAGAGTATGCCTTGTGATGACGGTGTAACTTGCAAAGCCCACAGTTTAAGTCTTCGTTTTCATTTTGACACCACTCTCAAGTCGAGACTTCAAAGTCCAGTCTCAGCTTTTAGCTTCAGCCTCCGGCAGCTACTAGCTACCAAAAGAGTGACCTGGAAATGACCGGAAGTGCACGAAGAACCGCACGAAGCAGAGTAAAATCCTCCACAGACGACGGCGAAGAGCGAACACTCCGTAATATAAAGCCCAGTCTAAGACTCCGAAAGGACAGAGGCAGAGACCATAACTTCATTCGCATTTTAGATGTTAATCTCAGAGCACTGTTAGGGCTTGGGATTCTCACCTTCTTGATCGCCTTGTTTTTCATTAATCATCTTGTTAAATTCCCCGCCGTAGATGATCAGATGCTCAGAGTTATCACGCCATTTCCTGCTCCAAAACTTATTGATCTTCCTATGGTACTATTTCTCTCTATCCCTCTCACTCGTGCGCGCGCGCACACACAAACAAACACGTGTGCATGTATACAAGTATTGTATGTAGCAGTGATGCTATTTACTGATTAAGTTTTGAAGCGGTTAATTTACTGCAGTTTCAAGGTGAGCACAAGGAGAGTTTGTATTGGGGAACTTATCGGCCTCATGTTTATCTTGGGATAAAGTCATTTGAACCAAAATGAACCATGTAGAGAATTACAGTTTGACAATGTTTCCAAACATCAGCACTGGAATTTAGAGATTTGGTTTCAATTCTGAGTAATGAGTTTGTTAAAACCAATGTTCTAAAAGGCGCTAGGCGGAGGCGGGCGGGAGAGCCTAAGCGCTTAGGGGCCTAAGCGATTTTTTATTTTAAGGTAATTTTAATATTTTATCTTAATTTATCCAAACAAAATAATAATATAAAAGAAACAATCTATAATAAAGATAATAAAGGCCTTTTCTTAAAGTTCAAACACATATCCATATTGTTAATGTCAAATTTCAAACACATATCCATATTGCTAATGTCAAGTTCAAACAAAACATGCAATTGTTCAAAGTTTAAACAAATTTTTAACGTATTAGTTTTATTTATAAATAAGATTGCTATTAAATAATAAATTTTAAAATTTCAAGAATTTAATTCAATATTAAAACTTAAGAAACTAAACATAAATTTAAGAATTATAAAATTGAATTAAACTAAATATTACAAATGTATTCTCATTTATATAATTTGAAGTTGGTACAAATTCAAAAATTACAACTATAATAAAATTATCCATTTGACTTGATATTGTTCACTTTTTGTTGTGATTTGATATGCTACAACTCTGTATTATGAATATGGTAATCATTAGAAAAATAAATATATCAAGATTTGGTTTGGGTAGTTATTAAAATAAAAAAATCTCTTCGCCTTTAGAACCCGCCTAATTTTATAGAGGATTTTTTGTTGTTGTTATTAGGTGAGGCACCTAAAGAGGCGCCAAGTGGGGCTCTAGGTCCTAGGCGGGCGCCAAGAGGGGGCCTAGCGCCTAGGCGGGGCCTAGGCGGACCTAGGCGGGGATTTTTAGAACAGAGGTTAAAACTGTATTCATGGATTGAATAGGTTAGTGATGTAATCTCCATATCTATCTATCTATTTTCAAGTACAGAACATGTGAAAAATGTCAAACACTATCTTCAAGAATATATGGAATTATTAGTCAGGTACGCGCCACAAGCTTAGAAGTATCCATGCTTCCAAGACAGAGTTATCTAGGTAAGTGGCAGTCCGCTCACCAAAGTAACCCTTGATTTTGCCACAAGAAGAGGACAAATGAGTGGGTTACCTTACAATTTACTACCTGTTTATCAGGGAAAGGGAGCATCTATTTCAGCTTCTGTCCCTTTCCAATATTTAATCATGACATAACAATTATTAGCATCTTAATTCTTAAAATAAAAGTGTGAGGTTTATGAACATCTCATTCAGCTTATTTTCTGTACCCATTTTCTAGTTTTCCCCCAAAGTTGGGGTTCCTGTTTATTTTGATAGCCTGACATTGCACTGTTATGATTTCTATGCTGATGGTTTGGTACATCAAGTTTTTTATTCTAGTACCATATGGTTTTTTATGCTTGTTAATTTATGTGGTTGTATAAGCAATTTCTTTTGGTAGGGTTCCACAGTCTCTGATTGCTGGGATGATGTGGATTGGTGTAAAGGATGGAAGATATTTTATCCGACATGTCTGCCAAGATTCGGATGAGCTCAAGACATATGGTTGGACAAATCATAATGGACGGGATTATGGACATCAAGTTCTGGTTGATCAAGACATGACTTTGGCAACAAGTTTTTTTAAATCCAAGGGGGACGACAGTGGTTATGGAGGAGATTGGGTAGTTCGAACTGATGTGCAAAATGAGAAGTATACATCTTTAACTTTTATTGTTAACGGATGCTTTGGTCTCAAATGGCCACAAAATTTTAAGCTTATTTTTTACTCGACTGTCTCTAAAATTTTCATTTTAAATAAGAAAATTTCAAGCGAGTCATTGTTAGGATATTTTTGTTCTTTTATTTATTTCTTTTATTCTTTTGTTACCATGTCGGTTTTATCTTTGTCTTTCTCATATCCTGTTTACTTTTTCCATTTAGTTTGGATAAAAGGCGTTGAGTTGAGTATAAATGAAATTAGGCACTAGGAGATTGTTTTTGTAGATTATACAGAATTCAGGCCAAGGAGTAATCACATTGACAACTCAAATATGATATTATGATTATCCAATTATATCTTGTTTTTATTATTATTAGTATGAGAAATACATTGCATTAATACTGAAATGTTACTTAACAAATAACTTTTTCAATATTGAAATGCTTTGTAGATCTTGATTCTTTGATCAGAAGCTTTTACTCAATTAGTGGGTAAATGCATAGTAAGTCACCAAAGAGATATTTCGTTATTTTGTGATATTGCTTGTGTTTAAGACTTTTCTGCAGAATGACTTATAAGACTCCCTAATGAGTTTTAGGCTAGGTATCATTCACAATGTATATGAGTTATTGTTTTCTGATCATTTTTTATACTGTGCAGATCCAAATTTAATGAGGAAAGGCAGAGAACTGCACACCTTTTCTTTTATCTGGCTGATGAAGCTGGAAATGCTTTAAGTTTGGGTGGAGGAGTCACTGACATTCATGAGACTTCTATTCTGGCATCGGGTTCACGAACAGATGTTGGAAATTGGCAGATACATTTAAAATCATTGGTATGTTATTAAACAGGAAGAGTTGTTAGACTTTTCCCTCGAAAGTCAAAATTGTACATGTCATTGCCAAAACTAATCCAGCGACTTTGTACGCTTCCTTGGCTTTTGTTTGAAAGGTTAGCGTTAGTCGTATATTTAGGCACGTCAAAAAAGGAGAAAATGCGAAGGAATGTCCTGATACAAAATGTTAATGTTTCTAGTACTTATTAGAAAAGGTGAAATATTACTGAAGGACTTGTTCAAGAGGACTAACCTGTATATATCTTGGAACTTACCTCCAATGTTAATTTCCTTGTGAGAACTTGCATTTAAAGCTTCAAGTTTGATTGGCTCAAAAGTTTCATTTGACGTGTACGCTTTTGAGCCAATTAGATAGCTTCCTTGCCATAAACTTAGCTATTTTATTTGATTCAATGATATAATTGTAAAAACATTCATCCACTCTGTTCCTGTCCCACCCCACCCCGTCCAACCCCAACACACATACACACACACACACCAAATAGTGAGAGTAAATAGAGTAAAGTAGAAAACAAAAGGGAAAGAAAGAGCTAACCTAACTCACATATAGTGGTTTTGTACATCGTAAATTTGGAGTGAGAATTTTCAAGTAGATATTTAGCACGTCCCTTCTGTTAAAATTTCTTGTTCTTTAATTAAGAACACATAGATATAGCATTTGAAGTAGCAAGCCTTAGAGATTGTAGTCATATTGTGGATATTCATTTATTTATGCAAACTACAAGGAGTAATTTTGATGCATAAAATCTTATGAATTATATTAATTTCTGGTTGGGAGTGTTTATGTAGGATGGCCAATCATTGGCTGATCTGTGATAAAAGCAAAACAGCTGAAATAAACCATATTGATTGCCTTCGAATAGGCTGATATTCGCCTATCAGGGAAGGTGGAATTAATATCTAAACAGGGTGCGTGACAACCGTCCCAAGCCTTAATGCTTGATTCAGGGGGAATAGATCAATGATCACCCAAGTTACATAGTGTATATAAAAGTAATAATAATGAAAATCCGAGACCCCTTTTCAATATATAATACCAATATTCCTTTTCAAGGAAATAGCACAGCCGATATTATTCTCATACTCTCTTTCATGAACACCTCAATATGATGGACCTCTTTTCTTAACTTCTCTTTAGTATTCCAGTACCATGACTGGTAATAGAATTTTCTGAATTATCCTCGTTAATTTTGACTTTTTCATCGATTTACGGTTAAAAACAGAATAAAATAATAATTTCCGCAGAAATACCGTGCTTTCCGTTTCAGTCTTTAAAAGGAACCAACTATGTATATGCATACATATATATAGGTATAGATATTCACTTAGTAGTGCAGTGTATTTTAATCCTTTTTTCTTTGTTTTGTTTATTTACAACTCATATGCTCCTCCACTAAGATACAGGTCAAATGTACATATGCTTAAACAGAGAACAACTCCATATTTATGATATGTATTGAAGCAATGATATTCTATTTTTAGATTAATAATTTGAAACCCAACTGCTTTGCAGGATGATATAGAAGTCCATTATTCTGGTTTCAAAACGCCTCATGTTCATAATTTGTCTGATCTCGTTCAGGAAAATGTTGGAGCCCAAGTATGTAAAACTTTTGGTTATTGAATGTTGTGTCATCTTGTTGACTGACACCTATTTTTTTCATGAAATATTTTTAACTGACACTAGAGTGGTCATTATATCATATTCAGTGCTGTTTCTGAAATCCTTTTTTACGTACTTTACATCTTTGTTTTCAAAAGGTAGCTCTTGAATTAATGCTTTAATGGTTCTATCTACGTATTTGTCAGGCAAGACAATTTGGCCAGTTGCAGCTTCCAGACGCGTCTGATGATTCTCCAAACATATTAGTTTTTCAGGTAAATGACCAAGCAGGTGATGCCTT
Organism: Panax quinquefolius; assembly: GCA_020205615.1. Lineage (NCBI taxonomy): Eukaryota > Viridiplantae > Streptophyta > Magnoliopsida > Apiales > Araliaceae > Panax > Panax quinquefolius. Next base: position 1,298,975 of record CM035173.1, on the reverse strand, counting down.
TCAATCACACAATTATTAAATCGTGAATCAGATCGTGTATCGAAAATTCATGAATCAATCATTTGTGAATCATATTGTAAGATATATTCAAACAAATAGAAAATTCATTTTGTTAGACAATATAGTATATTTGCTTAAGTATAATATTAAAGTAATCAAATGAGCCTATAAGCAAATTTGAACTATTAAAATTATAGTTTGAAGAGTTTTAAACTAGAGGCTTAATTAATAATCAATATTGTTTAAGTAATATTTCTTGAGGAACAAGAGAAAAAAAATAGCTTATTTAACTTGTAAGTATGAACTCAATGTGAAATTATCCCAAATTCGAAAGTGTAATATTGTTTAAGTAATATTTCTTGAGGAACAAGAGAAAAAATAGCTTATTTAATTTGTAAGTATGAACTCAATGTGAAATTATCCCCAAATTAGAAAGTGTAGAGTAAGAGAACCCCAAAACTATGTATTTATGTCTTCATATAAGTACAAGACATGAAAAAAAAAGTGGAAACAAAGTCCTTTGAAAAAGATAAGAAATCCTGGAAATCATTTTAAGGATTATTATATAGATGATAGATCGAATGAACACCTTATTCTAAAGAAAAAAAGGCTTTAATGGGTTATTTTAACTCTTATCGGGTTCACCTTGAACTTAAAAATGTATTCATAGCATATCATAGGATACGTGCGGCGTAAGATACGACTGACTTTTTGATAGACTAGCGATTCGTTCGGTTCTAGCAACTATGCTCACTTCATATATGCAATATCTTTATAAATCTAATTTTTTTATATATCAAGTTTTCACTTATTATCAACCTCCTTCTGCATTTTTCTGTTTTTAATGCAGATCTCAGCTAGGATTCCATTTAAATTTGATATTGCTTTTGTATCTGGAACTAGTTCTGATAGTTCAAGAGTCAAAGAACGTGTCAGCAGTATCACAGGTGCTTTTCATACATGTTTATCTTGGTTTAGTACTTCTATGCAATGTTGATGGATTGCAGATAGTAGGATATATTTAATCGAAAACAAGTATAAGCAACTAGTTTGGAGCTGTATAATCCAGTAATTTGTTAACCGGATAGAGATAAAGTATGTTATACAAAACATAGTGAGCATAATTTGTACTAAGACCCTCGAGTAAAATTAGACGACTAAGGCTCCAGTTGACTTTCGGACTTTTTTTTAGGGGGCTCGATTTTTCGTTCTCTTTACAATGGTGGGGGTGTGGTGTTGGTTGATAAGGATTTAGGGTCGGCAAGTTGGATACCAGTTTTTTTTAGAGTTGGTTCTGAGTTTTCTTTGTAGGTTTATGTTTAAATGGCATTGAGCTTCAAGAGGCAGCTTCCTTGCCAACATCCTTATTGTTGGTGAAACTGAGGGGTCGATTTTAGGTTTGGGTTTCTTCATCTCAGTCCGTGGAGGATGGGTTGCTCTTCATTCGATCGTGATTTGTGGACTGCTTTCTAAGCAATGGTAATCTCTATCAATGAGACCTTAGCTATAAGATCTTGGATTGTTGCCACTTTTGTTCGAGTTTTTGATTGCCAGCTATTCGTGTGCTAATCTGCTCTCTGAATCAGAGGCAAATAAACATGGGTTTCTTCATCTAGATTACTGGGATAGAAAAATTGTGTTGTTCGGAATTGCAGAGTAGTCGTCGTAAGGGAATATGGTGTTGCCTCATTAGCTCTTATTTGGGATTGCAAAGTCGTGGTAAGGGAATATGGGGTTGCCTCTTGATCTCTAGGAGTTTAGGTTTATAAGTTTACAAGCTTGCAACCCGTACGAGGCACGGTCTAGCTTTCTTCTATGTTTCTTCCACATGGTGTGAGATGTTGTCTCATTTTCTCTTTTCTTGGCAACTGGGATTCATTTTTATTTAGGTTCGTTGTTTTTGGTAGATATCTAGTAATTTTATATTAATCAAATTAATTCAATTGTAGGATTCTCTTTTAGATCATATATATATATATATATATATTGATTGATATAGTAGTCCTTTACATGAATAATTAGTAGAGTAGATTTTGGGTCAATCTAGCCCGATGCATAATTTTTGGGTCAGTCCAGCCTTGATGCGGAAAGTTTGAGCCAACGAAACAAATATTGATGACCATCCAAATTAATTCAATTTAGAATCCTCTCTTGGATTATTATATGTGATTATTGATTCCAACTTATGAAGATTTATTTGTGGGATTTGTGGATGTGGACTTCCTTTTTCAAATGCAATCAAAGGCTCCAAGCTTCCCTCCCTCAGATGAACAGTAGTGTTTTGAGGTTGGGATTTTTAGGAGAGCTTTCCAGTAATTGGTCGTCCTCTAGAAGACATTGAACGAACTTTTAGCAATCCTAATATTTCTTCTTGGTCATAGGATATTTACCTTAACCATGAGAGGATGGAAAGGAGTTTGTGATAAATCTGATCTGTGACAGAATTACATGGCCTTTGGTTTTAACTCCTCTAAAAGATGGGACAAAGTTAATACTAACCTAAATCTGAGCAGCGTGGACAGTGGCAACAATTTCTTTCAACATTAAAGTTAAATTTCTACTTTCACACCCATTTCTTTTGGGAACAGAACATCATCAAATGTAGAAATCCTGATCTCATTGCTTTTATAATGTCGTTGAATGTCTCTCTTCATTTGGATGTTTTCAGCTTTTTCCCGATTACAAATTACTTTTTAAGTAGCTTTGAAGAATAAAAGATTCGTTTCATATCTTTGTAAACTCATAGTGGCGATATCTTTGTTGTTATGTTTAGGTACTTTATTGACGAGTCAACTAAATGAAAAGCAAAAGGAATTGGATGACAAATTCAGAAAGTGCTTTAACATATCTGGAAAGGTATCATGCTTTTCTTGTTGGTAACAACATGTTATTGTATTGTTCATACATGTATGGCTCCATGATGGTAAATTTCATGGTAAGTTTCTACAAGTATAGTTAATCTTAGAACCAAATTGTGATGTATATACAAGGCAAAAGGATCTCGTTTATTGACGAGAGAAAGAAAGGGGGTTAACCAAGTATACCTCAGTGACCTAAAAAAAAGAAGCATACCTCCAATCTTACTATACCTGTATGAAATTGATACTAAGAATTCTTATTATAGAGTTTAATTATTGCTACCATTTAAGTACATTGGCTTGCAAATTATCATCAGTATGTCAAAACAGATTCCTTGCTTACAATGAGATTATATGAGTTTGTAAGACTCAATCGCGTTTAGAAAGAACTACTTATTATGTCATATAATATGTTGACAAAAAGATTATTTTATCAGCTTGAAATGACAATTGTTGATCACTGGGCCTGATTCTTTCAGCTGAAGATAATTGGTTGAAAAGATGGATCTTTTCTGAAGTTATAATTGCTTACAAGTGATTGCGGAATTAATTAATCAGGGACATTTATTTGTATTAGCTATTGAAATAATTCTCAAAAAATATTTTCTATTTCTGAAATATAAGTCATATAACTGCATTATCATTTTTTAGGGGTACTCTTGGTATCATTTTAATTTTATGTGTGAATGCAAATAAGCAGCTGTCTGTTAAACAATCCAAAAAACAGCCACGGGCCAGATATTATTGCCCCATTTTCACTTTTTATACTTAAATCATAAAGCAAACAGCCCAAAACTGTTTGTACAAAAAATAAGCTGAAACAAACAGGCCCAGAGGCAATACATATATTAATATCTCAAAGTTGCAACAAGAAGATGTATGTTTGACTAGCATGTGGATGTAGGACACAAAAGCATGCTATTGAAAATATAAAAAAAACCCACCCATAAGTTCATCAAGTGTACTCATCTCTTCCAATATCCATGAAACAAAACAAAAACCAAAAAGAGAGAGAGAGAGCAAAGGGTTCTTGTTGTTAGCAGTATCTAAACTGTATGCCATTCGCATATATTGTACCTCCTGATTTTGATATATATACATACGCAGACATATATGTCTGCAAAGTACAAGATTTTAAAATAACACACAACTGTCATATAGCATGTCAGAATTATCTATGAATTTATATTCTTGCTTCTGATGCACTCCTGTAAAGTCTGTAGGTTTTCTTAGTATGATAAGACTGATTTAACATACAATATGACTAGGATATTCTTGAACCTATTTCTTCAAAAAGCATATAGCATCAAGGGTAACAGAGATACATAATTGGCGAGCATGTCTTTTAATTTTACTATCTTTAGAAGACAACATGAGTGACCTGTAGAACCTGTTTCTTCCTAGACACATGGATCTTTATTGTGCATAGAACTATGGAGTTCTAAAACTATTATGTTGATTTTCAGCTTGATTCTGAGTCTGTGAAAGTTGGTAAGGCTGCAATTGGAAATTTGTTGGGAGGGATTGGCTACTTCTATGGCCAATCAAAAATTTCCCTGCCAAATACTACTAATGTAAGTGCCTAATATATGCTCCTCATTCATATAATGCAAATGTATCCTATCTTTGCCACGTAACCACTCTATCATATTAAGGCTATAGTGTGTTGAGTCCCTTTTTATGGCCTCAAACGTTTTAATAAGCTAACCATTCTTGTATGTTTCGGAATATTATTTGTCTCAAGTTGTACATGTCAAGTCTTCCATTCTTGATGTTATTCCTCCAATTATCATCAAAGTTCGACAGTTCACGACTTCACTTTTGCAAAGCATGTTGAAGAAATATAATTTGGTCAAAAGACGGACGATCTGAGAATTTTAGAAAGACTGTCTTCCCCTTTTAAAACACATTTCAATTGTCTTTATATTGTTGGGAAGTATAACATACAAATGTATTGTGAATTTAAAAATGATTGAAAATCTAATGTATAAATATAATTCTTGGCGCATCTTAAATTCCATGCAGAACACACCCCTAGAAATGTGACAATCTTTGCAAGGATGGATGTAGTACATTCTTTTACTTCTTCAAAAGCATTGAAAATTTGAGAAATTTTTGTAGTTTTATTTTCTGAGATGAACTAGATTTTAATACACTAGATGCAGTTACCAGTATGTTTAGATTTCTAGTAATCTTAATGTCAGATGCAAATTTCCAAGAATATATTTACAGTCTTTGTTGTTTCATCCCCTTATATAAGAAAACCATTTGCAATCAAAAGTCAAAACTACATCATCACAACATCTATCTGCAAAAGCATAGTCTTCTTGTGCTACAAAAAGAGCATTATCAAGTGGGCAGTGATATAATCTAAGCAAAGTTTGTCATTGTTAGAGCATTGTGTAACCTATGATGCACATGATGCAACACTTGCTCTGGCAAGAACATTCCCAAAATTTATTACTCCCTCCGTCCCATAGTTATAGGCTGATTTCTTTTGGCACATAGTTTAAGAAAATCAGTTTAAGTTAATTTTTAACAGAAATTTTCTACATATACCCCTTAATATAGAATTAATGAATAAATTAATTACTCCTTACTTATCACATTGAAACTCTTAACTTCATTGATTGCTGGTACAATTGCCTTTTATACACAAAATATGTTAAACTAGTAAAGCCTAAAAAGTTGAATTCTTTTATTGAGAATACAACAACATTAAATGTGGTGATAAAAATAATGACATTGAAGGTTGTTTCTTCAAAAAAAAGAGTAATGGTTGAATATTTATTATAAGGGCATAAAAGTAAAATAATGAACCAACTAAATTTTATAAATAGTAAGTAGCCTATATATTGGGACATCTCAAAATGAAAAATCAGCCTATAACTATGGGACAGAGGGCGTAGTAAATATATAAACCAACATAGAAACATACACACTGCACCCATGTTACTTGCATTAATGTCCCTTTTTTCTTCAATATGGAAAAAGGGACATTTAGTCATCATTCTTTAACTTGTATCTAAAGTTTTAAGGGTATGCCGTTAAGCTTCAGTTAAACTGCTATGACCTCTTTGCATCTAGATTCCTGTAAAGTTTAACTTTATGTATCTTTATTTTTTTAAATCTAATTTCTAACTTTCTTCTATTCGTACTTGCAACTATACCTGTTATCAATTGTCGTCAATTTGGATGCCTGACAAAGTCATACAGTGGGCCATTATCTCATGCAGCATAAGGTTGGTGATAGTACGCTTTCATATTGGCCAGCTGAGCTATATACAGCTGTTCCAAGTCGCCCATTCTTTCCTAGAGGATTCTTATGGGATGAAGGTTTTCATCAACTACTAATCTGGTTAGTTTGCTGTTGTAATTTAGGTTCTCTTATATTTGCTCCAGTTTATAACTTTTCTAGTAGCCTTGTAAAAATGCAATGTACAGTTTCTTGCATGATCTGGAGATAATGGCTGATTCATTTTACTCCACCATATCATTTTTGTTGCACTGTTTGTTTTTCTTGAATTGAATAGGCGATGGGATATCCATATTAGCTTGGATATCATTGGCCATTGGTTAGATCTCATGAATATTGATGGGTGGATTCCACGTGAACAGATTCTAGGTGCCGAAGCTTTGAGGTGACGTATTGTAGTTTCTTTTTTTGGTGTGCTTGCTTATTTTTTTTCGTGGTTTCAATTCAGTCTTGCTATGTATTGCATAATTTTTTCTGGTATATCTGCAGTAAGGTCCCAGCAGATTATGTTGTTCAGCATCCAACTAATGGAAATCCACCAACTTTATTTTTGGTGTTACGTGGTAAAGTTAATTCTTACATTTGTATTGTTGTTTTTAGATAACTATCCTTTAAAAGTTTTTGCATGCTTCTCTATTCTACTGACTCAACCGAGATTACTAAAGTGCAAGTGGTTTATATAGGTATGGTGTAATGCTAAGTTGCATGTGCCAACTGCCATTTCTTTCCTCAATCAGTTTTTACTTGAAGCATAATCTGGCGTTTGCCTTTTCTTTGTTCTTTTTTTTTTTCCTATCCTCTTGGGTGAGGCCAGTGTGAAAATTAAGATGTCTAGCTGTTTTTTATACAAAGAAAGGGAGAAAGGAGACTCATTTTCAACCATCTTGGCTAATAAGATAGATAACAGAGAGAAAGAGAGAGAGAGAGACAGTGGATTCGTGAATCTAATCTGAACTGAGATAAGGAGCAAATGATATATACTGGATTAGCAAAGCAGAGTTCTTCTGTAATTCCGTTCTCTTTATTTACCCGACCAATTTGTTTTTTTTTTTCCTTTTCCGTTGAAGTTGTGATTATTTGTGTTACCCACTTACCCTTGTGCACCATATGATTTAAAAGGCATGGAGCATGCCACTTGACATTTTTATTTCTTTTTTAGTTTTGTAATTATGAGAGAACAATGTAACAAAATATATCCAAAAAGCACCAAAATTTTCACTTTATCACATTGGTTTCTTGTGGTAATCAAATCGGTTGATATGCAAAACATTGTGAAATGCGCAGTAAACATGTTGGGCATCTTTAGTAAATTTGGATTTTGTTGTTGAATGCCCAGCTTGAAAGAAAAGCTTGGCTAGGAGAGGGGCTGCCACTCTTGTATGTTTAGCAGTCATTTTCCCCTCATTGGGGGGGAGTGCCGGGGCTCTTCATGAAGCTGCTTTGGTCTCTATACTCTAATACTTTTCTGAGTTTTTTTTTTTGCTGTGAATATTTTATCCTATGTAATCTAACTACTTGATGGCATTATTCCCTCTTCAGAAAGCAATTTCTATCACTTCATTGTTCTTAATCACTGAAGTTTCAATTATAGTGTGGGATTTTCTTTGATTAGGCTTCAGTATTTCATGACATAAGCATGACCTTAACGTTTTATTAAACCACCCACGTGTCCACAATACTCCATCTCTTCAATGCCTTAACAACTCTTAACTAGCTTTGGTACAACAACAAAAGTCTTCTCCTTAGTTTGCATAATCTGAATAATGGCATCTAACATTTTCTTTCTCCAGATCTAGTTTGCAGCATGAAAAAGAAGAAGTTCAGTGACATCGAGCAGAGACAGATCTCGTCTTTCCTAGACCGAGCTTTTATTCGCCTGGAAGCATGGTTTCAATGGTTTAATACCACACAGTCAGGTGCTTGTAAATCATTTTTTTTAATTTTATTTTTTACGAATATTATAAATCATTTATTTTTATGTAAAGTATAAAACACATACTCCCTCCGTCCTCAAAAGGATGACCAAAGTGGCAAAAAATTTGTACCTTTGGCCATCTTTTTGAGGACGGAGGGAGTAGTATGTTTCTGACGCATTTGCAAACTCAACATACCTATAAATGTGTTGACATGGTCTATATTTTTCTTCAAGCTTCTGAAATATCTAAAGATTGCATTTGCAAAACAAGTCTAGAATGTAACATAGAATTTCACGTTATAAATAATAAGTGGGGGAAAGTATGTATACAAGAATGATCATAGTAGTTCTCATTGCTGATTACAACGATGCCTACTCGGATCTTTTGCAAAACTTGGAATGACCGATTGACGTGTCAACTAGCATCTATGTGATTTATACAGTTGCAATTTATTTATTTTTGAATAAAAGAAGTAACTAGCATTGGTCCCTGAAGTGCGAGCAATGTAACAAAAAGTGTAATCATATAGGCAAGTTTTCAAAGAGAAGATAATGAGAGGTACTATGGTTTGAACCCTCAACGTGCTGACACCCACACGGAGGATAGCCACTTGGTTATTCAAAGCTTTTGGTTAACACGTGTCAATAATAGCACTTAGGTGGTGTTTGTTTGTATCTTATAGCCTCTTAACAGGAGTAAATTAATTTCGGACAGAGGTATAGTTTGTTTGGTAAAACTTAGAATACCTCTGACTGATTCTTCAAGGTCTTCCTTTATCATTTAGAGCCAAATTCAGTCAATATTATCCCCACACCACTGCACTTCTCTCCTTTTATACTCTACAGTGCCAATATAATAAATTCAACAATATTTTGTAAGACTATCGAAAAGTATTAACATCTTGAATGCAAAGATTGAGTCACAAAACAGACCTTCCCAACAAAATAAACAAAGTAGAAGGGGGGGGGGGGGGGGGAAATCTCATAGATACACCTGGGATTAGCTCCGCAGGTGAGATTGGTGGCATCACTTGTAGGAGAAATCAATTGAAACAATATTTGATGAAATTTATGCATCTAAGAACTGTTTTCAATCAATTAGTTGGTAAATACGATAGGTTACAGAGATTAAATAATAGAAAAATGATAGAGATATAACGAGGTTATGAACTAAATAGAATAGGGTAGCTGGGTGGGTTTTACTTGTCTCTCTCCCTCTCTTTTTTTCCTTTGAACCAATGGGTGGGCTTTTCAATCCTATGATCTTAGATGTTGTAGTTTTTTTAAAAAATTATTATTATTATTGTTATATTATTTATTTTTGAAATGGGTGGGCTTTAGGATTTATGCTTGTTTATCTTTTGTTTATGCTTTTTTATAATGATTTTTTTTTTTATTTTTAATGATTATTTGGGATTAATTTTTCTATTCATTTATTTGAGTAAAATAAGTAATTAAATAGTGCATATCATTATTTTTAACAGTTTAAATTATTTAATACCTATTAGGGGTATAATAGTAAAATATATTTGTTCTGATATTTCAGACAGCTAAGTTACCAAAGGGTTTCTTTATTCAATTTCTATTTCAGATAGAGCTACTATTTTATTTAGAGATCCTAATCATTCAGACTTGATCATTCAGTTTTAACAAATAGAGTTACATTTTGGCTGTTTACATGGGAATTTTTATGACAGTTTCTTTAAGATATTTTTGAACTTCAAACTTTAAGTGAGGATTAATTTTAATTTCTTATTTACAGGGAAGGATACAAGTAGCTACTTTTGGCATGGAAGAGATGATTCAACCACCCGTGAACTAAATCCAAAGGTCCTACATCATAGCTTTTATTCTACTCCCTTGTATTCGGATCCCAGAATTGACCGACTTATGAAAAAATTTGGTAATATTAATTAAAAAGTCAGTTGCACAGTCTTATGTGTTCTGCCCTTATTTTCTGTCGAAAGAATTTGCTATCATAATTCCTCGTGCTAAATTTGCATCAATTGAACTTGTCAGAAGTGTAGCTAGCAAAGGATGTAATCATTTGATATTTTGCTCTGTATTCAAATTCGTTGACAATTAGCATTTTCTAAGTTTCCATCATTTTAGACTTAAGGGATGTACAAATACAATAAGCATTGAAGTATCTATGACTGTCCTTCACAAGTACACCAATGAAACTATTCTTATGGTATTTCAGACACTGTCTTCTGGGTTTGATGATTATCCACGTGCGTCACACCCAAGCGAAGAAGAACGTCACTTGGATCTTAGATGTTGGATGCTTCTTGCAGCAGATTGCATGCACTCCATCTCAGAGCTTCTTGTGAGGGAAAGTGAACTTGGGAAGGTATAATATTTGTAGGTATTTTTTTTTAAAAATTTGGAGAGGGAGGTGGTGTTGGGGGGAGGAGGGGGAGGGGAGGGGGAGTTGCATCCTTTAAACATAAGATTCATTATTTAACTGATGCAGGAGTATGGATTGATGTCTAAGCTGCTCTCAGATTTTGAACTTCTTAATAAGGTTTGTTTGTGCTCTTTATCAAAATTGTCAATTTTATCAGGAGTATAGATGCTTAATTTGTGCCCAAGATTATGATTACACCGTAACAGTTTTGTACTATTTTTCCAGATGCACTTTGACAATGTCTATGGAACTTATTTTGATTTTGGAAATCATACGGAAAAGGTATGTTGCTTACATGTTTTGTGTTAGAAACTTGAGGATCTGTTCTTGAGAATGCTTTTTAGTGTTCAACTAAAAAAACTAACTTTTGCTTTGGAACGCTCACAATGGAAATAGCAAAAAGAAAAGTTTTTCTTTAATAGAACTTTCTTGTATTGATTACTTACGTTTTTAATCAAGTGATACTGTGTTTTTTTTTTCTCCTTCTTTGAGGCACTAAATATTGGCAGGGATAATTGATTAGGGACTTTGAAATTATAAGTTAGGGGGTGTTTGATAAAAACTGAATGAATCTGAATCTGAATGAGTTGAATATGAATCTGAATCTGAATGAAAAAAACTGTTTGATAATTGACATGTCTGAAATATCTGAATGACAAAACTTTATTATTTTACTCCTTTGAAAAAATTCAAAATTGTTGCAAATTTATTTAATATTACTTAATATAATAGTTAATATTTTTTAAATTTTTTTTAATTTTTTTTACTTCATTCAGCTGCTCATTCAGTCATTCAACTAAAAAAATCTGACATAGCCATTCAGCTCATCCATCTTATCGATTTAGCCGTTCAGATCAAAACAAACGCACTGACCGATTCAATCATTCAGCTCCATTCAGATCTAAACAAACACCCCCTTAGTTAATTAATCGATGGCCGGCTTAACATGCAAGCTTATTCTCTAGTTTAATTTTGAAGTTGAGATAAGCACATTAAAGAATACTAGCATAAATAATTAGATAGAAAATATCTTCATACATGTCAAAATTATTTACAATGACATTGGTTAAATGATAGAATTGCAAATAATGAAATATCTAAACTGCGTTTTTTTCATTGGCGCAAGTGCAACCAACTAGTAGTGCAGCAAAGTTGTGAAATTGTGATTATTTTTGGAGAAATGATGAAAGCACTTGGAAATTTTTAGGCGAAAAGGAATTCCATGCAAAGTTGTATGAGAAGTCACTAACAATTGAGTTGTTATGCGAACTCTAAGCAAACGAATTAAGAAACCACATATTTATAATATGAGCTACTTTAAATTTGAAAGGTAAGAAGAATGATTGATAATTTAAGACCACGACAATAGACTCCATAAACCCACAAGCACCAATAAGAGGACATCATATTTTTTTCTTTGTATTTTAAATGTTTTGCCAGCAGTTGTATTTTGATATATATATATATATATATATATATATATATATATATATATATATATATATATAGCCCGGCTCTCTCCAGCGAACTAAGAGCGAACCGGACGGTTTTTTTCGTCGCTATAGCATAAAAAACCGATTTTCTATGCTATAGCGACGAAAAAAACTGTCGCTATAGCCGGTTCGTTCTTAGTTCGCTCCTTCCAGTTCGTTGGAGAAGCGGATTCTCTCTCTCTCTCTCTATATATATATATATATATACTTCTTCTTCAAGAATTCTTTTATCGTTTCAGGTTCGTTTAGGTTGGCAACTAGTAGAAGGAACCAACAATTTCTTGACTCGAGAGCTCGTTCGAGAAGTTCTAGAGGAGCCAATATTAAGACTTGTTCCTCATATTGGCTATGTCAGCCTTTTTCCATTTATCTGGAGAATTATTCCACCTGTAAGTTGAATTAAAGAACCTCTCATTAACATAATGTTTTTTAAGTTTCTTGGTGCTTCGCATTGTTTTTCATTTTTTTTTTTACTTTCAGCAGCATATGGTAATGAGGCTGATCTTTTCTTCTTTCTGTTATTTCTTTCTGATCCCACATTGTCTACTTATGCATATTATACAGAAATCGTGGGTCTTAGAAAAACAGCTTGAACTCATCTCAAACAGAACAATCTTGTGGACTGAATATGGACTTCGCTCTCTTGCAAAAACAAGGTAATGAAAAGCATATATTTTATGTTGTGTAGAAGTTACTTGTGCTTATTTACAAGATGGTATATGTAGAGGTATAATTGTAGAGAAAACTTAAGGAACGATAAACCCCAAGTGTCATCTTATGCTGCCACAGCTCAATATACATGAAACGCAACACAGAGCATGACCCACCTTATTGGAGAGGTCCAATTTGGATGAACATGAATTACTTGATTCTTTCCTCGCTGCACCACTACTCTAAAGGTACACACACCAAATAACAAAGTGTTCTGGAAGAAAAGGCATCTTTTATCCAAGTTTTGTACTTCTCTCCCTGTAACTTCTAAAGCTCTTTCATGTGTCAATTAAAACAGAGGATGGACCATACAGAGAAAGAGCCGAGATCATCTACAATGACTTGAGTAACAATTTGATAAGGTAGTGTTTGAAATGTCCACATCTTAAACTCATCAGAATACACCGAGTAGATATTAGTTATCATTTTCAGTGTGTTCATCTTTTTTACTTTTCTTCCTTTTTACCCGGTAGGAATGTGGTTAAGAACTATCACCAGACTGGGTATTTGTGGGAACAGTATGATCAAAAGACAGGAAAGGGAAAAGGTGCACGCATATTCACTGGCTGGACATCCCTAGTGTTATTAATCATGGCAGAAGCTTTTATTGAATGTTAAGGTGCACCAAAGTTTTGCAGCCAGAGGAGCTTTTCAAAACATCGGAACAATTGGACGGTGCAACGTGTTCTAGACCCCCTCTACAATCTGAGATTCAGGTTTTATTAGTGTCAAGGCGAGAATTGAAAAAGTATGTGTTGTAAATCTAGTACTCCTATTTATTAAAGTCTGTTAGTTTCTGAATTTTTATAGACGTGATAAAAAATAATAATCAAGTATTTAACTTTTCAAGCACATTCGCTCATTTAGAGTGAAATTTGGTCACTGTTTTGTCAAGGACTAGCAGTTTAATTGGATTCAAGCTGGACAAATTAACCAAGACCATATTAAAAAGTAAAAATAAACCCTCAGCAGGATTAAAGTTCAACCCAAGGCAAGAAGGCACAAGTTCCATCTTGATCTGCAAAAAGACACGAAGCAAGTTCTTGATCCAAAAGGTTTATTGAAACTCATCAGGCCCAATTAGTTCAGTTTAGCAGTGTAGACCCAAAAAAGTAGTTTAAATGACCAGTTCCACCTAGGACGGAGAAAAAAACGGATAAAATTGAACTGAATCGAAATTTTATAACTGAATTTTATTCGTTTATTCGGTTATTTTTAGTAATTTGATTGTACCCGATTTAATTTTCGATTTTCGGGTTTGATTTTTATTTTTTGTTATTCGGTTAACCGAAATAGAAAAAAGAAAGGCTTAAAAATTAGATAATAGTAATTATCAATCTCATTCTCTCACAGATGATAGTCGCTGTATACTTACAAGACTCAAAAGGCTCAACTTTCACCTCTCAATCTCATATCTTAGATCTCAAATTGATCTCTCATGATCTCATCTCTCACTCTCAGATCTTAGACCTCTCATCTCTCGCCCCTGGCCCTCAAATCTCTCACTCTACCCTAGTGCCCTAACCCAAAAGCCAAAACCCCAGTCCGCCAGTCCGCTCCGCCTCCGAACATACCAAGTTTGGGCAGACCAAGTTCCTCTCTCTTCCAACGGCCTCTATCTTCGAAGTATTGTGTTGTCACTCTGCCCCTAGTGCATTATTTTTTGTTCTCAACCAGGGCATTTAGAAATTCAGATGTTCTGCACCAGACTTCTGCTCAGTATATGCAATATCAAAAGGAAGAGTTCAGAACGTAAAATCAGCTAGTCGACCAGCTAGCTATACCTTGCATTACAGCCAGTTCAAAGCCACCATTTCAATCCGGATATACTTTAGATGGGTAAGAATATACTGAAGTAGCCAAGTGGGTAATACAATTGAACAAATAACATTGTATGTGGTACAATTATGTAATGTTAATTTTAGTTATGTATTATTATCATATTATGTATGAAGTCTTAGGCCTTCTGCTGTTGTGTTGACTGAATGATAAGTCTGTAATGTTGTTCATGTACTCGTGTATTTGTAAATGGTAATCATTATGCTTGCCTTCATTTCGGTTATTTACCGAATAACCCAATAATAAAATTGGTAATTCGGTTATACAATAATTCAGTTATCAATTCGAATATTAGGAATGTGTTAATTTTGATTTTAGGTTATAATCTATTAAATTATTAATCAAACCGAATTGCTCCCCTAATTCCACCTATATGTAATATGTTGGTCTGCTTGAACTGTATGTGTCGTCTTAAATTAATAGTGCTTCATTATTTAACATTTTAAGAGTTTAAATTCGAACCTTGACATCAAGGAAAAGGGCGTGAGTTTAAAAATTACTAATATAAAATTATTATATAAAAAAAAGCTTAACTGGACGAATTCAGAAATCTGATTATGTACAAGTGGCACAGTTGACAGTACAAGGCCTGATTTAACCATAGTTGGGACCTTTGTAGTTCCAATCCAACATTTCTGGCCCTGTGAGAAATCAATTGGTCCAATTCAGGCCCAATTGAAGCTTGAAAGGTCTATTCTATGATCCCAATATTGTCTCAAAACTTAACCGGACCAATTCAGAAATCTGATTAAAATACAAATGGCTTAGTACAAGCCTAATTCTGCAAAATCTGGGCCCTATTAAGTCAAATCCAGCATTTCTGGCCCTATTTAATTATGGACCAATTCAGGTCCAAATGAAGCTAAGCCCAGTATTTGCATCAATTTAGCTGGATTTATTTAGATATCCCATTAAAATAAAAAACAAATGGACCAGAATAAGCCTGATTCAGCCAATAGTGGGCTGAATGGCTCACTACAACCTAATTCATATAGATTCATTGTGAATTTAAAATTACTTCATGTTAAACTTCGAAAATCATATAAACTTATATTTTAGACGGGAGGAGTATTCTTCTGTGTCTTAAAATGGTAATTCAGTTCTTATTGATATTTTTGAAATGTTTAAAAGTGGTAATCAAATTTTTTATTTTACCAGAAATAATGAACAACTAATTATCATGTTAATGTCGAGCAGTTTCATTTCAAGTATGTGAGGGGCATCCACGGCCGGTCCAAATTTTTTGGAGGATCTCAAGCCAAAGCTTAAATTGTGGTTTAAACCATTCAATATTAAATTAAATTAATATCTATGATTTTTTTAAATTAGAAATTTATTTTTCTTGCCCTTTTAAAAGCAAAATTATTAATCAAATTTTTATAATCAATTTTTTCTCTAACATATTCTTTTTTGATTGATAAAATCGCTAATCCACTTAATCTTTCATGGTTAGTGGGCCTTGGGAAAAGAAAATTAAAATTTAGTCTTCCGTTACAGAAAAAATATTTTATATGATTGTGCTTGTAGCTACTGCTTTGTTGAGAAAAAAAAAATTTAGACTTCTTTAATGGACTAACATATATGAATTATTAAAACTTAGAGACCTTCTCAATTTAGGACCTCAAGTCATTGCTTCACATATGGGCCGGCCTTGGTGCCATCATACGGCATACTGACATTGGACAGGAGTATCTATATTTATGATTTGGTCTCCTGCACGAGTACATGCTCATTTTATTTATTTTTAGTTTTAAAAAAAAAGTATGTATTTAGAAATTTCTAAAAAAATTGCATAGAAAATGCTTTAGTAGCATGGGAAGTTGGGAACCAATCCGCCAAACCGGCTCTAATATTTTATGTGGCGTGGCTTGGCTGCTATAGCAAGTAACTAAGGACCATTTTCAATCGAAGGTGTACAAAAGATGAGAGCACGCTTGCTAAAATAAGGTGCTATTGAACTCCCACTATATAGTAATGTCAATATAGATGGAAACTGAGATGCCCAAATAGAGCTTCTCAGAGACTTTATTGTGGAAAGTTTCTTCAAGAAGACAGGAATCCGTCCAAGTAACAAAACATAACTGGAATTCCTACTTAAACAAGACAGATACTAAGAAAAATAAATATAAAACCCAAGGAAAATCACCAACAGTCCTAAAACTTTAAACTACTTAAACAAGCAAACATCAAGCCGCTACTAAGAAAAACAATGTTTTAGAGGCCTAGAAGTGAAAAGGTATTCTAAACCGATACAATCATCATCTCTCGGGAAATACACATGTTCAAGCCTTCATGGTGACAATGCACAAGCACGACCCAGATAACTTTATCTCTGAAGCTTGCCACTCCGAACCAGGTGCAGAATTTGGATCATATAACAGTGTGGTGTAGCCAGGTTCCTCCTCTAAAGAGAAAAACAGAATCTTTCCATCCAGAATACCAAATCGGAACCCAATGCTCGAACTTCCGGTCACCGGAACAGGTACCATCTTCCATGAATTGTCTTCTGGGTTGAAAATTGCTAGCTTCCTTTGATTCTTCCACTCCATACAGAAGAGCTTCTTGTCGAGTACAGCATAAGCGGTGACCATTACACAACCATTTTTAATCTCGCACCAAGTGTGTCTCAGGGTTATAAACATCAACAAACCTTGAGTTTCCGATTGTGAAACTTGACCTCCCACCCATAACATAAAGCTTTTCCTCAAATCCACAGGCAAAGCATCCCCACCTTGGACGGAGAAGACTCTCGATTACAGTCCATCTGTTAAATTCAGGAGTATATACCTCAGCGCAAGACAGAGACTCACCATCCATCCCATAGCCCCCAGCTGCATAAATCATTCCATTAACTTCTGCACAAGCAAAATCGTAGCGAGCAACGTTCATGTTGGCTAATTTGCTCCAGCTGCAATTGAAAATGATGTGTTATAATCTAACAGAAAACTCAACCAAGGATAAGTTATCTTCAAGTCTTAACCTCGTAACATTACTAAAATTCTTTAATAGTTAAATGCATGGATTCAACTGAATATAATTAATATAAAGCAAAAGCTAATTTAAAGACTAATTTGATAAGGCAAGTAAACCTGTTGAGGCAAGAATCAAATTGGTAAACATCTGCTGAGGCACACCCAATCCTATCTATCATTGAATAGCCAGCTATGACAAAAAGTTTTCCATTAAGAACTACCACACCAAAACCAGCCTTGACAGGACCAGGCATTGGGGGAAGGAAATGATGTTTGCGTCCTAAATGATACAAAACCTCCCAGTGGCTCCCCTTTCCTTCAGCATCCGTAGTCAGCACGTAGAGCCACTCTTCAAGCAGGCCAGCTAGTTTTCGAACAATGATAAATTCTTTACTTTTGATAAATGACCTCCATCGTTTGGAGACACCACCCATAGAAGGGAAGTTACATCTAGAAACAAGAGCAAGGCAGTACTTTGCCACATCATCCGGTAGCCCCGGCAAGATGGGGCTGTGAAAATCATCAGTTTCTAGAGAAGTTATAAAGGAGCTGTTTTTAGAATGAGCTGGGCTGTCCTGATGTACCATATTGGAAAAATACATTCAATATTGCAAGTTTCTTTTTGCAGAAAAAAGATATTGTATTCTCTAAATTGTAAAACTAAACAAGTTCTGACATTTACACAAATCTCATAGCTGATCAAATAATCCCCATGGAAATATCAGTATAATTGAATTGAATTCCTTAATTAAAGAAATTCGTGATATCCATCACTTATAGGGATTCTACAAGACCTAGGCATGAAAGGTGCCGCACTACTGTGTACTTTAGCTGTAAGAGCAAATGAGCTTCTGTGTTTTGGCTTTTTGGATTCAAATTCCATGTCAGTCATCCTGCTACTGGCATAGTTCTTCTTGTTTGTTCTATCCAGAGCAATGCCAATTTTAAAATTTCCTGAATTGTTACTTTCCCTACTCAATGCCCAAATATCTGTATACAAAAGTTTAAATTATAACCCCATTCATAATAACTATAAAGACAACCTAAAGAAAACACAACTTAAACAAAAACAAGAGAGATTGAAAAACCTTACCAGCCAATGCCATAGAATTCTATGAAGATTTAGCCCCCAATAACTTCCATTTTTACTTGGTGCGCCAACTGCTACAAAATATAACGAAATCGAGCACCGAAAATAAGTTTGGGGAAAAACTCAATGATTCCAAGTGTTTCAAAAGAAAGAAATTTAACAATACATTTGACTCAACTATTTGAATCGTCAACATGCCTAATGCTTAGATAGTAAGTTAACAGCTTAACTCCAAATATACATGATACTGTTCAACTTTTCCAACATAAAAACAATCAGCACCGGCCCTGGGCTAAAGCCCAAGGTGCCCGGGCTTTAGGCCCAAAAATTTTTAGGTCCCCCTAAATAGCATATTGGTCCGATAGTCTCCTTCTGTCCTTCACAGTTCGTCTCTTTCACAATTGCCGAGCTTTTAGTTCGTCTCCTTCATCTCCTTCGCAGACACAAATAGTTCATCTCCTTCACACAAATCAATCAATCTGAAAAGTAAATAATCAATTGAGCTTCTCCTTCGTCTCTTTCAGTCCTTCATCACTGTTTAATTTCAGGATTCAGGTATTAATTCTATTTTTTAGGGTTTTGAAATTAATTGTTTTGTTTATGAGATTTAGAAGCATTGTTTAATTTAATTGAGCTTGATGACTGATTGAGTAGATTTGTTTATGCTATTATGAATAAATTTGAATTTAGTGCTAGATATTTCATTTGTTAGATGTTCATTTTGTGCGTTATTGACAGAATTTGCTTGGAGAAAGGGATTCTACATGTATGTTTGTTTGAATGGTACTGCTGTACTGGTTTGCAACGAAAGTATATTGTATTGTGCTTTAACATACTAGTAATCACTAATCAGATTGAGCTTATACCAATTTAGCAAATAAATAAATAAATATTTTGCCTATATCTCACACCACTATCTTACATCACTAATCAGTCTTTTGGGTTTTTTTAATTGTTTGGGAGTAGTGTTACTCTTAATAAAGGAGGCCCTATTTGGTAATTAATTTATATCTAATCACGAGATTATGCCGGAGAAAGAAGTTTTTCGAAGTTCGAAGTTGAAACTAATTAAGAACTACTTCCGCTCAATTATGTCACAAAAAAGGTTGAATGGATTATCCATCCTATCCATTGAACATGAGATGGCGGATAAGATTGATTGTGCGGATATTATTAATACTTTTGCTGCTAAAACTGCAAGAAGGATCTTTGAACCGATTATTTTTTTGACTTAGTGATAATGTGATATCTAAATGATGCTTTGGAAATATTAAAATAGTCGGTTATTATATTTGGTATTCTTTCGTATTGATGCTCTTTTGTTCAGGACAAGTTCTTCATTTTTTATGTCTATCTTAATAACAATTCGCAAAAGGCCCATTTTTTTGTTGTCCGCTTTAGGCCCTTCAAAACTCCGGCCCCGAAAACAATCAACCTCTACCATTATAGTAGCCAATACACAATTGTGATATTAACACATTAAAAAATAATAATTAAATCTCTCAAGGTCAAAATCAATCAAGTTCAATTAGAAATACATGCACAAACAAAACAAAAAAAAAGAAAAAAAGAAACTTAGAAATACCATTCAATTACAATGAAGACAAAACAGAAAGAAGAAAAGTAGATCTAAAAACATTATGTGTCACTGCATTAAAGTAAGAATAAAAATGAAAAAGAATGATAATTAAACCAATAGATTTTTTTTGAAACCGTTAAACCTTAATTTGATCTATCACTCATCTAAAACTGCAAGCTTGAACAATGACACCATATGAATCACCGGCAATGGATTCAATATGTTCTGAGAGCTAAATTTAATAATAAAAAAAAATCAAGCATTCAAAAATTAGACGAGGAAGAATTAGATACTCCAAGTTTTGGAGAACTAGAGCTCCGGAATAAAATAAAAAACATAGTACAGATCCAGGATTGTGGGAAATATGTAAAAACCAAATATAAATTCCCCATTCGAATGAATATATATACATATAGGTGAATTAACTTAATACGTAAAAAATTGAGGTAATTTTTGTTGGACAAAAAAGATATTGTTGGTAAAAGCTTGAACCTTTCGATTGATTATAGATAAATGGTGATTAATTATCGCACAAGTGGAAAGGGTGATAGATCTCACCTCAGAATTCGTGCCACAAAACCTGTATAAAATCATTATCATATGAGAAAACAGAAAATATAATGACCTGAAAACTGAACTTTCTTGGAGGAGCGTGGGTCTGAGGTTTTACGGAGGATAATTATAAAGATGTCAATGTAATAAACTCCAGTTTCCATATATATATATTAATGACGTGGAATTATAGAGTTGTTTGTTTTATTTTAATTGTGTTTTTTGCCTTTAGCTGATTGTTTTGGGGATATGTGAGAGAATGACACCTATCCCTGAGTTTTAATTTGGAAACAAAAGAAAATAAAAGTAAAAGAAAATAAAAAGAAGTGATGATTTTAAATTTTTTAATAAAAGAAAAAATAAATTCAAGGAAAGTGAGTTCAATCTGAATTAATTTTTTTTTTCTCACTTTTGAGAAGAAAGAGAAGAAAATTTTATCCTCTTCTCTCCTTTAATTTTTTTTTTCTTTTCTTTTTTTTTTACAACTAAAAAACTCAAGCGTAACTAGATATTATTTTTGTCTGTTTATTGAAACAAAATTTTAATTAGTTGCAATAATTGGTCCATACATAATGGGTAGCTTATATACACTTTTAAGTAAACAATATTTTGTCTAAATATATATTTTATCGTTTTTTAAACATTTTAAAGGAACGACAACTCAATTATTTCATAATACTAATATTTAAAATGACTCTTTTTAAAAAATAATCATTGAGTCTTGTATAATTACTTACTAATTACTTACTAATCGAGAGTATTTCCACTTAAAGGGTCGAACGTGGTTTGTCCCACATCGATAACTAAAGGAAAATCAAGATCAACAGCAAGCTATAAGAACGGGCCTGGGGTTCATTTTTATGCATACTTTTCTTGGCCTTTTGGCTAAGATCAAATGTAGTTTCTGTTTTTATCAGTTTAATATTTGATATGTGGGTTGTTGGCTCGCACCACGGTAGCTTGCTAATTCAAGTACAAAATAACGACTCATCCCACTCCGTAGCATCTGCAATATACAGTACAAAAAAATAGACAATATACGATCCTTCCTTTTCAAAAGCCAATAATAACTTAAACTTCATTGTATGGATGAGTTGCGAATTAAATTGGAACCGAAATCGCATCACAAATCGTATCAATTAAAATCGCATCAACTGTTTCGGCTTATGTAACGGTTTTAAATGAGTTGAAAAATCAAATTTACGATTTTGATTTGGTTACTAGCCAAAACCGTACGCATAAAATCGAAATCGCACCATGTTGGTAGAGTAGCTAATAATATTTACGACTTTTTGTATAAATGGTGGAGAGAAGTGTTATATAGGAGCCTATTATGTAGGCAATATATTATCCCCCTTTAGAAAGAAAAAAATAAAAATATGGGTTGACCTTTTGGGATATTCAATGCATGATCTTGATGTCTGTGAATGTATGATTGTAATGAAATCAAACATGTTAAAAATTATTGACCGCACAATTAAAACTTCCAAATGATTGTTGTAAGACCCCAACTTATTATTAAATAAAATTAAATTTTCTCTATTTATTATGTTGAAATAGTAAGGGTTGATTTGATTAATGTGGTGAGTTATGGGTAAAATGCGCAATTATTTCAAACAAGCAAGTGGTTTTAAAATATTCATTTTATCGGAGAATATTCGTTTGGTCGTGGAATATTTTTACTGTCGAGGAATATTCGTACGACGACGTAGCCTTGTGTGGGCCCCATAACGGAAAGCGATTGGAGGAAGAAAACGACAAGAATAAGTTGTTTATAAATAATGCAGCGTATTATTACAATTAATACTTGTTGGAATACCCAAAGATTAAAACACAAGAAGATTACGGTATTGCATCAATTATTGATTCTTACGTAAGAAGGCACTACTCAATAATTGTTACAATGAATTACCGCTCAAAGATTTTATTTTATTGATTCAATAACTGCTGCGCGTGATATTTTATATTATTGTTGTTTCAATAATTGTCACTACACATAATATTTTTCATTATCGAGCAATAATTCATATTATCTCAATAATATTATTAGATAACATTATTGACAATGTCCGTAAAATTTCGCATTCTAAGGAGAGGTTTGGTCATCTAATCATGCGCCAGCAAGTGAGAAATCTTTATTAAAAGCCCCTCTTTCCTGGAACTATGCCGTTGTCAATATTGTGATTCTGTAATATTATTTGTGAATAATTAATTATTGATTTATATGATGAGGAAAATATTAATTTTATGTGGATATAGTTGGAGAAATTTTTTAATGTGACAATTGTTGAAAATTAATATTTTATCTTTTTCTGATAAAATAATTCATTTAAATATATTATTTTAATAATATAATAATGGTGATATTTTAACAATGAATGTGGGATATATGAGTATATGAGGAGGAAGAGTATTTTTGTGGCATTAAATGATTAACACATGTTTTGTGTGTCGGTGGACCCCAATTATTGATCGAAATTTGATTATAGCCTGTAAAATCGCCGGTTTGTGGATTTTGGTCAATTTCTGTTTGGAATTTGGAAAAATTTTCTTCTGCAAAGTTGTAGGGAATGAAATTTTCTATGGAAAGGACATGTGGTTTGAATTTTTCTGACAAAAAGGGCTATTTATTGTGAATTATTGAAGTTCCGAAGTTCTGAAATAATTTATTTTTGGAAGTTTTAATTATTTTTTTAAAGGAAAACGTTTTTGGTGAGTTAAGTGGGTCTAGCATGTGATATTAATTGATGAATTCAGATCTTCAAAGGTGGGCTAAGGAAATTTATAATAAATATTAATATTTTATAAAATTTTCTACTTTGGTGTTCTAAGCATTTTTCTATAAATAGGGTGCTTAGGTTAGAATTGAAAATCATACCAGAAACTGAAATCTTCTCTCTCTTTCTCTCTCGATATATTGAGCGTATTCTTGTGAGTATTTTGATACCTTGAGTGTTCTTTATACGGTCTTTAGTTTCCTTCAAGACTATTATCAGAAGACCCCAACTTATTATTAATGAAATTTAATTTTCTCTATTTATTATTTTGAAATAGTAAGGGTTGATTTGATTAATATGGATAGTTAAGGTTAAAATACGCAAATACTTCAAAATAAGCAAAGTGGTTATAAAATATTCATCATTGTTTAGGGAATATTCGTTTGGTCGTGGAATATTCAATCTTTGTCGGGGAATATTCAATGCATTTACAAGCAAGTGCACGTGTGTATGTAAAGACCCCAACTTATTATTAATGAAATTTAATTTTCTCTATTTATTATTTTGAAATAGTAAGGGTTGATTTGATTAATGTGGATAGTTAAGGTAAAATACGCAAATACTTCAAAATAATGAAGTGGTTATAAAATATTCATTGTTGTCGGGAATATTCGTTTGGTCGTGGAATATTCAGATCGCTTTCGGGAATATTAAATGCACGCCGGCGAAATGTGTGTGGGCCCCATAACTAAAAAAGATTGGATGAAGAAAACGACAAATATAAGTTGTTTAAAAATAACAACAGAAGTTATTCAGATTATCTTCGTTAAAATACTTTGGTGGTTAAAACACAAGAAGACACTCAGATTGCACCAATTATTGATTCTTACGTAGAAGCGTACTACTCAATAATGGTTACGATAATTACTTGCTCAAAGATTTTATTGATTTAATAATTCTTTGCGTTGATATTTTATATTCTCATTGTTTCAATAATTGTCATTACATATATTTTTCATTATCAAGCAATAATTCATATTATCCTGAATAATATTATTAGATAATATTATTGGCAATGTCTAGAAAGTTACGCTCAAGGAGAGGTTTGGTCACCTAATCAATTGCCAAGAAGGAGAAATTTCTTATTGGAAAGCCCTCTTCCTTTGGAACCGCCTGGTTGTCAATATTGTGATTCTGTAATATTATTTGTGATTAATTAATTATTGATTCATATGATGAGGAAAATATTAATTTTATGTGGATATAGATGGAGAAAATTTTTAATGTGACAATTGTTGAAAATTGAAATTTTATCTTTTTCGATAAAATAATTCATTTAAATATATTATTATATTTTAATAATATAATAATGGTGATATTTTTACAACGAATGTGGGATATATGAGTATCTGAGGAAGAAGAGTATTTTTATTGCAATAAATATTTAAAACATGTTAAACATGTCTCATGGGACCCCATTTATTGAATCGAAATTTGATTATAGCTGTAAAATTGTCCGTTTGTGGATTTCTTCCAATTTCTATTTGGAATTGAAAAAACTTTCTTCTGCAAAGTTGCGAGAATTGAATTTCCTATAAAAACTCGTGAGATTCAATTTTCCGATAAAAGGGCTATTTATTGTGAATTATTGAAGTTCAAAGTTCAAATAATTGATTTTTGGAAGTTTTAATTATTATTTTAAAGAAAACGTTTTTTTTGCATTTAAGTGGGCTAACATGTGATATTAATTGCTTTGAAATCGATATTCAAAGATGGGCTAAGGAAATTTATAATATATATTAATATTTTATTAAATTTTTTGCTTTGGTGTTTCTAAGATTTTCCTATAAATAGGTCTTAGGTTAGAATTGGAAATCACACCGTAAATCAAGTTTTCTCTCTATATTATCGAAATGTATTCTTGTGAGTATTTTGAGTATACTTTGAGTATTGTGAGAGACGGTCTTAGTTCCCTTCAAAGACTATATACCTAGATTCCAAATTAGAAGTACTAATCTTTCGAGGTAAGGGATGTTATTTTCTTCTCAAATGATATTATTTCTTCAATATCATTATCTTTGAAATATTGGTTGAAACTTTTTATCAAATTTGAACTTTTTCATGCTCGGGTTACTATTCATGAGTTACTATTCATGGGTTACTATTCACGAGTTACTTATTCATGAGTTACTTATTCACGAAGTTACTATTCACGAAGTACTATTCATGAAGCGTGAAGATATTTTTTGAAATTTTTGGAAGACATTCACGATACTGCAAGACTATTCACGATACTCAAGACTATTCAATTAAAAATAAAATTTCTTCTTTTTTCCAAAATATCTATTCGGATACTAGCTTTGATTGTATCCATGTTTTGATCATTCTCAATTTTACACCACTATGATTATTTTTTGAGGTATTTTTGAACATGGATAAAACAAAGTACGAATCCTTAATCCTTAATCCTCATCATTTTGTTTCAATTTGAATTCGTTTCTTTACAAATATTTTCATCATCCTCGGTCTTAAATGATGATATTATTGAATATCTTTGGCCAGTAGTGCAAAGATGAATGATTTCTGAAGAATATCTTTGGTCAGTAGTCAGAAGATGAGCAGTGTTTAGATGAACACGACTAATCGATGAATATCTTTGGCTCAGAGTGCAAAAGATGAATATTTGATTCCGTATGTATATTGATTGATGTTACAGGGATAAAAGATAGACGATGAACTTTTAAATTCATACATGTAAGATAGTAGTTTGCATTCTCTACTTAACTCTTCTAATGAATTATTATTTCACATGCGAATATTGATTTAAAATTTGTTGTCTATCAGATTCTATTAGATTTTTCCCTCGTTGAAGACTAACGGTAATTGTTGTATATTATCTTAGTCATAATATTCTTTACTGGGCTAGTTGAGCTCACCCTTTTCCTTTTTGTTCCATTTTTCTTCTCGTGAGGCGAGAATATAAATGAGTACGAGTCTGGGTATGGAATGAAGGTTTTAGAAAGAATTGTTTAGTAGTCCTCACCATTTTGTAAAATAATGTATCAATAAATGTGATGAGAATTTATTTGAGTATAGATATTGCCTGAAGATAATATTTGTATTCAAACTCACGCTTTATGGTTGTAATAATAAAGTTATAGTTGTTTCGCATCTATGTATTGACAACTCGGAATAGGTGATGTATACCTATTTTGGGGGCGCCACATCGGGCCCCATAACTGAAAGCGATTGGATGAAGAAAACGACAAATATAAGTTGTTTAAAAATAACAAATAGAAGTTATACAAGAATTAATCTTTGTTAAAATACTCGATGGTTAAAACACAAGAAGATTACCAGATTGCACCAATTATTGATTCTTACGTAAGAAGGCACTACTCAATAATGGTTACGTGAATTACTTCTCAATATTTTATCGAGTTAATAATTATCGCGCTGATATTTTATATTCTTTGTTGTTTGAATAATTGTCATTACACAAGATTTTTCATTATCAAAGCAATAATTCATATTATCCTAATAATATTATTAGATAACATTATTGGCAATGTCTAGAAAGTTCGCTCAAGGAGAGTTTGGTGGTCACCTAATCGCTTCGTCAAGAAGAAGAAATTTTTATTGGAAAGCCCCTCTTCCTTGAAACCGCCTCGTCATTGTCGATATTGTGATTCTGTAATATTATTTGTGAATAATTAATTATTGATTCATATGATGAGAAAATATTGATTTTATGTGGATATAGATGGAGAAAATTTTTAATGTGACAATTGTTGAAAATTGAAATTTTATCTTTTTCGATAAAATAATTCATTTAAATATATTATTATATTTTAATAATATAATAATGGTGATATTTTTACAACGAATGTGGGATATATGAGTATCTGAGGAGGAAGAGTATTTTTGTTGCAATAAATGTTTAAAACATGTTAAACATGTCGATGGACCCCATTTATCGAATCGAAATTTGATTATAGCATGTAAAATCGTCTGTTTGTGGATTTCTTTTGGCCAATTTCTATTTGGAATTTGGAAAAACTTTCTTCCGCAAAGTTGTAGAGAATTGAATTTCCTATAAAAATTCCAGAGATTCAATTTTCCGATGAAAGGGCTATTTATTATGAATTATTGAAGTTCAAAGCTCAAAATAATTGATTTTTGGAAGTTTAAAATATTTAAAATTAGAAAAACGTTTTTCTTACTTTTTCTAGAATGTGGCATGTGTTTGATGGTCAAATCGATTTCTAGACATGCGAGAGGAAATTTATATAATTATATTATTAATTTATTAAATTTTCTGCTTTTGGTGTTCTAGCAATTTCCTATAAATAAGTGCTTAGGTTAAATTGAAAATCACACCGTAAATCAAGTTTTCTCTCTCTATATTATCGAAATGATTCTTGTGAGTATTTTGAGTATACTTTGAGTATTGCTATACTGGTGCAAGTCCAAGTCATAGCTTATATCCTGTTTCAAATTGTAAGACTCGATCTTTTCGAGGTAAGGGATGTTATTTTCTTCTCAAATGATATTATTTCTTCAATATCATTATCTTTGAAATATTGGTTGAAACTTTTTATCAAATTTGGAACTTTTCCATGCTTGGATTACTATTCATGAGTTACTATTCATGAGTTACTATTCACGAGTTACTACGTGATGAGTTACTATTCACGAGTACTATTCACGTAAGCGTGAAGATGTTTTTTTGGGAAATTTCTATCTTTTGGTGTCTTGAGTTACTATTCACGATATCTGCACTATTCACGATATCTGACTTATTCATCGAAAAATAAATTTTTTTTCGTCCAAAATATCTATTCTGGATACTAGCTTTGATTGTATCCATATTTTGATCATTCTTGAATTTTACACCACTATGATTATTTTTGAGGTATTTTTGAACATGGATAAAACAAAGTACAAATCCTTAATCCTTAATCCTTGTCATTTTGTTTCACCTGGATTCATTTCTTTAAAAATATTTTTCATCATCCTCGATCTTAAATGATGATATTATTGAATATCTTTGGCCCGTAGTGCAAAGATGAATGATTTCTGAAGAATATCTTTTGGTAGTAGTCTGAAAGATGAACCGGTGTTTAGATGAACACGACCAATCCGATGAATATCTTTGGCTCAGTAGTGCAAAGATGAATATTTAATTCCGTATGTATATTGATTGATGTTACAGGGATAAAAGATGAGACGATGAACTTTTAAATTCATACATGAAGATAGTGTTAGATTATATGAAGGAAGTGGAGTTCATCGATTAGAACAAAAACAACATGACGATTTGTCTCAAAGACGAGGCAAAGTTTGCGAGAGTTATCCAGTGTTTGACCTCATTTGGTGGAGAATGAGGAACGATGACGCGGATGTTTTGAGAGGTTTGAAACCCAAGATACGACAATATCTCATTTCTCATAAATTTTCTCTCTATTCAGATGTTGTAAATGCGTGGCTCAATTATTAGAAATGAGATAACGAGTACAGTCATTGAGGGACCATATCCGTGGATCGTACACAGAGATAAAGGTCAATGTAATAATGATAACCAAAGAGAGAAAGAAATGATTTTGACAAAAATGGTAACCACTCGGTGGTAATCATGGCCATGAAAATAGAAGAAGCAAGTCGGGAGGAGATTTTAAAAGAGGAGATTTTACAATGACCGTGTGAAGACGATGGTCTGCGTTAATCGGTTCTAAGGGAAGAAAACGACCACCCCATTATATGCTACAAATGCGAAAAAGAGGGATATATCACCAAACCGCCCACAACAGCTTCAAGGTATGCTATAATTGTGGAAAAGAAGGACATATCGCTTGAGATCAGACGCACGGAAGGCGAAACCTAGTTCAATGGGGATTTGTGACTCAAAAGATCGTCCCCGAAAAAGTCAAAGTCAACGATTCCGGAAAGAAGAGCGTTTGTTGTAGATCGGTCATAATGCGAGGAACCCAAACGAGGTGATCACGGGTAGTTATTTATAAATTCTCACGTTTTATACCTTACTTAATCTGGCATACCCATTCATTTATCTCTCCCGCATGTGCTCAACGCTTAAACTCGACTCGGAGAAATTAGACTTTGACCTATCTGTGGAAACTCAGTTAGAGAAACTTTCATCACATCCATCGCTTATAAATCTTGTTTGATTCAAGTTGGCACCATCACCTTACCGTTGACCTTATCTTTTAAAGATACTTTCTTTTGATGTGATTTTAGGGATTGATTGGTTAACTACTCATCATCGCCAAAATTGATTGTTTTCGTAAGGTTGTTAGTTTTCATATTCCTAACCAACCTGTTGTATGCAATTCAAGCAACTAAACCATTAAAATCAATCACCGCTATATCTAATCATAAAAGCTATTCGCTTTATCAAAAAAGCGGATGTGTCAAGCTTTCTTAGCCCATGTTATGGATTTGAATAAAGACACGCCAAATTTGAATAATATTCCTATTGTTATTGACTTTCCCGACGATTTCAAGAACTTCCCTGTCTACCCCGTAACGTGAAGTTGAATTCTTTATTGATCTTGAACACAGTACAAAGCCCATTTCTAAAACCCCATATCGAATGGCTCTATATCAACTTCAGAGTTAAAGGTCCAACTACGAATTGTTGGACATCGATTTTATTTGTCCTAAGACATCTCCTCGGGGTGCTCCTGCTTTATTTGTAAAGAAGAAAGATTTTGAGTATGCGACTTTGTATCGACTATCTGGAATCGAACCATGTCACCATCAAGAATAGGTATCCTCTACCTCGTATTGATGACTTGTTTGACCAAATTCTGAGGGCACAATTCTTTTCAAAATCGATCTTCGCTCGGATATCATCAAATGAAGATTAGAACCGAGGATATTCCAAAGATCGCCTTTAGAACTCCCATGCGGGCATTATGAATTCTTAGTCATGTCTTTCTTTGGATCGACTAACCGTGACGCCTTCCCCAAAATTAGGTATACGCCACCCATCTTCGGGTCGCCACTTACATGGTACATAAATTCAAATACAACTTACTAACCTAACTGTCGTGGTACAATACGACATAAACCGTGAGTTTGAATACAAATATTGTCTACTAGATATTATACAAACTCAAAAGGAGTCCTCATTACAACTATTATCACACTATTTCACGTAATAGTGAGGACTACTAATGCTATCCTCTCGACCATTACTTCGCTCCCCGACTCGTCCCAATTATGTTCTCATTTCCGTAAAAAAACCTGAATATAGAAGTAGTGAAGTAGTAGAATACTCTTCTTCTTTCTATTTTTTTCTCTCTATAGCTTCTCTCTATAATTTCTCTCTCTAGTTTCAATGAATTCGTAAAAAATAATGAAGGAATGAGCTTATTTATAGGAAAATGGAATGCATAAGAATTAATCCATGAACGATCCAGATTGATTTACTTTAATCGACGGTCCATATTTAAAGAAAAATCTTTTAAATAAAATATAATATATTCTATTTATATAAAAACATTTTACTATGCAAACACTATGCAAAAACACTATGCAACACTATGCATAATAATAAAATATAATATATTCTATTTATGTAATAACTTTAATAAAGTATTCTATTTTATATAAAAGATGTTTCGCTTTTATTACGTTAATAATAATGAATAAACAAAACGTCATTATCGCTATAATAATTCATATTATTAATCGACAATAATGGAATCAAACCGAGTGACTTCTCACATAAGCATCAATAATCAATACCGGTGCTACTACTATGCAACCACACGTATTATTGTACTTTTACTACCGAGTAGTTCAACAAAGATCAACCAGTAAAACTTCCGCCGTTATTTCAATAAAATATTTTTGTCGCTTTCAATCCGACAATAATTTCGTTAGGGTCCACCAATGATTGAGTAGTTATGCACGAATATTCCCCGCTAAACCTAATATTCCCACCAATCGAATATAATATAACTACTTGCATACTTTGCAAAATTTATAAATACTACCCACAACTATAATATTATCTCAAATTCACACCATAATATTAAAAATTATTTCACAAAATTTAAATCTTTATTGATAAAATCAGGGGTCTCACAATCTCCCTCCTTATGGAATTTCACCCTCGAAATTAGGGTACGCACTGTATGATAAAGAGGTGAGGATACCTTGAATACCTTTATCGTCGAAAACATTAAATTCATTTTTGCAATCCTACCAAAGATATTCATTAACAATTCATCTTTGCACTACTGTGCCAAAGATATACAAATCAGAAACCAATAATATTGAGACTCAACTTAATAGTATCACAACCACGAATTATCCATGCACTTCGCTAAGGATATTCGTGTTTTTAATTACTATCATGATTATACCGAATAATCCGTGGTCATAATCATACCAAGTCTATCAATGCACTACTACCAAAGATGACTTTTTACCACATCCATGAATTAATATTTCATTCACGAGACTCACCAATAATTAATCCATATCATCGAATCATCCCCGCACTACGGTGCCAAGGATATTCATTAAGATCACGACCACGAATTATCCATGCACTACGGCCAAAGATAATCGTGTATTCATTAAGATCACGACCACAAATTATCCATGCACTACTACCAAAGATAATTGTGTATTCATTAAGATCACGACCACAAATTATCCATGACTACTACCAAAGATA
This sequence comes from Panax quinquefolius, assembly GCA_020205615.1. Classification (NCBI taxonomy): domain Eukaryota; kingdom Viridiplantae; phylum Streptophyta; class Magnoliopsida; order Apiales; family Araliaceae; genus Panax; species Panax quinquefolius. Next base: position 1,266,873 of record CM035173.1, on the reverse strand, counting down.
ATTGTGTATTCATTAAGATCACGACCACAAATTATCCATGCACTACTACCAAAGATAATTGTGTATTCATTAAGATCACGACCACAAATTATCCATGCACTACTACCAAAGATAATTGTGTATTCATTAAGATCACGACCACAAATTATCCATGCACTACTACCAAAGATAATTGTGTATTCATTAAGATCACGACCACAAATTATCCATGCACTACTACGGCCAAAGATAATTGTGTATTCATTAAGATCACGACCACAAATTATCTACGCACTACTACCAAAGATAATTGTGTATTCATTAAGATCACGACCACAAATTATCCATGCACTACTACCAAAGATAATTGTGTATTCATTTACTACTATGATTATACCCTAACAATCCTCGTCATAATCATACCAAGTCCATCTACAGCCACGTATGACTTTCAACATAATATAAGCATGAGGATAATGATATAAAGAATCAATCAAATGAGATAAAGGATAAATATTAAACATTTATAATATAATTTATCTAGGATTCAAGAACATCCCCATGTTTTCAATCACTTAATAATCTCATAATCTAATATCATTAATATTATAACAATATTTTAATCACTTCTTAAATTTATAAACAATTTATCTTAATTGTTTACGCTTTACCATATAATGCATTTAATCATTCAAAAATGTCATACTCATAAGATATCATCACCAATTATCAAATCTCTCAAAAAAATATGCATATACTCTATATAGGATTCTCTAGCCATAAAATCATATTTTCAACTTTGTTACTTCACATAACATATTTAACTCATATGTTCAGAATTAAACTATTTTCATGAAAAATACCAAATTAGTCCCAAAAATATTTCTTTTCTGGGATTTAGCATAATATAGTCCCATAATGAAAATATATTTTTCTCGGAATTTTTAAAATTCATTTACTATTTTTCAAAAATCAATTTCTAATTAATTCCTTAAGAAATTAGCTACCTCAAGTTTAACTCCAAAATTCCCAAATCTTGGCAGTACCTTTTACACATGTTAACGTGAGCTTCTAGTTTAAATTTCATGGTCATCTGAGTTATAGAACTCCTAAGTTATAGCGTTTTTCATTTTAAAAACCTAAATATTGAAATAGTCATAATTTGCTCATTTTAAGTAAGAATAAACTCATTTTTGGACAGGAGGTACTTTATACCATATACTTTCATGTCCCAAAAACCCAGAATTTTTCTCATAATTTAAGTGGCCGAAACAGCCTCTCTAAAATCATGGCGTAAGCTTTTTCGGTTTTGCAGCTTTTGCACTCCTTTGCTAAAATCAGTCCACACAAAAATCTACAACACCTTTTCCAGTAATTCCACTTGGATTAGTTAGGTAACTCATAGATCTAACTCTAGGACTTGACCACGCTCAAAAATTCAAAATATAATAGGAGATATGGTCAATTGAATTTCATGTTACGCTTTTCACCAAAATCGATTTTCAACTCTTTGTGATTTCTAAGAAACTTTCATGTTTTCACATAATAACCAACATAACTCATCATAATACTTACTAATACTTCATATACCCATGATTTTCATTAGTCCAATGCTTTTATTATGACTTTCATCATAATCCTCGTAAATGCATCCTTTTAGTTGAAGAAATATTTGAGGGTTTAAGAAATGGGTTTTTAGACCGGGTCAATACAAAATTCGATTTTACGCCTAAGTAGGCTAAGAAGTCTTCAAGAATACGCTAGGAAATTTATTAATAATAGAAATATCATTCAAAATCATCGTGACTCTTATCCAAGACTTGGATAAGACGTCACATTGATACCAACCGTGACTTCTATCCTTAACCTAGATAAGACCTCACAATGATACCTATAAACTTGCCATCTTCATTCACGATGTCACCGCAGAAAGTCCGCTTCGGTGCATTCCACACAAGGAAGTCAACAACGAAAGGTTCGGGGCTCTTTACTTATGGCTTGATATCACAAAGGATTAACTTTAGGATTTGGTTACTTTGAATTCAGATAACATGTTGGTTAGAATATGAAAGCTAACAACCTTACAAAAAGAATAATGAGTAGTTAATCAATCGCTTTTAAAAATTACCTCAAAGGCAAGTATTTTCAAAGAGATAAGATCGACAGTAACGTGAAAGTGTTTATTTGAAACAACAAGATTAATAAATGCGATTGAGGTAACGAAGGTTTCTCCCAACGAAGTTTCAATAGATAAATCAAAGTCTAATTTCTCCTGAGTCAAATTTAAACGTTGAACGCAAAGCAAGAGAGATAAAAGAATGGGTAGAACCCAGATCTAATAAGGTATAGACTTCGCAAGAATTTATAATTAACTAACCTGCTAACTTCGTTCGTTACCCACTTTTTTGAGAAGTCACAAAAACGCTTCTTCCCAAAACCACCTTTTATTTTCCTCCAGATCCGCTTTTGGTGCCACTATCCCAAATTGACTTGACTTCATTGCACAACAAAATTGAGCTAAATTACCTTCTCTTCTTGCAATTTCCATTTCTATTATCTTTGCCATGATTACCAATCAAGTGGTTACCATTCTTAACATGATAATTTCCCCGATGGTTATCATTGTTCGATAAATTAATGCCACCAAATGATTATTATCGTATTGTTGGTCGTTACCTTTTGTTTGAAATTTGAATCAACACTCTCATGTGCTTCATTGCTTATCTCAAAGATTTTCGGATATCATTCTCAAACACCGCCACAAAACAAGGGTTAATTAACATATCACATATTATCCCTATACTCGACCACCCAATTAAATACCAAATAAAAATTTAGGTAGGTCATACTAAATAAGGAATTCCTCGCCTCTCCTCCTAGTTCTTATCTCACATCTCAAATGTGGATCATATCCTAAGCTCGATACCAACCGTGACGCCCCCAAAATTAGGTATACGCCACCCATCTTGGGTCGCCACTTACATGGTACATAAATTCAAATACAACTTATTAACCTAACGTGGTGTGGTACAATACGACATAAATCCGTGAGTTTGAATACAAATATTGTCTCACTAGATATTATACAAACTCAAAAGGAGTCCTCATTACAACTATTATCACACTATTTCACGTATAGTGAGGACTACTAATGCTATCCTCTCGACCATTACTTCGCTCCCGACTCGTCCCAAATGTTCTCATTTCCGTAAAAGAATTGAATATAGAAGTAGTGAAGTAGCAAGAATACTAACTTCTTCTTCTTTATTTTCTCTCTATAGCTTCTCTCTATAATTTCTCTCTCAGAGTTTCAATGAATTAAGTAAGAAAATAATGAAGGAATGAGCTTCTATTTATAGGAAAATGGAATGCATAAGAATTAATCCATGAACGATCCAGATTGATTTACTTTAATCTCGACGGTCCATATTTAAAGAAAAATCTTTTAAATAAAATATAATATATTCTATTTATATAAAAACATTTTACTATGCAAACACTATGCAATACTATGCAAATTACTATGCAAAACACTATACAACACTATGCATAATAAAATATAATATATTCTATTTATGTAATAACTTTAATAAAGTATTCTATTTTATATAAAAGATGTTTCGCTTTTTACGTTAATAATACGAATAAACAAAACGTCATTATCGCTATAATAATTCATATTATTAATCGATAATAATGGAATCAAACCGAGTGACTTCTCACATAAAGATCAATAATCAATACCGCAGTGCTACTATGCAACCACACGTATTATCAGTACTTTTTTACTACCGAGTAGTTCAACAAAGATCAACGGTAAAACTTCCGCCGTTATTTCAATAAAATATTTTTGTCGTTTTCTCAATCCGACAATAATTCTGTTGTGGGGTCCACCAATGATTGAGCCGTTGTACGAATATTCCCTGCTAAACCGAATATTCTCCGACCAATCGAATATAATATAACTACTTGCATACTTTGCAAAATTTATAAATACTACCCACAACTATAATATTATCTCAAATTCACACCATAATATTAAAAAATTATTTTGACAAAATTTAAATCTTTATTGATAAAATCTGGGGTCTCACACTAATGCTCCTGCGGCTTTCATGGATATGATGAACCGAGTATTCAAGGAATATTTGGATCAGTTTGTTGTTGTCTTTATTGATGACATCCTTATATATTCTAAAAGTCGTGAAGATCACGAGCACCATTTGAAAAATTGGTACTCCAAAGGCTTCGTGAAAACAAACTATATGCCAAATTAAAGAAATGCGAGTTCGCTTGAGGAAGTAGCATTCCTCGGGGCACGCGTGTGTCGAAACATGGAGTATCTGTTGATCCGTGAAGATTGAAGCAATACAAAGTTGGAGCAACCGAAGTCGGTGGTCAAGATCGTAGATTTTTGGGCTTAAATTGGTTATTATCGGAGATTCGTGGAAGGGTTTTCTTGAATCGCTACTCCATTAACTCAAATAACTCGGAAGGATACAAAATTCGTTTGGAGCGAAGAATGCGCGAAAAGTTTCCAAGAGCTTAAGAGGAGACTTATTTCTAAGACTGTTTCTAACAATACCATCTGGTTCTTGATGGATTTGTTATCTACAATGATGCTTCGAGCAAAGGGTTGGGATGTGTTCTCATGCAACGTGGCAAGTCATAGCCTATGCCTCGCGACAACTTAAAGAGTATGAAAGGAATTATCCTACTCATGATCTAGAGTCAGCATCAACGTTTCAGCGTTAAAGATATGGAGGCACTATCTATATGGGGAGAAAGTGGAGATATATTCGCACCATAAAAGCCTTAAATATTTCTTCACTCAAAAGAACTCAACACGCGGCAGCGACGTTGGCTCGAGCTATTGAAAGACTACGACCACACTATTCAATACCATCCTGAAAAGTGAACGTAGTAGTGGACGCTACCGAGTAGAAGATCATATATGCGAGGAGCGAGTGCGATGATGTCAAGTATATACGACAGAGCCAACTTTAATAGAAAAAGTTAAGGTCGCTCAAAGCCACCGAATCTTGAGTCGATGCGTATGAAGAAGAAAGAAAGTACAAGAAGGAGCTATTCCTAAGCGAGAATTGATGAAGAAGGAATACTTGAGTCCACTCTGAACTTTGTGTTCCTAACGACTCTAATTTGAAGTACAAGATTATGATGGAGGCACACAATACAACATTTGCAATCCATCCTCGAAGTACTAAAATGTATCGTGATCTTCGACATACATTTTGGTGGAACAATACGAAGAGAGAGATTGCAAAGTTTATCTCAATGTGTTTAACTTGTCAACGTGTAAAGGCGAGCATCTAGTACCTAAGGGTCCGTTGCAACCACTTGAGATTCCGAAATGGAAGTGGGAACACATTACCATGGATTTCATTACGGGTCTTCCTACGGTTTCTCGGGGCATCAATGCTATTTGGGTTATTGTTGATAGATTAACCAAGTCTCTCATTTCATTTCTTGCCGACACGGAGACTTATTCACTTGAACGCCTTGCTAGGTATATGACGTGAATGAGATTGTGAGGTTGCATGGCATGCCCAGTATCCATAGTTTCGGATCGTGACTCAAGATTCACTTCAAGATTTTGGGTTAGCTTGCAAAAAGCTATGGGCACGCAGATTTACGATTCGGTTCGGCATACCATCCTCAAACCAGACGGACAATCGAAAGGACTATTCAAACTCTTGAAGATTTATTAAGACTCATGTCCTAGACTTCAAGGGCGATTGGGATAAGTATTTACCATTGGTAGAATTCTCCTCAACAACAGCTTATCGTGCAAGTATAGGTGTGGCTCCATTTGAAGCATTATATGGACGAAAGTGTCGCTCTCCAAAGATATGTTGGGACGAGGTGGGTGAAGCAACATTGTTAGGACCCGAAGTTAAGACGTATGTATCTACGGAAAAGATCCAAATGATTCGACAACGTATACAAACCAAGACAAGATCGACAAAAGAGTTATGCGGATTTTCATCGAAAGGACGTGGAATTTAGTGTGGGGATCATGTATTGTTGCGAAGTTGCTCCATGGAAGGGAGTTACAAGATTTGGGAAGAGAGGAAAGCTCAATCCACGATTTATCGGTCCATTTCAAATTCTTGACCGAGTAGGAAATGTAGCCTATAGACTCGCGTTACCTCCAAAGTATGTCTCGTGTTCATAATGTGTTTCACATATCCGTATTTCAGAATATGTGAAAGACCCAAACCACGTTATTGAGTTAGAACCGACGAGATAGATAAATCAAGACTTAACGTATGAGGAGGTACCGTCAAGATCTTAGATAGGAAGGAGAATGTCCCCACGCATGAAAGGTCATACCACAAGTTAAAGTTTTGTGGAGGAATCATGCTATGTAAGAAATGACCAGGAATTGGAAACGGAAATGAAAGCGAGGTATCCTCACCTTTTCAAACACCAGTATCGTACGCCAATTTCGAGGACGAAATTTCATAAGGAGGGAGGTTGTAAGACCCCAACTTATTATTAATGAAATTTAATTTTCTATTTATTATTTTGAAAAAGTAAGGGTTGATTTGATTAATGTGGATAGTTAAGGGTAAAATACGCAAATACTTCAAAATAAGCAAGTGGTTATAAAATATTCATTGTTGTTTGGGGAATATTCGTTTGGTCGTGGAATATTCGACCGTCGGGGAATATTCGTTATTTACGGCTAGCCATGACCCATGTGTGGGCCCATAACTGAAAGCGATTGGATGAAGAAAACGACAAATATAAGTTGTTTAAAAATAACAACAGTAGTTGTTATTCAAGTAATACTTGTTAAAATACTTCGGTGGTTAAAACACGAAGAAGACCCGGTATTGCACCAATTATTGATTCTTACGTAAGAAGGCACTACTCAATAATGGTTACGAAGAATTATTCTCAAAGATTTTATTGAGTTAATAATTGTCATATTGATATTTTATATCGTTGTTGTTTCAATAATAATTGTCATTACGATTTTTCATTATCGAAGAAATAATTCATATTATCTCAATAATATTATTAGATAACATTATTGGCAATGTCTAAAAAGTTCATCTAAGGAGAGGTTTGGTCACCTAATCAAGGCACCAAGAAAAAGAAATTTTATCGAAAGCCCCTCTTCCTGCAGAACCGCCTCAGTTGTCGATATTGTGATTCTCAGTAATATTATTTGTGAATAATTAATTATTGATTCATATGATGAGGAAAATATTGATTTTATGTGGATATAGATGGAGAAAAATTTTAATGTGACAATTGTTGAAAATTGAAATTTTATCTTTTTCTCGATAAAATAATTCATTTAAATATATTATTATATTTTAATAATATAATAATGGTGATATTTTTACAACGAATGTGGGATATATGAGTATACAAGGGAAGAAGAGTATTTTGTTGCAATAAATGTTTAAAACATGTTAAACATGCTCTGTGGACCCCATTTATCGATTTGAAATTTGATTATAGCACAGTAAAATCGTCTGTTTGTGGATTTCGCTCAATTTCTATTTGGAATTTGGTAAAACTTTCTTCTGTAAAGTTGTAGAGAATTGAATTTCCTATAAAAACTCATGAGATTCAATTTTCCATGAAAGGGCTATTTATTATGAATTATTGAAGTTCCAAGTTCAAAATAATTGATTTTTGGAAGTTTAAAATATTTAAAATTAGAAAAACGTTTTTTCTTACTTTTTCTAGAATGTGGCATGTGTTTGATGGTTGAAATCAGATTCTAGGCATGCGTAGGAAATTTATATAATTATATTATTAATTTATTAAATTTTCTTTTGCTGTTCTAAGCAATTTCCTATAAATAGGGTGCTTAGGTTAGAATTGAAAATCACACCGTAAATCAAGTTTTCTCTCTATATTATCGAGCGTATTCTTGTGAGTATTTTGAGTATACTTTGAGTATTGCTATACTTGTGCAGTCCAAGTCATAGCCTATATCCCGTGTTTAAATTTAAAGACTGATCTTTCGAGGTAAGGGATGCTATTTTCTTCTCATATGATATTATTTCTTCAATATCATTATCTTTGAAATATTGGTTGAAACTTTTATCAAATTTAGAACTTTTCCGTATCGGGTTACTTATTCATGAGTTCTTATTCATGAGTTACTTATTCACGATTCTTATTATTCACGAAAGTTACTATTCACGAGTACTATTCACTGAAGCGTGAAGATGTTTTTTTGGGAAATTTCTATCTTTTGGTGTCTGAGTTACTATTCACGTATCTGTGACTATTCAATCGAAAAATAAAATTTCTTCTTTTGTCCAAAATATCTATTCGGATACTAGCTTTGTGTAAGACCCCAACTTATTATTAATGAAATTTAATTTTCTATTTATTATTTTGAAATAGTAAGGGTTGATTTTATTAATGTGGATAGTTAAGGGTAAAATACGCAAATACTTTCAAAATAAGCAAGTGGTTATAAAATATTAATTGTTGTCGGGGAATATTCGTTTGGTCGTGGAATATTCAATGATCGCTCTGAATATTAAATGCGACCACGCAAATGTGTGGGCCCCATAACTAAAAGCGATTGGATGAAGAAAACGACAAATATAAGTTGTTTAAAAATAACAACAGAGTTATTCACTGATTAATCTTGTTAAAATACTCTGTGGTTAAAACACAAGAAATATACCGGATTGCACCAATTATTGATTCTTACGTAAGAAGGCACTTTCACTCAATAATGGTTACAGTGAATTAATTGTCAAAGATTTTATTGATTTAATAATTGTTTGCGTTGATATTTTATATTGTTGTTGTTTCAATAATTGTCATTACACAAGATTTTTTCATTATCAAGCAATAATTCATATTATCTCGAATAATATTATTAGATAACATTATTGGCAATGTCTAGAAAGTTCGCTCAAGGAGAGGTTTGGTCACCTAATTGCAAGCCAAGAAGGGAGAAATTTTATTGAAAGCCCCTCTTTCCTTTAACCGCCTCACGGTTGTCACATATATGTGATTCTGTAATATTATTTGTGAATAATTAATTATTGATTCATATGATGAGGAAAATATTGATTTTATGTGGATATAGATGGAGAAAATATTTAATGTGACAATTGTTGAAAATTGAAATTTTATCTTTTTCTCGATAAAATAATTCATTTAAATATATTATTATATTTTAATAATATAATAATGGTGATATTTTTACAACGAATGTGGGATATATGAGTATACGAGGAGGAAGAGTATTTTTTGTTGCAATAAATGTTTAAAACATGTTAAACATGCTCGGGACCCCATTTATCGACCGAAATTTGATTATACCGTAAAATCGCCTGCTTGTGGATTTCGGTCAATTTCTATTTGGAATTTGGAAAAACTTTCTTCGTAAAGTTGTAGAGAATTGAATTTCCTATAAAAACTCTTGAGATTCAATTTTCCGATGAAAAAGGGCTATTTATTATGAATTATTGAAGTTCAAGTTCAAATAATTGATTTTTGGAAGTTTAAAATATTTAAAATTAGAAAAACGTTTTTTCTTACTTTTTCTAGAATGTGGCATGTGTTTGATGGTGAAATCGATTCTAGGCATGCGTAGGAAATTTATATAATTATATTATTAATTTATTAAATTTTCTGCTTTGGTGTTCTAAGCAATTTCCTATAAATAGGGTGCTTAGGTTAGAATTGAAAATCACACCGTAAATCGTAGTTTTCTCTCTATATTATCGAGCGTATTCTTGTGAGTATTTTGAGTATACTTTGAGTATTGTTAGACGGTCTGAGTTCCTTCAAAGACTATATCCCAGATTCCAAATTGTAAGTACTAATCTTTCGAGGTAAGGGATATTATTTTTTTTCAGAATGATATTATTTCTTCAATATCATTATGTTGAAATATTGATCTGAAGTTTTATCAAATTTGGAACTTTTGGTGTCGAGTTACTATTCACGATACTGACACTATTCACGATATCTGACACTATTTCACTTAATACGACACTATTCATTCATCGAAAAAATGAAAATTTTCTTTTTAGTCTAAAATATCTATTCGGATACTAGCTTTGATTGTATCCATGTTTTGATCATTCTTGAATTTTACACCACTATGATTATTTTTGAGGTATTTTTGAACATGGATAAAACAAAGTACGAATCCTTAATCCTTAATCCTTGTCATTTTGTTTCACCGGATTCGCTTTCTTTACAAATATTTTCATCATCCTCGCCTTAAATGATGATATTATTGAATATCTTTGGCCTCAGAAAGTGCAAAGATGAATGATTTCTGAAGAATATCTTTGGTAGTAGTGCAAAGATGAACAGTGTTTAGATGAAATACGACCAATGATGAATATCTTTGGCAGAGAGTCAAAAAGATGAATATTTGATTCCGATGTATATTGATTGATGTTACAGGATAAAAGATAGACGATGAACTTTTAAATTCATACATAGAAGATAGTAGTTTGCATTCTCTACTTAACTCTTCTAAATGAATTATTATTTCATTGCGAATATTGATTTAAAATTTGTTGTCTATTGTATTCTATTAGATTTTTCCCCGTGAAGACTAACGGTAATTTGTTGTATATTATCTTAGTCATAATATTCTTTATCGGGCTAGTTGAGCTCACCCTTTTCCTTTTTGTTCCATTTTTCTTCTCGTGAGGCGAGAATATAAGCGAGTATGCAGCCTGGGTATGGAATGAAGGTTTTAGAAAGAATTGTTTAGTAGTCCTCACCATTTTGTAAAATAATGTATCAATAAATGTGATGAGGATTTATTTGAGTATAGATATTATGTCTGAAGATAATATTTGTATTCAAACTCACGCTTTTATGGTTGTAATAATAAAGTTGTAGTTGTTTCGCATCTACGTATTGACAACTCGTAATAGGTGATGTATACCTATTTTGGGGTGTCACACTTTGATTAGATCCATGTTTTGATCATTCTTGAATTTTACACCACTATGATTATTTTTGAGGTATTTTTGAACATGGATAAAACAAAGTACGAATCCTTAATCCTTGTCATTTTGTTTCACCGGATTCGTTTCTTTAAAAATATTTTCATCATCCTCGGTCTTAAATGATGATATTATTGAATATCTTTGGCACGTAGTGCAAAGATGAATGATTTCTCAAGAATATCTTTGGTAGTAGTGCAAAGATGAAACAGTGTTTAGATGAACACGACCAATCGATGAATATCTTTGGCCCAGTAGTACAAAGATGAATATTTAATTCCGGATGTATATTGATTGATGTTATAGGGATAAAAGATGAGACGATGAACTTTTAAATTCATATATAGAAGATAGTAGTTTGCATTCTCTACTTAACTCTTCTAATGAATTATTATTTCACTGCGAATATTGATTTAAAATTTGTTGTCTATTGTATTCTATTAGATTTTTCCTGTTTGAAGACTAACGGTAATTTGTTGTATATTATCTTAGTCATAATATTCTTTACTTGGGCTAGTTGAGCTCACCCTTTTCCTTTTTGTTCCATTTTTCTTCTCGGGAGGCGAGAATATAAATAGATGCAGCCGGGGTATGGAATGAAGGTTTTAGAAAGAATTGTTTAGTAGTCCTCACCATTTTTGTAAAATAATGTATCAATAAATGTGATGAGGATTTATTTGAGTATAGATATTGTCTGAAGATAATATTTGTATTCAAACTCACGCTTTATGGTTGTAATAATAAAGTTGTAGTTGTTTACGTACCATGTATTGACAACTCAGAATAGGTGATGTATACCTATTTTGGGGGTGTCACACTTTGATTGTATCCATGTTTTGATCATTCTTGAATTTTACACCACTATGATTATTTTTGAGGTATTTTTGAACATGGATAAAACAAAGTACGAATCCTTAATCCTTGTCATTTTGTTTCACTAGATTCTTTTCTTTAAAAATATTTTTCATCATCCTCAGTCTTAAATGATGATATTATTGAATATCTTTGGCCCAGTAGTGCAAAAGATGAATGATTTCAAGAATATCTTCGTGGTAGTAGTGCAAAGATGAACAGTGTTTAGATGAACATGACCAATTAATGAATAATATTTCGCCCAGTAGTACAAAGATGAATATTTAATTCGGATGTATATTGATTGATGTTATAGGGATAAAAGATAGACGATGAACTTTTAAATTCATACATAGAAGATAGTAGTTTGCATTCTCTACTTAACTCTTCTAATGAATTATTATTTCATTGCGAATATTGATTTAAAATTTGTTGTCTATTGGTCTTATTCTAGATTCCCGGTAAGGGATATTATTTTTTTTAAATGATATTATTTCTTTCAATATCATTATCTTAGGAATATTGGTAAGATTTTTCTTGTGAAATTACGATCTTTTATATGTTACGAGTTATTATTCATTCATTCAGTAATGATAATTTTTCTTGTGAAATTCTTGTCTTTTAGTGTCGGGGTTCTTATTCACGTATCTGACCTTATTCACGTATACTGACACTATTCATGAATACGACACTATTCACGAGAAAAATAAATTTTTTTTTTGTCAAGATATCTATTATGGATACTAGCTTTGATTGTATCCATGTTTTGATCATTATTGAATTTTACTTCACTATGATTATTTATGAAGTATTTTTAAACTCGGTTTGGTTAAAATACGAATCCTTAATATTTGTTCTTTTGTTTCACTGGATTCGTTTTCTGTAAAACATTTTTCATCATCCTCAGTCCTAAATGATGACATGTTGTTGAATATCTTTGGCCTGTAATGCAAAGATGGTTGATTTTATTATGAATATCTTTGGCCCGTAGTGCAAATGATGTACAGTGTTGAGATGAATATGACCGATGATGAATATCTTTGGCTTTAGTAGTGCAAAAGATGTACAGTGTTGAGATAAATATGATGATCGATGAATATCTTTGGCTTTGGCACAGTAGTGCAAAGATGAATATTGATTGATGTTACAGGGATAAAATATTGATGATGGATTTTTAAATTCATAGATGATAGTAGATTTCATTCTCTACTTAACTCTTCTAATGAATTGTTGTTTCCGTTGCAGTTGTTGATCTAAAACTTGTTGTCTGTTGTATTCTATCAGATTTTTCCCTGTTGAAGACTAACGATAATTTGTTGTACATTATCTTAGTCATAATATTCTTTACTGGGCTAGTTGAGCTCACCCTTTTCCTTTTTGTTCCATTTTTCTTCTCAGGAGGCGAGAATATAGCGGGAACTAGTCGGGGTGTGGAGTGATGGTTCAAGATAGTTATTTTAGTAGTCCTCACTATTCTATAGAATAGTGTATCAATAATTGTAATGAGGACTTTATTTGGGTATGGATATTGTCTAGAAGACAATATTTGTATTTAAACTCACATATATATGTTGTATTATATTTTGCACGACAAATGTATTAATAAAGTTGTAGTTATTTACGTACCATGTATTTGGCGACTCAAAATGGGTTGGATGGAATGGACCTATTTTGGGGGCGTCACAGTTGGTATCAGAGCTTAGGGATATGATCTCTGGCGGAGATCGGGGAATAGAACTAGGAGGGAGAGACGAGTAAATCCTTCACTAGTGTGTCTACTAAGCTTATTTGTTGGTTGGTCGATATATAGGGATATTATGTGATATGTTGATTTCTTTAATTAACCCTTGTTTTATGGCGATGATTTTGAGAATGTCGGTGAGAATGTTAACATGGAGTAAATGAGATCGTGGAGACGCTTGTACTCACTAATGAGGAGAACGTCTGACGGTGGCAATGTTCCTCCTGAAACAACCACCATTGAGCGATGATGAGCGATGGGATGTTTAGAAGCTTTTGCGGTTCATGCAAAATCGACGAGGAGAGACTCTCGTGTTCAAAATACTGATGGAAATGATAACAACGCATACGGTTTGTCACAACCCAGCGATTCAAAGAGTTGGGACCACCGAATTGCGGGGAAAGCGGGATCCGATTAAAGCGGAGACGTGGGTTAAACAAATTACCAAGATATTCGATGTCTTGGGATGCACGGAAGAACATAAGGTTCCATTCGCCACTTTATGTTTCAGTAATGAGGCGATTCTTGGTGGGAATCTATGAAGCGTACCCATCCAAATAGCACTCAAAGATGTCTTGGGAGACGTTTGAAAAGCTGTTCAATGACAAGTACTTTCACGAAAGTATTAAATCGTATGAAGGAAGTGGAGTTCATTAGACTGGAACAAAAAACAACATGGCGGTGTCCCGATGCGAGGCGAAGTTTGCGAGTTATCGGTTTGCACCTCATTTGGTGGAGAATGAGGAGCGTTATGATGCGCGGATGTTTACGAGAGGTTTGAAACTTCGAAATACGTCGATATCTCATTTCTCATAAATTTTCTCTATATTACGATGTTGTCAATATGGCTCAATTATTTAGAGCGAGATAATGAGTCGTTCAACTAGGACGACCATACTCGATGATAATCATCTTGGACGACAATGACGATCATCGAACAATGATAACCATCGTGGAGAAGAATTATCGTGACAAAAATGGTAACCACTTGGGGTGGTAATCATGGCCGTGAGAATAGAAGAAATAATTTAAGTGGAAATTTCAAAAGAGAGATTTAACGACCGACGGAAGGCGTCGGCGGCGACACCAACACCAAAGAATAAAAATTCTAGGGGAGGAGAACGTGGCCGGTTAGATGTTACAAATGCGGAGAGGAGGGACATATAAGTCCAAATTGTTCACAACCTTTCAAGGTATGTTATAATTGTGGAAAGGAAGGTCATATAGCTCGAGATTGTCTATAAGCGAAACCAAGTCCAGTGGGGATGGTGACTCGAAAGGATGTCCCGAAAAAAGTCAAAGTCAGCGGTTCTGGAAGAGCGTTTGTCGTGGCCGGTCAAAATCACGAGGAACCCGAACGAAGTTAGCGGGGGTTAGTTAATTATAAATTCTTGTGAAGTTTATACCTTATTAGATACTGGGTTCTACCCATTCTTTTATCTCTTTATTGCTTGCGCTCAACGTTTAAACTTGACTCACGGAGAAATTAGACTTTGACTTATCTGTGGAGACTCAGTTAGGAAAAACTTCATTTACATCCACTACTTATAAAATCTTGTTTGATCCAAGTTGGCACCATCACATTACACATTGATCTTATCTCTTTAAAGATACTTGCTTTTGATGTGATTTTAGGGATTGATTGGTTAACTACTCATCATGCCAAAATTGATTGCTTTAAATAAGGTTGTTAGTTTTCATATTCCTAAGCAACTTTGTTATTGAATTCAAGCAACCAAACCATTGAAGTCAAACTCTTTCATATCAAGCCATAAAGCCATTCGTTTATTGAAAAATGGATGTCAAGCTTTCTTAACCATGTCATGGACTTGAACAAAAATACGTCAGATTTGAATGATATTTCTATTGTTAGTAAATTTCCTGACGTATTTCCTGAAGAATTTCTTGGCCTACTCCCAGAGCGTGATATTGAATTTGTATCGACTTTAAATCCAGTACAAAACCCATTTCTAAAATCTCATATCGAATGGCTCTATTGAACTTGAGAGTTAAAACCCAACTATAGAAGTTGATACGAGCCTCTAACGGTGACTTCCTTTGTGGAATGCAAAAGCCGAGACTCTCGTAGGGGGCGCCATATTTCGTGCGGTAGTAAAGCGATAGGTGCCATTGTGACGTCTTATCCAAGATTGGGATATGAGTCACGATTGAGAGCAACCTAAGTCGATGTCGAAATCGTAGCTTTCTAGGCTTAGTTGGTTATTATCGGAGATTCGTGGAAAGATTTTCTCAAATCGCTACTCCATTAACTTTCGGTGACTCGTAGAGATACAAAATTCAATGGAGCAAGAGGAATGTGGGAAGAGCTTGAAGAACTCGAGAGAGACTCATTTAACATGTTACGACGACCATACCATCCTGGAAAAGCGAGCGTGGTAGGTGGCGTGTTGAGTAGAAGATCGTTATCTGATCTGAGTGCGATATTGTCAAAGACTCATTTCGTATAACTTACAAATAATAGAGATGGAGATGAAAACTCTAGGTACCCACGTGATGATATATGAGTATAATCGACTTTAATCGATAAAGTTAAAACCGTTCAAGCTACACACCGAGATGATGAATATGAAGAAGGAGGTGCAAGAAGTTGTTATTTCAAAAGCGAGAATCGGTGATGTGAGAGAAAGCTCAAACCTTCGATTTATTAATCCATTTGAAATTCTCGATCGAATAGGAACTGTGGCCTATAGACTCGTTTTACCGCCAAGTATGTCGCGTGTTTATAACGTTTTTTACGTACCGATGTTACGTAAATATGTGACGACCCGAACCACGTTATTGAGTTAGAACCGGACGAGATAGCCGAAGATTTAACGTACGAGGAGGTACCTGTCAAGATTTTGGATAGGAAGGAGCATGTCTTACGTCTGAAAGGTCATACAACAAGTCGAAAGTTTTGTGGAGGAACCATCTTATTGAAGAAATGACACAGGAGTAGCGAGGTATCCTCACCTTTTGAAACACCAGTGCGTCGTCGTCATTTTGAGGATGAAATTTCATAAGGAGGGAGGTTGTAAGACCCCAAATTATTATTAATGAAATTTAATTTCCTCTATTTATTATGTTGAAATAGTAAGGGTTGATTTGATTAATGTGGTTAGTTATGGGTAAAATCTGCAATTATTTTAAATAAGCAAGTGGTTTTAAAATATTCATTTTATCGGAGAATATTCGTTTGGTGGTGGAATATTTTTCTTTGTCGAGAATATTAAATGCGATGGCGCGACCTTGTGTGGGCCCCCCATAACGAAAAGCGATTGGAGGAAGAAAACGAGCGAGAATAAGTTGTTTATAAATAATGGCGTAGTTATTCTGATTAATCTCTTGTTGGAATACCCGGTTGGGTTAAAACACGATGTAGCATGATATTGCACCAATTATTGATTCTTACGTAAAGGCACTACTTTCGATAATTATTACGATAATTCTTTATTCGATATTTTATTTTATTGATTCAATAATTGCTTTGCGTTGATATTTTATATTATTGTTGTTTTTGATAATTGTCACTTTGCACATTATTTTTCATTATCGAGACAATAATTCATATTATCTGAATAATATTATTAGATAACATTATTGGCAATGTCTAGAAAGTTACATCTAAGGAGAGGTTTGGTCATCTAATTGCGGCAAGAGTGAGAGAAATCCTTATTGAAAAGCCCTCTTTCTTGGGAACTGCTTTGTTTATCGATATTGTGATTACGTAATATTATTTGTGAATAATTAATTATTGATTTATATGATGAGGAAAATATTAATTTTATGTGGATATAGATGGAGAAAATTTTAATGTGACAATTGTTGAAAATTAATATTTTATCTTTTTTCTCGATAAAATAATTCATTTAAATATATTATTTTAATAATATAATAATGGTGATATTTTTACAATGAATGTGGGATATATGAGTATATGAGGAGGAAGAGTATTTTTGTGGCATTAAATGATTAACACATGTTTTGTGTGTGGTGGACCCCATTTCTTGATCGAAATTTGATTATAGCACAATAAAATCGCTTGGTTTTGTGGATTTTGGTCAATTTACATTTGAATTTGGAAAAACTTTCTTCTACGCAAAGTTGTAGAGAATGAAATTTCCTATGGAAAAATATGTGGTTTGAATTTTTCTGACAAAAAGGGCTATTTATTGTGAATTATTGAAGTTCCAAAGTTAAAATAATTGATTTTTGGAAGTTTTAATTATTTTTTTAAGAAAAACGTTTTTTTTGATTTAAGTGGCCTCATTAAACATGTGATATTAATTGCTGAATTCAGATCTTCAAAGGTGGGCTAAGGAAATTTATATATATATATTATTATTTTATTAAATTTTCTATTTTGGTGTTCTAAGCATTTTCTATAAATAGGGTCTTAGGTTAGAATTGAAAATCACACGAAATCAAAATCTTCTCTCTTCTCTCTCTCGATATATTGAGCGTATTCTTGTGAGTATTTTGATACCTTGAGTGTTGCTTTATCTGGTGCAAGTTTCCTTGACCTTATATCTAGTATTCCGTCGATCGAAATCTTAGTCTTTTTCGAGGTAAGGATATTATTTTTTTTAAATGATATTATTTCTTTCAATATCATTATCTTAGGAATATTGGTAAGATTTTTCTTGTGAAATTACGATCTTTTTATGTCGATTACTATTCACGAGTTACTATTCATTCACTATTCATGAGTTTATTCATGAGTTACTATTCACGAAGTATTCTATTTCACGAAGCATGATAATTTTTTCTTGTGAAATTCTTGTCTTTTAGTGTAATGGGGTTTACTTATTCACGTATACTCTGCACTATTCACGTATCGACTTTATTCATGATGATCTGACTTATATTCACGGAAAAATTAAATTTTTATTTTTTGTCCAAGATATCTATTATGGATACTAGCTTTTGATTGTATCCATGTTTTGATCATTCTTGAATTTTACTTCACTATGATTATTTATGAAGTATTTTTTGAACTTCGGTTTGGTTAAAATACGAATCCTTAATATTTGTTCTTTTGTTTCACTTTGGATTCGTTTTACGTAAAACATTTTCATCATCCTCGGTCCTAAATGATGACATGTTGTTGAATATCTTTGGCACAATGCAAAGATGGTTGATTTTATTATGAATATCTTTGGCGTGTAGTGCAAAGATGTACGGTGTTGAGATGAACATGACCAATTGATGAATATCTTTGGCACATAGTGCAAAGATGTATGGTGTTGAGATAAATATGATTGATGATGAATATCTTTGGCAGTAGTGCAAAGATGAATATTGATTGATGTTACGAGGATAAAATATTGATGATGGATTTTAAAATTCATAGATGATAGTAGATTTCATTCTCTACTTTAACTCTTACAATGAATTATTATTTCCATTGCGATTGTTGATCTAAAACTTGTTGTCATTGTATTCTATCGAGATTTTTTTCTTGTTGAAGACTAACGATAATTTGTTGTACATTATCTTAGTCATAATATTCTTTCTTGGGCTGAAATTTCAGTTGAGCTCACCCTTTTCCTTTTTGTTCCATTTTTTCTTTCTCGGAGGCGAGAATATAAGCGGGAAAATAGTCTAAGGGTGTGGAGTGATGGTTCAAGATAGTTGTTTTAGTCCTCACTATTAGCATAGATATAGTGTATATCAATATAATCAATTTAATGAGTATTTATTTTATTATGGTATGGATATTGTATTTATCGAAAGCTTCAGATATTTATTGTATTTGTAAAAACTTATTATATATTATATATGTATAACCTACCCATGTATTTTGCAACGACAAATGTATTAATAAAGTAAAGTTGTATTTGTTTAATTGTTTAAAATGTATTTGGCGACTCAAAATGGGTTGGATGGAATGGACCTATTTTGTTAATTTTATCAATTAAACGATCGAACTATTAATTTTTTTAGTAATGCAATCATATTAAATAAATTGAATCAAAACCACGCCAAAAATCACGACGCTTCCTTGTTTATGTCTGGTGAAAGTAACCATAGTTTTTAATTAAGAATTAAACAAATTGATATAATAGAGGATAAAATGGTCCACCAAAAATTCACTTTTCTCTCTCCTCACCACCGACCAACCCACCTCCGCCACACACCACCACCAACCACCGGCCCCTAGATTTAATTTAGGGTTCCGTTCAGTTGAGGGTTTTAATCCTCCACTTTGCCCCACCGCCTCTCTCTCTCTCTCTGACTTTATCACTATGTAAGCTTGTTTCCCGTCTTTCCCGTCTTCTCTGGCAATCGCCTCACCTTCTTGAACCGGATTGAGTCAAGATCTGCTCTAACAAAACTCCCCAGCCTAGACTTCAACAGAGCCTTTGAAGCATCCAATAATCATCAATATCAACAACATAATAATAATCATCATGACAAGGACCACTACCACCACAATATTATGAATATGCAGGATTCATTTGGGAATCAGCACGGCGACGCGAAAAGGAAGAAATCGGAAAATGAGTAAAATTCATGATATTTTGCTTGTGTTTGAGTAAAATTCATGATATTTTGCTTGGGTCGGTGATGGCCGATGAGTGTTGTGTTCGGTGATGGTATGGTGGTTGTGGCCGGTCGGTGAATTGATAGATTAGGGAAGAAAGAGGATTGAATAAGTTATTTTATTTTGATTTTATTTAATTTAAGATAAAATATAACTTGACACTTTTACCTTTCAATATATCATGAATTTTTAAAAAATATTAGAAATAACTAATCATCAATTTATGACATGATATGCATAATTAGACAAATATATGACATGATATACACCTCATCAATTTATGACATGATATGCATAATTAGACAAATATAAAAAAAATTAATAATTTAATCATCTGACAAAATTAAAAAATGAATCACTAAAATAGAATATAACCTATAATTTAGAGTAATAAATTATATTTAAGCCATTAAAGAATTATCACTTCATCTGTCAATTGCCCTAGTTTGATGGCTCCTTTCGATTTCTTTAGATAGGCTGAAATGCCATTGGCTTATCAAATCTTACTTACAGAAAAAGGGTCGATCAATGCATCAAACAATTTTTTTTTAAATAGAACAAACCCCACATAAAACAAGAACTGATCAAAGACTTTAATTCTACACCAAGTATAAGCCAATCATCCAGGGTAAAAACGACCACCACTTGTGTAAATACTAACAAAACTTGTTTCTTAAAAAATCAAGGCTTCAAAACTTTTCCAGGCTGAATAATCCGGACAATCAAGAGGATGCACCACTATGTAAAGCTTGAGACTTCCTTGACTTGCTAGTTGCCAATTGAGACTCCGGCTGCAAAATTTAAAAAACCAAGTTAGTCGAAGAATCATGTTATGCTTAAAATTTCCAGCCCAAGTTCAACACTATATAGTCTTTATTTGGTTGGCATGTAATCAATCTATAAATCTTGAACTGAATGCATTACCTCCTTTTTGACAGGCTCTTCCTTCTCGGACAAAGTCAACTCAATATGGCAGGGGGATGACATGTAGGCTGCCAAAAGAGGGGGAGGGGGGGGGGGGGGGAGGTTGAAATTACTTGTTCTAATACACAGACTTGTTGAAACATTAAACAATAAGTCAAACATACGGTTTATCCTTCCATGAGCACGGTACGTGCGTCGCCTTTGCTTCTGAGCCTGGTTCACCTGAATGTGTGAGATGAAAAGCGTATCCACATCTAAACCTTTCACCTGTATCAAGATTTAGTAACCAACAAAAAATAAGTAAAGAGTACAAGTCAACAATAATTAGCGCTTAGCCAGAAAAGAGAATACCTCAGCATTGCTTTCAGCATTTTTAAGTAAATCCAGGATGAACTTTGCAGATTTGACAGGCCAGCGACCTTGTCCATTTGAATGTCTGTTCTTTGCTTGAGCAGTTCGCCCAACACCACGACAAAATCGAGTGAAGGGAATTGCCTGCTTGTGAATCAGAACATCCTCCAAATATCTCTTGGCCTTAATCAAGGGCAGTTTTCTTATGGCATGTGCTGTCTCCCTTGTGTTCTATAGTAAATAGATGAAAACAAGTGTAAATTCACACCGTCGTAGTTATCTACTAGACCAAATAGGGAAGTTCAGTCTCGGCAGTATGAAAAGAAACCAGAATGGTCATAAAAAACAATGCAATTTTAACAAATCATAAATGATTTAAAGTATCAGGTAGTAATCAACCAATAAATTCCCGTTGGAATGTTCAGCTTTAAAATACCATGCTTGGGTTAGTAAGAGACTGATAAGAGGAAACACAGCAAACACCATACATATATCACGTATAAGTACAAATATTGGCTAATAATTAATTAAGAAACCAGATTTATGATCAAATAATTATAGTAAGTATCATTTACTGAACCTAAAATCTCTAAAATCAACACTGGTTCACCCACAAACAATGCAATCATTTTTCTAGAAGTTTACAATAGTCAAATTCACAAAAGCAATGAAACCCTTTTTATTATCATAAGGATACACTAGCTACAAAGCAAATATTGAATAAAACCTAAACATTAGATTGCTAACTTTGCCTATGTTGAATCATTTACTGAACCTTCAGTCACTAATTGCTCCAGAGGTTCACCCAATAATGATGCAAGTGATATTCCTAAAGTTTACGAGAGTCGCATCCACAAAGGCAATGCGGCCCGCTTTTTTCATCAGGTTATAGAATAGCTACCATTTGGAAAAATAATAAAATACAAAGAATAGGAATCTAAAGGAGTAGACATGACATCATATACACCTAGACTGACTGCTTTAGATATTTCACCCAACATAACAACTTTGTGTGCTTTTTCCATTGTATGAGAGGAAAGCCTAGATGAGAATAATAATGAACCCTTGCGTGTTTCTTCAATATAGAACAGTAGTTACCAATTATTTTATCTAATTCTATGAATTATATTACTAATTTGCAGATGTTGAATCATTTACTGAACCTTCAGTCAATGAAAGTTACGGAGGTTCACCCAATAACGATGCAAGTGCTTTCCCTGATTTTTACGAGAGTCCAATTCACAAAGGCAATGGGGCCCTGCTTTTATAATCAGGTTATATATGCACATAAACAGAAAAGTTATTTACTTGCAATATAAAAAGACCGATTACACAACTTACGGGAAAAAAGAAGACAGTAACAATATTTTTACTTTTATATTTATTAGAAATTTTCTGCGAGGAATACAAAACTACAATGATTCAAGTGCTTTTCCCAACTTAGGGAAGGGATCATTGTTGACAAAAACAACAAAACCAGCTGCTTTTAGCGAGCTACGCTAAATGCCAGTTTAATAATTTAATTAACCCCAAGTGTTATATTTCTAAATCTACAGATGTTGAATCATTTACTGAACCTTCAGTCATTCAAAGTTACAGAGGTTCACCCAATAACGATGCAAGTGCTTTCCCTGAAGTTTACGAAAGTCCCATTCACAAAGGCAATGGGGCCCTGCTTTTTTCATCAGGTAACAGAAAATATATACATATATATACACACACACATATTTGTATATAAACACACGTATACATAACTACATTGACTAACAATGGCTTCACAAATATTTTTATTAAAATCGAGGATGATAAAGGTCCTAAAACCAAATTACACAGCATGATTTCTAATAGACACTTAAAATCATCCCAAAAGATATAATAATAGAAGGTTTACACTTCACAGGAAATTTAAAATTTTTACAAAAGTTTCAGCAGCCATTATATTAAGGGATAAAAATAAAAGCATTTGACTTCAATATTAATGCAGAGAGATAGGAACAGGAATAGAAAAAACCATTCAAGTGACCTATTTTAAGATAAAAAGAATTCCATTAAAATATTTATATTTCCATTTGTACGAACCATAATATAAAAGACTAATACCAAATAACCTAAGGATATAAAAAATAATACAGGTTGCACCAAGAACTCCATCGCTTGCACCAAGAACCATGACCAACTTCACAAGAAAGAAAGCAGTGGAGAGATTTTGTATTTTTCTTATATTTTATTTTATTTTCGAGTATGTTGTTATTTTCTGATCCAATTTGTTTAAAACACCCAATCAAATCTTATGTTCTCTTGTAAAAATATCTAAAGTTATTGTTGCAGTAATAGTTTGATTACTTTGCACTCAGCTTTGAGAAATCTAAGGCCCATGTTTCCCAACCTTGACATATAACCTTTTCTTCAACTCAAACAAGACCTTAACTCTCCCTTGCAAATTTCAACAAAATGTTTTTTTTCCAAATCTCCATTTCTGGGTAGAAGCATTTTAAGATTCCAAAGGACATTACTTACCTATCCATGTCCATACTTATAACAGGGGTTTAACAACCCTATAAATTATATTAACCAGTACACCAATATAATATGTTCGTCATTCCCATTTTAAAAAATATTCAACTGGTTTCATCACTTACTGAACCTTCAATCACTATCAACTCGAGAGGACCATCCACTAATTGTGGGAATTAATTCCCTAAAACTTTGTATACACCATTTCATTAAGACAAAACAACATATAATGAAAATAAATTCAAAACTTAAGTCAATATACATTAATAAGCATTCATTTCTATCTAACATAAAACAAAACAAGACCATATCAAAACAGTAGCATCATCCTTGATTAGACTTAACTCAACAGTCAAAACAAAGAAACAAATAGAAATGTCATGATTTCAAACGTTGATAATAGATAAATTATGACTGCAGTCTGCAGTACCTTGAAATGAACTCTGAGATCTGAGCCCCTCGCCTTGCAGGCTGTAATGTAAGAAAGTTCAAAATAAAATTAAAAGATGAAGACAATGAGATCATACAGTCTAAAGCTACAGACTATACAAACGAAATGAAAAATTAATAATTGAGAAGGGTAAGAAATTAAACTTACATTTAGTGGGATTATCGGGTTCTCTAGAGTACTTCACCTAAAAGATCAACAGAACAGAAAAGATTTTAGACTGCATCAAACAGTACGAGTAAAACGAGACACAAATATGAACATATAACATCTAATAAAGAGATTACCATGTTTACAGCTTCAGTAAAGTTTTTCAGAGCTTCAGTAAAGTTTTTCAGTGCTTCAGTTTTCCAACTCGAGCAGAAGACCAAAGGTCCGCGATAGCTCTGGTATTTATATACACGGCGTAAATGAAACCCTAGTTCTTAAGCTACTGCAGCCGGCGGGTTCTAACATCTACGTGTGCTGGCCCGAAATGGATAATGAAATAGTTACTCCGGGCTGAGGCAATCAATGCCAATGTTAGACCCAGCAAAACTGGCCCAAGCCTGCTGGCTGGCCCAAACTTTGACTTTTGGCTAATATATTTAAACCTAAAAAAATTGTGCCTTTTTGGTCCCGTCTGCCCGTGAAATTTATTTCACTTCATATGTTTAAGATTTATCCCATAATATTAATGATAAGTTGATATTATTCTACAAGTAGTTCATTTATTCTTTTTTCTTAGAGTAACCCACCTACTAACCAATATAAAAAAAAACTTAACAACCCATTTTAATTTTCTTTAGCCTAATGCAATAGTATTAACTTATAAATTTGTCGAAATTATTATATCAATGTAGCTTGTTGCTTGTAGGATTTTATTTTGTACATATAATGTGTTGGTTTATTTCTAAAATTTATGCAGTATACTTAATATAAGTTTTTGAAGAATGAATTAAATTGATCGAATGAATGAAAGGGGAACGCAAAAAAAATTAAAAAATAAAAAAGCACATAGGCCACCCGATTATATCATTTCTACCACTAGCGATTCTTATTCTAAAATCACAAAAAACTTGAAATTTATTTTATCCCTAATTCTAATTTGGAACAACCCAATCTCAGCCCGACCTATTTGGGCTTGGCCCGTTTGTTTGCCAAATCTAGCTAAGGTGGCCAATCGGACCATAAGTTTTGGGGAGAAAAAAAATTAATATTCCACATATTTTTGATTTCATATAGAAAGAACATAATTAATATTCCGTATATTTTCAGTCCATGTCTAGCCTTATATGTAATAGATGTTCACTTAATAAAGGTGTCATGATAATAAAAATAATTGTAAACTTCAGAATATTGTGTCACTTTATAGTAATAACAATAAAATTAATTCTTTTTGAAACATTAGAAGTTTGCCTACAAGACTTACAAGAAAATATTTTTTTAAAAAAATTTGTTTATATTGTTCATGTCAAATTGTTGTGCATGATTTCTATTTCTTTCATATTTCGTGGTTTTGACGTTCGATATCTGATTTTATACTTATATATGGTGTATGGTTGATATTGCTGTTATTTTCCACTATTATATCAGTTTGAGAATTACATGCTAAAATGTTCATTCATGATTCTAAAAATTGATCAAAAGGCCATTTAATTAAATTTCTCCAATATTTGGAGAATGTTAATATCGGTTTAGTAATTAACATGGTGAATATAAATATACAAGGATTTTCCACCATCAAATGTTCTCAAAAAGATAAATGCACTACTACTATAAAACTTCACTTAATTTCTTCAGCTAAAAGACACAATTAGTTGTTCAACTTGAACGTCGTGTATTACACAACTTTTTGTAGTATAGTTACCCATTGTTTTAGCATTAACTAAGAATGTATTTGAAGTAGGGTTACCCATGTAGATGTTGTTATAAATTATTCAAATAAGAAAATGATATTTATTATTTAATAAATAGTTTTTAAAAAGAAGTTGTTGGTATTTATTAATAGTTTTTGATAGTTATTTTCTATAATAAATATATGAATTTTTATATTGTTAAAGTGCTGATTTTTGTTGTTAAAACTCTTATTTCTCTCTCTAAATTATTAAATTCTTATCTCTCATATTCCTACTTTGAAGTTTTTCATTATTTGCTAAATGCAAAACTTCTCAAGGCATGTCATATCCACTAAGGCTATTTGCATTCATCCTATAGCAATCTCAAGAAGGAGAGTGAGCAAATATTGCTTTTAGGAAAGCGATTTTACGCGTTTCAAGCCATTTTTCTGCTTAAAATTTATTTGTGTTCTTGGTTCTTTTATTAATTTCCATATTTTCCTAACAATCTAAAAGCAATAAATTTTTCTTGCTATTTAAAACACCATTCAAATACCATGGAATCTTCAAACACCATCAAACTCATGAACCAAGATTTTGTTCGTCTTGATCGTTTTGATGGAACCAACTTCACAAGATGGAAGGACAAATTGATTTTCATGCTTACCGCCTTGAAAATTTTCTATGTTCTTGACCCAAACCTTCCTCCCATTCCTCCACCACAAAATGATGATTTAACCGAATTGAAAGCACAAAGACAAAAAAGACAGGAAGATGAAGTCATGTGTCGTGGACATATTCTTAATTCACTTACGGATCGCTTATATGATCTCTACACGGCGAAGCCTTCGCCGCAAAAATTTGGAAGGCTTTAGAATTTAAATATAAGGCCGAAGAAGAAGGTATGAAAAAATTTCTGATAACAAAATATTTTGAAATGAAATTTGTTGATAACTTGCCTATTTTGGTGCAAGTACACGAGTTGCAAGTCATTGTGAATCAACTGAGAGCAGCGGAGATTGAACTTCCTGAACCATTTCAAGTAGGAGCAATAGTGGCGAAATTGCCTCCATCTTGGAAAGGTTATATGAAAAAAATTCTTCATGATTCCAAGGAGTACACTTTGGAAGACATTCAAAAACATCTTCGAATCGAAGAGGAGACGAGGGTGAGATATGAGAATGAAAATTCTTATGATGGCAATAATAAGGCAAATGTTGTGAATAAGCCCTCCAACAATTCTTATAAAAGAAAAAATGGCAAAGGGAATTTGTGACGCCCCCAAAATTAGGTATACGTCACCCATCTTGGGTCGCCACTTACATGGTACATAAATTCAAATACAAACTTAATTATACATCCGTCCGTGTATAATATACGACAATACATAAATCGAGAGTTCTAATAGAATATTGTCATTTAAACAATATCCATACTCAAGGAGTCCTCATTACATTTATTATCACACTATTTCACAGAATAGTGAGGACTACTAATGCTATCCTCTGGACCATTACTCCGTTTCCCGACTCGTCCCAGCTATATTCTCATTTCCTGAAGAGAACAGTGAAAGAAAGGGTGAGCTCAACTAGCCCAGTAAGAAATATTATGACTAAGATAATGCAGAATAAATTATCGTTAGCCTTCAACAGTGTCAAACTGATAAAATACAATAGACAACAAGTTTAACTGCAGCGAAAAAAGCAATCCATTAAAAGAGTCAAGTAGAAAATAAAATCTACTATCTTTTATGATTTAAAGGGTTTTTCATCACTATTATAGCTGAGACTCAGCTTTAATGAATAAACCACAATATCTAATCATCCATATACCACGGTCAAGGATTTTCATAAATTATCAATGGTCACGACTATACTTAGAATCACCCCGGTCATAATCATACCAAAACTATCCATCATCGCATTACGTGCCACCGAGGGACTTTTGTCACATCATTTATATCAAGCCACGATTATACCGAATGATCCTCGGTCATAATCATACTAAGTTCATCTATGCACGTAAGCCAAAGATAACATAATATAACATGAGGATGATGACAATGACATAATAATTCAATAAAACAAGTTCAAGAATTAATTTATCTAGAAACCAAAAACATCCAAACTGACGTAACATCTTATCGCTTTGTAGAGTAAAATTCAAGAATACCGAGAAGAATATTTCCATGAAAGGATATTTGGATGAAACGCAAATATCAAGGATATTCTACTAATTTCATGGAGTATAGAAGTCAAAGTTTTAACTAACCGGGTATAATAAAGAATGGAATAACAAAAGAAATCACCACGCA
Organism: Panax quinquefolius; assembly: GCA_020205615.1. Classification (NCBI taxonomy): domain Eukaryota; kingdom Viridiplantae; phylum Streptophyta; class Magnoliopsida; order Apiales; family Araliaceae; genus Panax; species Panax quinquefolius. The sequence goes on along the minus strand of CM035173.1, from coordinate 1,238,401 downwards.
CGCAAATGCGATTGCTTAGATGATTAAAGTTATTCCAATAGAATAATAATAACGGAACCAAAGTCGTGTGAAATTCGCCCAAAATAGGTATACACAACACCCATTCTCGAGTCGCCAAATACATGGTACAAAAAGCAAACTACAACTTCAATAATACAAATGTCGTGTGAAATACGACAATATATACCGTGAGTTTAAATATAATATTGTCTTCTAGACAATATCCACATGCAAATAAATCCCCATCATAATTATTGATTCATTATTTTACAAAATGGTGAGGACTACTAAACAACTCTCTCTAGAACCTTCATTCCATACCCCCCGACTAGTACTCGCTACATTCTCGCCTCCCCGAGAAGAAAAAAATGGAACAACAAGGAAAAGGGTGAGCTCAACTAGCCCAAGAAAATAATATTATGACTAAGATAATATACAACAAATTATCGTTAGTCTTCAACAGGAAAAATCGATAGAATACAATGTACAACAAGTTTCGGATCAATATTCGCAATGAAATAATAATTCATGTAAGAGTTACGTAGAGAATGAAATCTACTATAATCTATGAATTTAATAAATTCATCAATATTTTATCCTCGTAACATCAATCAATATACATCTGAATCAAATATTCATCTTTGCACTACAGCCAAAGATATTCATCACTTAATCATGTTCATTTAAACACTGCTCATCTTTGCACTACAGTGCCAAAGATATTAATCAATCGGCCATGTTCATCTCAACACTGCTCATCTTTGCACTACAAAGCCAAAGATATTCTTCAGAATCATTCATCTTTGCACTACAAGTGCCAAAGATATTCAATAATATCATCATTTAAGACCGAGGATGATGAAAAATATTTTTAAAGAAACGAATCCAAAGAAACAAAATGACAAGGATTAAGGATTAAGGATTCGTATTGGTTTTATCCACGCCCAAAAATACCTCAAAAATAATCATAGTGGTGTAAAATTCAAGAATGATCAAAACATGGATACAATCGAGTTAGTATCCGTATAGATATTTTGACAAAAAGAAGAAATTTTATTTTTCTATGAATAGTGATCAGTAATAAGTGTCAGATATCGTGAATAAAGGCCGATACGTGAATAGTAACTCCGACACCAAAAGATAGAAATTCCACAAAAACATCTTCACGCTTCATGAATAGTACTCGTGAATAAGAATCGTGAATAAGAACTCGCTGAATAAGAACTCGTGAATAGTAACTCATGAATAAGAACCCATGAATAAGAACCCCGACACATGAAAAAGTTCCAAATTTGATAAAAACTTCAGATCAATATTTCAAAGATAATGATATTGAAGAAATAATATCATTACAAAAAAAAATAATATCCCTTACCTCGAAAGATCAAGATTTCTAAATTTGAAACACCTGATATAAAGCTATGACTTGACTTGCTTGCACCGTATAGCAATACTCAAAGTATACTCAAAATACTCACAAGAATACGCCGATAATATAGAGAGAAAAAACTTCAGCTTCGTGTGATTTTCAATTCTAACCTAAGACCCTATTTATAGAAAATCGCTTAGAACACCAAAAAGTTATAAAATTTAATAAATTAATAATATAATTATATTATTTTCTACACATGTCTAGAATCTGATTTCAGCCATCAAACACATGCCACCTTCTAGAAAAAAAATAAGAAAAAAACGTTTTTCTAATTTTAAATATTTTAAACTTCCAAAAATCAATTATTTCTGAACTTTGAACTTCAATAATTCATAATAAATAGCCCTTTCATCAGAAAATTTGAATCTCGAGAGTTTTTATAGGAAATTCAATTCTCTACAACTTTGCAGAAGAAAAGTTTTTCAAATTCCAATCAGAAATTGACCAAATCCACAAACGGGCAATTTTACAAAGCTATAATCAAATTTCACCAATAAATGGGGTCCACCAACATGTTTTAACATGTTTTAAACATTTATTGCAACAAAAATACTCTTCCTCCTCAGATACTCATATATCCCACATTCGTTGTAAAATATCACCAAGTTAATATATTATTAAAATAATATATTTAAATGAATTATTTTATCGTAAAAAGATAAAATATTAATTTTCAACAATTGTCATTTTAAAATTTTTCTCCATCTATATCCACATAAAATCAATATTTTCCTCATCATATAAATCAATAATTAATTATTCACAAATAATATTACGTAATCACAATATTGACAACCGTGCGCTCCTGTGAAAGAGGGGCTTTCCAATAAGAATTTCTTCTTCATCATTAGGTGACCAATTAGGTTAGACGAACTTTCAAATTGCTCTAATGTTATCTAAACTTTCTAGACATTGCCAATAATGTTATCTAATAATATTATTCGATATAATGAATTATTGCTTCGATAATGAAAGATATCGTGTAATGACAATTATCAAACAACAAAGAATATAAAATATCAACGCAAAGAATTATTAACTCAATAAAATATCGAATAAGAATTATCGTAACCATTATCGAGTAGTGCCTTCTTACGTAAGAATCAATAATTGGTGCAATACCGCAGTGCTACTCGCTTTCAACAACGCTTATTAGTGTGTTTTAACCACCGGTATTCCAACAAAGATAATCTGTAATAACTACGCCTGTTATTTAAAAAACAACTTATATTTGTCGCTTTCTTCATCCAATCACTTTCCGCTATGGGGCTCCACACATGGTCATACTACCAGTCAGATTTAATATTCCCCGACAAAGCATTTAATATTCCACGACCAAACGAATATTCCCCGACGATAATGAATATTTTATAACCACTTGCTTATTTTGAAATATTTGCATATTTAACCCTTAACTATCCACATTAATCAAATCAACCCTTACTATTTCAAAATAATAAATAAAGGAAATTCCTTTTATTTAAAAAATTTCGGTCTTACAACCTCCCTCCTTATGAAATTTCGTCCTCGAAATTGACGACGCACTGTGTTTTGAAAAGGTGAGGATACCTCGCTTTCATTTCCGCTTTCCAATTCCCGTGTCATTTCCTCTATAGCATGATTCCTCCACAAAACTTTAACTTGTGGTATAACCTTTCATGCATAGGACATGCTCCTTCCTATCCAAATCTTGACAGTACCTCCTCATACGTTAAGTCTTCTACTATCTCGTCCTGGGTTCTAACTCAATAACGTGGTTCGGGTCTTTCACATATTTACTGAAGTACGATATGTGAAACACATTATGAACACGAGACATACTCGGAGGTAACGCAAGTCTATAGGCTACATTTCCTACTCGGTCAAGAATTTGAAATGGACCAATAAATCGTGGATCGAGCTTTCCTCTCTTCCCAAATCTTGTAACACCCTTCCATGGAGCAACTCGCAACAATACATGATCCCCTACATTAAATTCCACGCCCTTTCGATGAAGATCCGCATAACTCTTTTGTCGATCTTGTGCCGCTTTGTATACGCTTGTCGAATCATTATCTTTTCTAGTATACGCGTAAACTCGGGTCCCAACAATGTTGCTTCACCCACCTCATCCCAACATATTGAGAACGACATTTTCGTCCATATAATGCTTCAAATGGAACCATGCCTATATTTGTTTAATAACTATTGTTGTATGAGAATTCCACCAATGGCAAGTACTTATCCCAACTTCCTTTGAAATCTAGGACACGAGTTTTAATATATCTTCAAGAGTTTGAGTAGTCCTTTTCGATTGCCCATCCGCTTGAGGATGGTATGCCAAACCTAATCAGAAATCTGCGCCCATAGCTTTTTACAAACTAACCCAAAATCATGAAGTGAATCTTGGGTCACGATCTAAAACTATGGATACCGCATGCCATGCAACCTCACAATCTCATTTACGTATATACTAGAAAGATGTTCAAGGAATAAGTCTCCGTATTGGCAAGAAATGAGCGACTTGGTTAATCTATCAACAATAACCCAAATAGCATTGATGCCTTGAGAAACCGTAGGAAGACCCGTAATGAAAATCCATAGTAATGTGTTCCCACTTCCATTCCTAATCTCAAGTGGTTGCAACGGACCCTTAGGTACAAGATGCTCGCCTTTACACGCTAAGCAAGTTAAACACATCGAGATAAACTTTGCAATCTCTCTCTCTCATATTGTTCCACCAAAATGTATGTCAAGATCACGATACATTTTAGTACTTCCAGATGGATTGCAAATGGCGTGTTGTGTGCCTCCATCATAATCTTGTACTTCAAATCGTAGTCGTTAGGAACACAAAGTCTAGAGTGGACTCAAGTATTCCTTCTTCATCAATTCTCGCCCCTAATAGCTCCTTCTTGTACTTTCTTCTTCATACGATCATCATTTCAGCCCATGGGCGGTCGCTTGAGCAATCTTAACTTTTTCTATTAAAGTTGGCTCTATCGTATACTTGACATCATCGCACTCGCTCCGCATATATCTTCTACTCATCGCGTCGCCTACCACGCTCGCTTTTCCGTGATGGCATGATCGTAACATGTGCCAAATGAGTCTCCTCTCGAGTTCTTCAAGCTCTTCCCACATTCCTCGCTCCATTCGAATTTTGTATCTCTACGAGTCACCGCTAAGTTAATGGAATAGCGATTCGAGAATATCCTTCAACGAATCTCCGATAATAACCAACTAAGCCTCAGAAAGCTACGTATTTCGATATCGACTTAGGTTGCTTCTCAATCGTGACTCATATCCCAATCTTGGATAAAGACGTCACAATGACACCTATCGCTTTACTATCGCATCTAATATGACGTCCCCACAGAGAGTTCTGCTTAGGTGAATTCCACAAAGGAAGTCACAAAATAAAGGCTCAGTACCAAATTCTATAGTTGAATTTTTAACTCCCGAAGTTCAATAGAGCCATTCGATATGAGATTTTAGAAATGAGTTTTGTACCGGGTTCAAAGTCGATACAAAATTTAATATCGCTTTTGGGAGTAAGCCAAGAAATTCTTCAGAAATACGTCAGAAAAATCAATAACAACAGAATATTATTCAAATCGACGTGTCTTTATTCAAATCCATAACATGGACTAAGAAAACTTAACATCCGTAATAAACGAATGACTTCATGGCTTGATATGAAAATGTTTGACTACAATGGTTTGATTGCTTGAATTCAATAACAGTTGCTTAGGAATATGAAAACTAACAACCTTATAAAAGCAATCAATTTGGCATGATGAGTAGTTAACCTTAAAATCACATCAAAAGCAAATATCTCTATAGAAATAAGGTTAACGGTAATGTGATAGTGCCAACTTGAATCAAGCAAGATTTTTAAACAACGGATGTAATGAAAGTTTCTCCTAATGGAGTCTCCACAGATAGGTCAAAGTTTAATTTCTCCGTAGTCAAGTTCAAACGTTGAGCGCAAAGTAAGAGAGATAAAAGAATGGGTAGAACCAATATCTAGTAAGGTATATACTTCGCAAGAATTTATAATTAACTAACCTGTATAACTTCGTTCGGGTTCCTCGCATTTTGACCAACACAACAAACGCTCTTCCTAATCGCTGACTTTGACTTTTACGGGACAATCTTTTGAGTCACCATTCCTTGAACTAGGTTTCGATATCGTATAATCTCGAGCGATATGTCCTTCTTTTCCACAATTATAGCATACCTTAAACTGCTGTTGGCGCTTTGGGTGATATGTCCCTTTTTCCCAGATTTAGAATATACGACCGGGTGGTCGCTTCTCCTCCCTAAAAACTAGTTCTTCTTGGCGCCGACGCCTTCACATGGTCGTTGTTGAATCTCCTCTTTTAAAATCTCCTCCCGACTCGCTTCTTCTATTTTCATGGCCACGATTACCACCGTAGTGGTTACCGCTTTTGTCTCAGATTCTTCTTTCTCCGCCGGTTATCGTTATTACGATGACCGCTATCTTGAGATGATCCTCGTTATGGTCCCTCGGTTGAACGTATTTCGTTATCTCGCTTCTAACAACCGAGCCCTCGCTGACAACATCCGAATAGAGAGAAAATTTATGAGAAATGATATCGACGTATGTCGGGTTTCAAACCTCTCGTAAACATCCGCGTCATCGCTTCCTCATTCTCCACCAAATGAGGTGCAACCGATAACTCCGCGAACTTCGCCTCGTCATCGGGACACCGCCATGTTATTCTCGCTTCTAGTCTAATAAACTCCACTTCCTTCATATGACGAATACTTTCGTGGAAGTACTTGTCATTGAACTGCTTCAAACGCTCTCCCACGACACGCCGAAAAGCAATTTGGATGGGTACGCTTCACGATTCCCACCAAGAATCGCCTCGCCACTTTAACATAAAAGTAGCGAATGGAACTTTCGTTCCTCCACGCATCCCAAGACATCGAATATCTTGGTAATTTGTTTGACCCACGCTCTCGCCTTTAATCGGATCCGCTTTCCCCAAAATTCTCGTGGTCCCAACTCTTTGAACCGCTTGGTCGTGACCACCGTGAATTGCTATCATTTCTTCCTATATTTTGAACACGAGTCTCCTCGTCTGATTTTTGCATAAACTGCAAAAAGCTTCTAAACATCCCCTCGCTTCATCATCCGCCAAGGTTGTTGTTCATGAGGAACATTACCACTGTTGCAGACGCTCTCCTCGTTGGTGAGTACAGGCATCTCCACTACCTCATTTACTCCATCATTAATATTCTCACGACATTCTCAAATCACCGCCATAAAATAAGGGTTAATTAAGGAAATCAATATATCACATAATATCCCTATATACTAACCAACTAACAAATAAGCTTAGGTAGGACACACTAGCGAAGGATTTACTCGCCTCTCCCTCCTAGTTCAATTCCCCGATCTCCGCCAGAGATCATATCCTAAGCTCGATATTAACCGCGACGCCCCCAAAATAGGTATACACAACACCCATTCTCGAGTCGCCAAATACATGGTACAAAAAAGCAAACTACAACTTCAATAATACAAATGTCATGTGAAATACGACAATATATATCGTGAGTTTAAATATAATATTGTCTTCTAGACAATATCCACACGAAAATAAATCCCCATCATAATTATTGATTCATTATTTTACAAAATGGTGAGGACTACTAAACAACTCTCTCTAGAACCTTCATTCCATACCCCGACTAGTACTTTCGCTACATTCTCGCCTCCTCGAGAAGAAAAATGGAACAACAAGGAAAAGGGTGAGCTCAACTAGCCCAAGAAGAATATTATGACTAAGATAATATACAACAAATTATCGTTAGTCTTCAACAGGAAAAATCGATAGAATACAATAGACAACAAGTTTTAGGATCAATATTCGCAATGAAAATAATAATTCATAGAAGAGTTACGTAGAGAATGAAATCTACTATAATCTATGAATTTAACGGTCCATCATCAATATTTTATCCTCAGTAACATCAATCAATATACATCTTTTGCACTCAAATATTCATCTTTGCACTACTCAGGGCCAAAGATATTCATCAGATTAGTTATGTTCATTTAAACACTGCTTCATCTTTGCACTACTGTGCCAAAGATATTCTTCAGAAATCATTCATCTCATCTTTTCACTACACGGCCAAAGATATTCAATAATATCATCATTTAAGACCGAGGATGATGAAAATATTTTTAAAGAAACGAATCCAAAGGAAACAAAATGACAAGGATTAAGGATTAAGGATTCGTACTTGGTTTTATCCACGCCCAAAAATACCTCAAAAATAATCATAGTGGTGTAAAATTCAAGAATGATCAAAACATGGATACAATCGAGTTAGTATCCGAATAGATATTTTGACAAAAGAAGAAATTTTATTTTTCTATTGAATAGTCTTGTATCGTGAATAGTCTTGCAGATATCATGTGAATAGCTTGTATCGTGAAATAATAACTCACACCAAAAAAGATAGAAATTCCACAAAAACATCTTCACGCTTCATGAATAGTACTTAAATGAATAAGAATCGTGAATAAGAACTCGTGAATAAGAACTCATGAATAACTAACTCATGAATAGTAACCCATGAATAAGTAACCCGATACATGAAAAAGTTCCAAATTTGATAAAAACTTCAGATCAACATTTCAAAGATAATGATATTGAAGAAATAATATCATTACAAAAAAAATAATATCCCTTACCTCGAAAGATCAAGATTTCTAAATTGAAACACTGATATAGGCTATGACTTGGACTTGCACTCGAGTATAGCAATACTCAAAGTATACTCAAAATACTCACAAGAATACGCTCGATAATATAGAGAGAAAACTTCGCTTTAAATTGTGATTTTCAATTCTAACCTAAGCACCTATTTATAGGAAATTGCTTAGAACACCAAAAGCAGAAAATTTAATAAATTAATAATATAATTATATTATTTTCTACACATGTCTAGAATCTGATTTCAGCCATCAAACACATGCTAATTCTAGAAAAAAATAAGAAAAAACGTTTTTCTAATTTTAAATATTTTAAACTTTCAAAATTAATTATTTTGAGCTTGAACTTCAATAATTCATAATAAATAGCCCTTTCATCAGAAAATTTGAATCTCATGAGTTTTTATAGGAAATTCAATTCTCTACAACTTTGCAGAAGAAAGTTTTTCCAAATTCCAATCAGAAATTGACCGAAATCCACAAACGGGCAATTTTACAAAGTGCTATAATCAAATTTCACCGATAAATGGGTCCACCATTTACATGTTTAACATGTTTTAAACATTTATTGCAACAAAAATACTCTTCCTCCTCATATACTCATATATCCCACATTCGTTGTAAAAATATCACCGTTAATATATTATTAAAATAATATATTTAAATGAATTATTTTATCAGAAAAAGATAAAATATTAATTTTCAACAATTGTCATTTTAAAATTTTTCTCCATCTATATCCACATAAAATCAATATTTTCCTCATCATATAAATCAATAATTAATTATTCACAAATAATATTACGAAATCACAATATTGACAACCGTGCGCCCAGGAAGAGGGGGCTTTCCAATAAGAATTTCTTCTTACTGGCGCGCAATTAGGTGACCAAACCTCTCCTTAGACAGAACTTTCTAGACATTGCCAATAATGTTATCTAATAATATTATTCAGATAATATGAATTATTGCTTCGATAATGAAAGATACTGTGTAATGACAATTATTGAAACAACAATGATATAAAATATCAACACAAAGAATTATTAACTCAATAAAATAACGAATAATAATTATCGTAACCATTATTGAGTAGTGCCTTCACGTAAGAATCAATAATTGGTGCAATACTGTAGTATATCTTGCTCAACAACGCGTATTAGTGTGTTTTAACCACCGGGTATTCCAACAAGATAATAATCTGTGAATAACTACGCCGCTATTTAAAAACAACTTATATTTGTCGCTTTCTTCATCCAATCACTTTCCGTTATGGGGCCCACACATGGTCACAATACGTCAATGCATTTAATATTCTCTCGACAAGATTGAATATTCCACGACCAAACGAATATTCCAATGCGATAATGAATATTTTATAACCACTTGCTTATTTTGAAATATTTGCATATTTAACCCTTAACTATCCACATTAATCAAATCAACTCTTACTATTTCAAAATAATAAATAAAGGAAATTCCTTTTTATTTAAAAATTTCGGTCTTACAGATGGATATTCCAAATGTAATAATAAATGCGAATAATAAACAATGGAACCAGTCCTGTAAAAACACACGATGTGATATTCCAATGTAATAATAAAGAATGGAATAATGTAAGAAGATCACCAAGTATAGGGGATTCCAGTATATACTGAGTTATTCCAATGTAATAAATAAGAATGGAATAATATAAGAATTTCACCAAGTATATGGTATGCCACATCTGAGTTATGTATAGGGTATACCACTTTTACAAAAGTTATTCCAATGTAATAATAATGAATGGAATAACGTAAGTTCTCTTCATGAATAAGAAAGAATAACACCCTTACAGGTACAACAAATAATATCCCTTACCGTAAAAGACACGGATATCAAAGTAGTGAAGTACCGAATACTCTTCTCCTTTCTCTATAGATTTTCTCTATATAGCTTCTCTCTATAATTTCTCTAGAGTTTCAATTGAATTCGTAAGAAAATAATGAAGGAATGAGCTTCTATTTATAGGAAAATAGAATGCATAGTAATTAATCCATGAACGGTCCGGATTGATTTACTTTAATCAAATCGGTCCATATTTAAAGCAAAATCTTTTAAATAAAATATAATATATTCTATTTATATAAAAACATTTTACTATGCAAACATTTATGCAACACTATGCAAAACACTATGCATAATATATTTTATTTATAGAATAACTTTAATAAAGTATTCTCGCTTTTATATAAAAAGATGTTTCGCTTTTATTACGTTAATAATACGAATAAAATAAAACGTCATTATCGCTATAATAATTCATATTATTAATCGAATAATAATGGAATCAAACCGAGTGACTTCTCACATAGCATCAATAATCAATACCGCAAAGTTTACTATGCAACCACACGTATTCATCGCACTTTTTTACTACCGAGTAGTTCAACAAGATCAACGGTAAAAACTTTCACCGTTATTTCAATAAAATATTTTTGTCGTTTTCTCGATCCAACAATAATTACATTGTGGGGTCCACCAATGATTGAGTAGTTGTACGAATATTCCTGCTTCAAACCGAATATTCCCCACCAATCGAATATAATATAACCACTTGCATACTTTGCAAAATTTATAAATATTACCCACAACTATAATATTATCTCAAATTCACACCATAATATTAAAAATTATTTCAACAAAATTTAAATCTTTATTGATAAAATCTGGGGTCTCACAGAATTTTTTAGGTCCTAAAAAGCATCAAGAAAAATTCAAGAAGTCTAAGAATGGAGGATGCTTTGTGTGTGGCAAATCAGGACATTATGCAAGAGAATGCAGATTTAAGAAGACCCAAAAAGCAAAGATTAATTCCTTGAAGGAAAGTGATGATATTGTTGCTACTGTGAGTGAAATCAACGCTATTCAAGGAAAAGTAACTTAGGTTTATGGTATGACACACGTGTAACATCCATGTGTGTTATGATAAATTTCTTTTTAAGACCTATAAACACATTGATGATGGGCAAGAAATTCAAATGGGAAATGAGAAGAGGTCTAAAGTGATAGGCAAAGGAAATGTGAAATTTGTCTTCGCTTCAGGCAAGAAAATGACTTTCACCAATGTTCTTCATGTTCCAGATATGAATAGAAATCTTGTTAGTGGGGATCTTTTGGGCAAACCGGGTATTAAATCTGTATTCGAATCGGGAAAGTTAATCTTGTCCCTCAATGGTAATTTTGTTGGAAAAGGCTATTCTAGTGATGGAATGGTCAAACTCTCAATTGTATCTAATGATTCTATTAATAATAAGAATAATGATTCTGTTTATATGGTTGACTCAATTTCTTTATGGCATAATAGACTTGCACATGTAGGTTTAAGTACTATGAAAAGAATGGTTAAAAATGGTTTGATATCTTGTAATGTAAATGACTTTAAGAAATGTGAGTTATGTGTTAAATCCAAGATGATAAAGAAGCCATTTAAAAGTGTTGAAAGAAACACTAGTTTATTAGAATTAGTACATTCTGATATTTGTGAATTAAATTGCATGTTAACTAGAAGTGGCAATAGGTATTTTATAACATTTATTGATGATAGTTCTAGATATACTTATGTATACTTGTTAAAAAATAAAAATGAGGCATTTAGTGTGTTTAAGAACTATAAAACAGAAGTTGAGAATCAATTAGGAAAGAAAATTAAAATACTCGTAAGTTGATGAGGGAGGTGAATACTTTCTAATGAATTTAATGCATTTTGTGAAGAAAATGGCATAATTCATGAATGTAATGCTCCACGAACACCAGAACAAAATGGATTAACCGAAAGACGTAATAGAACTTATTTGGAAATGGTTAATGCTATGTTATTGCATGCTGAATTATCTTTTAATTTGTGGGGTGAAGCTTTACTTTCTGTTTGTCATATACTGAATAGGATTCATATGAAAAGAAATCATATGTCTCCATACGAAGCATGGAAGGACAAAAACTCAACATTGGATATTTTAAAGTGTGGGGGGGTGTCTTGCATATTGTAAAAACAATGATCCAAAGAGGACCAAGTCAGGGCTTGTAGAGGATCAAATGTGCTTTTGAGGCTATGCATCGCATAGTAAAGCATATCGGCTCTTAAATTTAGAGTCAAATGTCATTATTGAATCCAGAGATGTTGAATTCTTTGAACACTTATTAACTAAAGGTAATAGGTTTCAAAACCCACCTAGTGGTGAAGCACTAGGAGAACCATCTCAAGAGATTGTTGAGCAACCTAGTTCACAAATGATTGGTCAGCAATCAAACGAACAAAGGAAAAGTAAAAGGGTACGAAAAGCAAAATCTTTGGGACCGAATGAGATCGACTCTCGACATATTTCTTTTTACCTTGTAGAAGGTAATAGAGATGAAGTTGTGAGAACGATCCCTATAGTTCTTCAAGTAGAAGATGACCCAAAGACGTTTAAAGAGGCTATGGCTTCTAGAGACGCTGTTTTTTGGAAGGATGCTATTAGAGATGAAATGGATTCTATAATATCAAACCACACTTAGAAGCTTGTTGATTTGCCTTCTGGTTCTAAATCTATTGGCTGTAAGTGGGTGTTTCTGAAAGTAGTATGCACACAAGCCAATCATGTTTGATGATAAAGCATATACTTTGTAACAATCTTATTCATTTATTAATAAAAAGTATTAATTTATTAAAGGCTTTTAATTATCTACATGATGCTGTTTTATAATATGTGATAAACCCATAGTTTTAAGCAATGCTTTTAGAATAATGATGATGATCATTCTAATGAGATCTAAATTCTTAGAAAGCTTAAAACTAAAATAGTTCCCAATCATTGGATTACTAAATTGGGGATTAGTGAATCCGGATAGATTGATACATCGTTGCTTGCTCATTGGATGAGGATGATTGATCTCATGATCATTTGTGTGGAGACACTAAAGCAAGTATGTAGGTGCTTATTAGAGAATAAGTTCACTTTGAGCGTTGGCTCGCTAAGGAATACCTAATGGAGTTTTATTTGCTGTCATAGGAATTCTGTAGTGATAGTAGTCTGAGTAATCCTTGGACTTGAGATCATCATAGTATCTTGTGTATGATGAGTTATACTTTGACTTATTCCTTAAGACCCTTAGGGTATATCAAAGGGTATGCTTGGGTATAATAAGTTGTACATGGAGATAATGTATGATCAATAAAGAATCTACCACTTCTAATAAAAGAAGAAATGTCTATGTGATTCGATAAATGACAACCCAATGAGTCCTTGGCGGCGGCGAATGAAATTAGAAAGGAGTTTCTAATTTGCATTATTTGAGTTGTGCATTTAAGGATCGAAATACATATAATTAAATAAAATAAGACTTGACGATAATTCCATGTCTTATATTTAATTGGGACATTGTATGGTGGAAGGATTGAATTATGCGGTAACTATTTACTCAAAGGTTCTTTAATGATTAATGTTGAAATCTATATTATCTGGAAAGTCGTTGATCGTTAGGGAGAACTTATCCCTATTGTAGAATAAATATTATTTATTTAAATAAATTAATTGTTTAATTTATTTATTTAAATAAGATTAGAATTGTTACAATTGATTTATTCACAATAGGTTTAATATGGAGAACCTAAAGGGTCACACCATAAAAGGAAGAATAATTATTTAAGAAGTTAATGGCATAATCGTAATAATATATTTAGTATATTTAATTTAATCTATGGTGATAGAATAAATTAAATAGCTTAATATTATTATTTAATATTTTAGAAATATTAAATATAAATTAATAAGAGGAGTCTTATTAATATTATTACAATTATTATTATTTTAATTTTTCTAAAAGAGTTTAGGAATTAATTTAATATAAGTACTCTCATTTATTCCTAATAGGATTAGGAGGAAAATTAGTTAAAGGAGTTTAATTAATTATCCCTAATAAGATTAGGAGCCTAATTAATTAAAAGAATTTAATTAATTAAATAAAATCCAATTTCTTAATTGTTAAGGTGGGTTGCCCACATCAATAAATAAGAGGAGTCTTATTATGGGTGGTATGGGTTGTTGATTTTTCAACATACGTAATAATTCCAATTGTTGGGAAATACACCTTTTCTATATGAGATAGAAAAACTAGGGTTTGAGCCAAAATACCCATCTTCTTGAATTTTCTTCTTCCTTGGTGGATCACCTCTGAGAGCCAAATATTTGGGTGGCTAACGTTGATCGAAGGAAGGAACCAAACCCGGTGGATTCAAGATTGAGCGCGAAAAGGATTTGGAGGTGAACTTGTACGAGGAAGCTCGATCTTGAGGTATGATTTATTCTTTATCTTTTCGTTTAATTAATAATTGTGCATAGAGGTGATCCGGGTATATGGTTTGTAATAAATTTTTAAACTCGATTTTACACGCTTAAGCTTAATTTTATGCAATTTGATTGCAACTTATGAATATTACAAACCTAAATAAATGGTATCGAGAGCCAAACCTTTATCACGAATTATTAATTGTTTTAATTTAATTTATATATTGATATGTGTTTAGAATAATTTAATTGGGCATAATTTTATTGTATAAAATTTAAATAAAAAAAAATATATATATATATATATATATATATATATATAAACCGCCTTAATTTTTTTTTTTAGCATTTTGTTATATATATATATATATATATATGTATTAATATGAATCATGTTGGTTTTATGTCTTAAGGTCATTAATTAGGAATAAATTAAATTATCCACAGATTATTGGGTCATTTTAAAAAAGAACATGAAAAGTTAGCATTCCATGTAATTAACGGAAAGCCGTGATGATATATGTTACTGAAGGATTACATGAATGATGAAACCCACGCGTAAAGCTAAACCATTTTTCCAAGAAAAGGAAGGCACGGATTTTATAAGTATATATAAATATTTTAGTTTTATTAGTAATATATATATATTATATAAGTATTACATATATATATATATATTTTAATAATTTTATAATTAAAATAAAAGTTTATTTTAATTTTAAAATAAAAGGTTTATTTTAAATATTAAAATAAAAAGGATTTATTTTAATTTTAAAATTAAATTTCATCTTAACTAATTAGAGTTGGAATTGGATTCCATGATAACTAATTGGAGTTGAAATTGGATTGCCTAATTTGCTTAAATAAAGGAGTTTATTTAGATATGAAATAGGATTTCATATTATTCAAAATAAAAGAGTTTATTTGTGAATAGGAAAAATATATCCTTAAATGTTTCCTTTAATATTTTTTTTATTCATATATAGAATTTATTTGGATTCTATAATTAATTAAAATAAAAAGAGTTTATTTTAATTAAAGATTTTTTTTTTATACATACATGGAATTGGATTCCATAATTAATTAAAATAAAGGAGTTTATTTTGATTAAAGTTTTTGATTAAAATAAAATAGTTTATTTTATTCAAAATAGGATAAATTAAAATAAAATAGTTTTATTTTGATTTAAATTTGGATTAAAATAAATGAGTTTATTTTGATTCAAAATAGATTTTATACTTAACTAAATTTGCCCATTAAATGATATCAATATATATATTAAATGTTTATTATTCATGAGATGAATGTTATTTATTGATGCGTATGGTGATGTGTATGATAATAAATGGGATTGATTATGGACAATTGACCAATGCGATTGGATTTTATTTTAGTTGGATGCATGAATGTATGGGTTTTATTAAATGGGGTCTGCGTACCTCGCCTTCTCTAATTTTTCTTAATGTAAATTCTATCTCCTCCTATGTACTTCCCTCGATCACGATCAAGGTTTCTATTTATTTTAAAATAATTTTGTAATAGGAATATTTAGAATTAATTTTGAAGAATTAGAGATCGAAGGACAAGAAGCGCTTGAAGACCCGTTTGTAATGGAGCCCTAGTTTAAATGTAATAGTTATATTTAAATATTATTTCTTGCACCCCTAGGGGTTTGACCTTTTGGTTCACTTGGTGGCTCTAGTGAACCAAACTAGAATAAAAGTCCATAATCAATCCGTAGAATATAGTATTCTATATGTATGCATACTTATATATATATTATATATTATGCAAACATGCTTGCATGTTCATTAATATAATACGCGTATTTTATATATATATGTAAATGCAGCTAAAACAAGATGAGACAAATTAATAACAAACCCCTCATTTTTTTATATTAAGTCCTAAGCGTTCAAAGATATTTGGAATATCGAACGTCGCCTTCTAGCATGATAAAATTAATAGAGTATTAAATATTTAATATGAGTTTGTTGTGTCACCACAAGGCAAGTATTAAGTATTTAAGATGTTAATTTATCACATTTGATGCTTATAAAGAAAATTGAACAATATTGTTTTTGTTGTGTCACCACAAGGATGATATTTTTCTTTTTTGAATATATGGAGTGCTAGGTTGGACTTAACTTGGATAATTTTGATTCGGATGTGCCACCACTTGATCAAAAATAATCTAAGAGGCAAAATACAAGGAGTTGCATAGTTGATGTAATTGACAAAAGTTGTCTACCTTTATTTATTTATATATAGTTTGTTGTGTCACCACAAGGCTATATACATTTGAAATGGGATCCTTATTCTCACTAGCAAATCTTTAATTAGATTTTGCCGAACTATATAAGTGAGGTAATATAGTTTGAAGAAAATAGTGGGAGATACCAATTTAAAACAAGACCTAATTTATTTTGGTAATTAATAATAGAATGTATGTTAAAATGTTGTTAATTACAAATTCATTTACGAAATTTTACAATGTCTAAAATTACTATCAACTGCGAAGCGTATTAGATGCTAAATTAACTTGAATCCAAATTAAGCGGATTGGTTAAGGAATTTGAGAATAGTTCTCATGGTGAAAAGTTATCTTATGTCCTTAATCGCTTATCCTCAAGAATGGTTGCGATAATGCCTCTGAGGAAGACATTGCTACTTTTAGAAAGTGGCAAGATGATGCACGGATTATTTCGATGCACCATGCTCGCATCCATGAAACGAGCTTGGCGTCGGTCGAAAACTATGGATGCTCTCTACTATATTCACGCACATTAAGTAGTTGATGATGTGAGGAAAGTAGGGCGATAGATATCGAGATATCTAAGGAGCTCTTCCGATCTAGAATGGCCAATGATGGCACTATAAATGATGCACAAAAAGGTTCTTAATATAATCAATTTGATTGATCAATTAGGACAACGAGTTTTTGTCATGGATGGAGAGTTGAGCGAGATTTGATCTTGCACTCACTCCTGGACTCCTTTCTGATTGTTGTGAATTTTTCATATAAACAAGCTAGATATCGACCTCATTGATTTGCTTAACATATTGAAAAATTTTGAGAGTCACTTTCAACCAAGAAAGATCAAGTCTTCTTGGTAGGGCCAAAGGATCTTACGAAAAGAAGAGCGATTCAAAGAAGGTAAATAGAAAGGCATAAACAAAGGATAATAAAAACAAAAGCGATATGGATAGCAAAGGAGTTTGCTTCCACTTTGCAATAAGCTGGACCTTTGGAAAGAAAGCTGCGAAAGCATCTTGCGAGGAGGCTAACAAAGAAGCTTAGTGAAGTTTGATTTACAATCTGATTTTGTTCATGATTGAAATAAATTTTTCTTTAAGTCGAGGTTCTACTGGGTATTGGATACCGACTTTGGTTATCATAAATATAGATTTATGAAGGACCAAGCGAAGTAGAAAGTTAAACAAAGATAAGTAATCCTATGTGTGGAAAATGAAGCAAAGGTTCTTTGCATTAGCTATAGAAACTTATAGTTTAACATTGCTACGAACAAATCTATTAAGTCGATAAGTTGTTATTGTATTCTAGTTCTTGTTAAAAATATTATTTCCATTTTATTGTTGGACAATGAAATCTTTGGTATTATAATTAAGAACAATTGTTGTTTATTTATAATAATAATGTTTTGTATAGAATCGGAATATTACTTAATAAATTTTGTATACTTGACTTACATGAAAATAATTTTGCATATTGAACAAATTAGTATAAGAAAAGGAGATGATCATTCAAAGAGTTGAATGTGTGTATTTGCTGAAATACAAGTGTGAATTATTTGAAAGGTTCAAAGAATTCAAAAGTGAAACAAATTGGCAAAGTATTAAGATTCTTTGATTAGATCAAGGAATAAATACTTGTGCAATAAGTTTCTAGATCATTTCAAATGGTTTTCTCATAATGGACACATCCTGATACACAATAATTGATTGATGTATCTGAATGAAAAATCGTACCTTGTTGGACATGGTGCGGTCCATAATGATTTTACCGACATTCCAGTATCCTTCTAGGGTCATGTCCTAGAAATGGTTTGCATATCTCTGAAAATGGTAACCTCAAAATCCATTTCAAGACTCCATAA
Source organism: Panax quinquefolius (assembly GCA_020205615.1). Classification (NCBI taxonomy): domain Eukaryota; kingdom Viridiplantae; phylum Streptophyta; class Magnoliopsida; order Apiales; family Araliaceae; genus Panax; species Panax quinquefolius. Next base: position 1,219,807 of record CM035173.1, on the reverse strand, counting down.
AAGTTATGGATAGGGAGGATTCCTAATCTTAAGTATGTTAAGATAAGGGGTTGTCCAACTTATGTGAAAAGGTTTCAAAGGATAAGCTTGGGACAAAATTTGACATGTACAGATTTGTGGGACATCCTAAAGTAAGTTTAGAGTATATGTTCTATAATTCTACTTAGCAAAAAAGGTGTTTGTTACGAAACACGCACGCTTCTAAGATAAAGGTGTTTATCATTGAAGGGCTAGTGGGAGGATAATAGATCTTGAAAAGTTCAAGAACCATAAAACACTATAAGTCGAATAAGAGGAACACAGTAGATAGACCTATTGTACCAACCCAATCGATAAATCCGAATGCGGAATAGTACCAAGATACCTAGGAGGTATGGATTCATCATAGATGATGATGATGAGGTACACATCATAGAAGATGATGATCCGATTACATCTGATGAGGTAAGAGTTCTAGTGTGTACAAAAGGGGCCGATTGGGGGGCGCCGTGATATTCCTAATATTATATGTTGATATACTACGGATAAGGAATGACATACTAATGCTACAATCGAGAAAAGATAAAGTTGTCTAAACATTCCTCCATGAATGGTTTGGGAAGAGTATCTTAATTGGGGATTAAATCTATATAGATAGATTTAAGAGGATGCTCGACTTAACCCAAGCGTATATTCATTTTGATGCTAAAAGTCGTTTAGCATGGCAAACTCAAAGAGATGTCTCATGTCGATGAGCTATGGAGTGTATCTCTCTTAATAGTCCCCACAGGAGACTCCTCGCAAAGAGAGTCGCATGAGTGACTATCATGTATGCAATGAAATATCTGAGACTGATGTTGATCGGTCGTATTATGGAGAAGTTCACTATGAGTCGGTGAAAAATATCTTAAAGTGCTTAACTTAAGCACTAAGGATGTGATCATATTCATGGTGGGTCTAAATTAAAACTAGAGGGCTTTACGAGACTCAAGTTTTTCAGACGAGACGAAGACGACGAGAAAATCCACTTTAAGGTAAAGTGTTATCTTGAGCAATGGTGCGATGAATTGGAAAGGTTCCAAACAATGAAAGAGTTCTTTGGTTTAGTAATAAAGACAAAGTATATAGCTATAAATGAAGGCTACCGTGAGTTGATTGTTTGGATTAAAAGTTCATTCTGAACTAGGAATAGTTCCTAAGTCTCATCTTGGATCTAAACATGTGTTGTGGCACTTTCATTTGATTATAAGAATCATTGAAAGATGGGAAATCACTATAGAGATAGTGGACTCTCATAAACAACATTACATATCCATTAACTAAAGCTTATCCAACGGACGGGATAATCGTCACTTAGAGAAGAAGAGTATGAGTTACCATGACGATTGGCTTTAGTGCAAGTGGGATATTGAAAGTAGTATGCACACAAGCCAATCATGTTTGATGATAAAGCATATACTTTATAACAATCTTATTCATTTATTAATAAAAAGTATTAATTTATTAAAGGCTTTTAATTATCTACGTGATCTTTGTTTTATAATATGTGATAAACCCATAGTTTTAAGCAATGCTTTTAGAATAATGATGATGATCATTCTAATGAGATCTAAATTCTTAGAAAGCTTAAAACTAAAATAGTTCCCAATCGTTGGATTACTAAATTGGGGATTAGTGAATCCGGATAGATTAGTACATCGTTAACTTGCTCATTGGATGAGGATGATTGATCTCATGATCATTTGTGTGGAACACTAAAGCAAGTATATAGGTGCTTATTAGAGAATAAGTTCAACGAGCATGGCTCGCTAAGGAATACCTAATGGAGTTTTATTTGCTGTCGATAGGAATTCTGTAGTGATAGTAGTCTGAAGTAATCCTTGGACTTGAGATCATTTTAGTATCTTGTGTATGATGAGTTATACTTTGACTTATTCCTTAAGACCCTTAGGGTATATCAAAGGGTATGCTTGGGTATAATAAGTTGTACATGGAGATAATGTATGATCGATAAAGAATCTACCACTTCTAATAAAAGAAGAAAATGTCTATGTGATTCGATAAATGACAACCCAGTGAGTCCTTGGCAAAGGCGAATGAAATTAGAAAGGAGTTTCTAATTTGCATTATTTGGAGTTGTGCATTTAAGGATCGAAATACATATAATTAAATAAAATAAGACTTGTGATAATTCCATGTCTTATATTTAATTGGGACATTGTATGGTGGAAGGATTGAATTGTCTGGTAACTATTTACTCAAAGGTTCTTTAATGATTAATGTTGAAATCTATATTATCTGGAAAGTCGCGTTGATCATTAAGGAGAACTTATCCTATTGTAGAATAAATATTATTTATTTAAATAAATTAATTGTTTAATTTATTTATTTAAATAAAGATTAAATTGTTCTAATTGATTTATTCACAACCGGTTTAATATGGAGAACCTAAAGGGTCACACCATAAAAGGAAGAATAATTATTTAAGAAGTTAATGGCATAATCGTAATAATATATTAAGTATATTTAATTTAATCTATGGTGATAGAATAAATTAAATAGCTTAATATTATTATTTAATATTTTAGAAATATTAAATATAAATTAATAAGAGGAGTCTTATTAATATTATTACAATTATTATTATTTTAATTTCTAAAAGAGTTTAGGAATTAATTTAATATAAGTACTCTCATTTATTCCTAATAGGATTAGGAGGGAAAATTAGTTAAAGGAGTTTAATTAATTATCCCTAATAAGATTAGGGAGCCTAATTAATTAAAAGAATTTAATTAATTAAATAAAACCCAATTTCTTAATTGTTAAGGAGGGTTGCCCACATCAATAAATAAGAGGAGTCTTATTATGGGTGGTATGGGTTGTTGATTTTTCAACATACGTAATAATTCCAATTGTTGGGAGAGTACACCCTTTCTATAGAGATAGAAAACTAGGGTTTGAGCCAAATACCCATCTTCTTGAATTTTCTTCTTCCTTGGTGATCCACCTCTGAGGCCAAACATTTGGGTGGCTAACGCGTTGATCGAAGGAAGGAACCAAACCCGGTGGATTCAAGATTGAACGCGAAAGGATTTGGAGGTGAACTTGTACCTGAGGAAGCTCGATCTTCAAGGGTATGATTTATTCTTTATCTTTTCGTTTAATTAATAATTGTGCATAAAGGGTGATCCGGGTATATGGTTTGTAATAAATTTTTTAAACTCTGATTTTACACGCTTCCGCTTAATTTGTGCAATTTGATTGCGCCCATGAATAATACAAACCTAACAGTTTCGTGAAAGTATCATACCGATGGTACTTTGCACACCTATAAGGCTAGGTTAGTGGCCAAAGGTTTTCGACAAAAACAAGGTATTGACTATTTTGACACATATGCACCAGTAGCAAGAATAACTTCGGTCCGAATAATGTTTGCATTAGCTTCAGTATATAACTTATATGTTCATCAAATGGATGTCAAACGATATTTCTTAAGAAAAAGAGATCTATACTGGAACAACCGACCAAAATTATCAAAATTAGTCAAATCTTTATATGGTTTAAAACAAGTACCTAAACAATGGCATCCTGGTCATATGATAATAGTTAATAAATGTCGAAAAGTCTATCTGCGACCAATCTCTCCGCGAAGACACCGACGAAAGGGAGAAGAGGAGGGAGGGGGGAGAAGAGAAGAGGGAGGAAGATCAGAGCTACGCCACCGACGCCTTCACCACCGCCGGCCAACCCCCTTTAATTAATCCCTAAATTAAACTACTTTTCTCATTATGCATGATTGAATGGCCATGATTTGTTTTTCGAAGATGTGAATGTGTTGATGTTCTCGCTTCTAGATGCCATTTTCTTGAATTTTTTGGTTTAATTTGTGTTAATTTGAGTTTGACTGAAAATCCAAAATGGTTTGACTGAAAATCCAGTTTAATTTACAGTGTCTTATTCAAAATGGGTATAACCCTAAAGGGTATGAAACTTTTGGGATAATCAATGAATTTAAGAAAGAGAGATTCTTTTATGAGTTGATTGATACCTATATGTATATATATACACACACACATCATATATGTATAATTTTATAAGAATATATACACACACTTTACACCACAAGAATAATTTGGGAACATGCATGATTAGGTTTCATGTTTTAATATGAGATTATCTAAAGTTGGATAATTTGTTATTACTGAATAACAGTTGCTGAAATTTGGAAATTTTTTTAATATAACATTACTGCTGAATATATTTTTGCTGAAATTTAAATAAATTGTTGTTGATATTGCTGAAATTGGGACAATTTTTGGGCTTCTTATTGTTTTTACTAATATTGGATTCTCCTAAATTGTGCCTTGAATTATAGTTGTGCACATTCTGCTTTTTGTGTGTTGGGATTATATTTTTCTTTGAAATTGGTCAAGTATGCATGCCTCGCGTGCGTGTGGATAGTCCATATTATAGGGAGACTCTGTAATTTTTTCATATATAAAGTCAAATGGCCATATAACTTGAACATGAGTATAACATAAAACATAACTAGAATTAAGTTTATCCATAATTCAATCAAGAAGAAGGTTCAAAGAAGTTTTTCCATAATTCACAAATCGAGAAGATAAAGAAAATGACACACTATTAATATGTATGCTATAAGTATGACTTAGCTTAGAATAGAAAGAAAATGAAAAGTACAAACACAAACACAAGCACCATAACTTCAATCACACTATTAATGAGTTGTTTCTAAAATATCCATACTTGTCTAAATCTTCATATATAAGTCAAATGGCCATATATGCATTCGTGTATATGTGATGGCAATGAGTATATGTGATGTTTTTTGTTGTGTTCAGATATGGACCCTCGAATCATATATGTATCCTTGTTAAGTAACTTGATTAAGAAAAAAAAGAGTTGAGGGACCAATTAATAAACTAGCAAAAATATTGCCCATAAATAGTCAAGTTACTTCATTTTCTTCACTTTTCACCAACAAAACAAAAGTTAGAGAGAGAAGTGAGTAAAAAAAATATATACTAGTAGAAAACTTTAGGTTATATATATACTAGTAGAAAACTTACTTCAAAAGACAAATGAGTGACAATGAGTAGTGAATCGATCATAACAATCGATTCCTATGCCACATTCATTTTTGCATATACTCTTATTGGATTTCTCATTCCATTTTCTTACTTATCTAATATTTGGAACATATTAGTACAAACATGCACTTAAGTATGGATGGAAAGATTGAACTCAGTTTTCAAACATGCCAGAGTATGTGCTTATGAGTTTTCATGGTGATTTAAGGTTTATAGGAATGCTTAAAGACCATATGTGTTCCATATGTGTTCTATTGTAGACTGTTGGGGATTTGGTAGCCAAAATTGTGCCTATAAGGGACTGTTATGGCCAACTTGTGTGACTAGTGTTGTTAGATAGTGAGGAGTACATACATTGCCTATAGATAACATGTAAAAATGGTTCCCTAAGTTAGTTAAGGTCTACATGGTGTGTTGTGCAAATTCTTGCTTAAAAATCAATGAAAATAAGCTTTATAGAACAATGAACACTAAAATAGTGAACCACCATACCTGGACCCCATACACAAGTTTCAATAGTCATAATAGGACATAAGAAAGCTACACAAACTAAAGGAACCAAGCCCAAGCCATTTTGAGCATGAGACTTGTTAAAAATCACATTTTAAAGCCAAAATGGACTGCTTTTTTGGACAATTCATAGTACTGACCTTAAAGGACTATTATGAGAAGATACAAAGTTGCTCATACATGCTAGTAATAATGATTCCCAAACATGGTCATTAATAAAGCCAACAAGAAAACCAATTTAAGCTCTCTTTTCAAGCTTCAAAGTGAGCTTTGATAAGTCAAAAATGAGTTAGATGATTAAATAAAGTTTGGTGATGCTAAAAGTAACCTTAAGTAACTTAAATATACACGCCTAGACTATCCTAGTGGCCTAGACTATCCTATCCTATATCCTATTGTCCTTTTTACATACAATTACATATCCATATCGTTCTCTATATCCTCACATGTTTATGTACCTTTCATTTATAACTTATACTAACATCCTAAATTTTTTATTTATAGATGTCTTCTGAACCTGCAGCACGAAAACGCGGGTTGGGTCGGGGCCCTAATCATGTGCCGAAGGCCCCGGCTAATCCGGATGATCGCATTCTTATACTGATCCGTCCTCCTCCGTGATAAAGACGTAAGTTAAACATCGTGTATATATATATATAATATGTTTAATATTTTCATTTTTATAAATATAGTAGTGATTTAAATGTAAGGGTTTTAATATAAATTATTGTATATTGTAGTGATTTTCAAGATAGTAAAATTGTGAAGTGCATTTCACAATTATGCTTACGTAATCGCCTTCGCCGCCGATGATTACGTGGGCGAGCACACCTCTCTCGCCCATAAGGATGCTGATTTGAATTTGAATTTCGTATATTTTTTATCACTCGATAGATAATACATAGTTAATCAAATAATATTGTTTAGTAATATAACAGTTTTAATATTATTATTGTTGTTTTATTTGCAGAAACGATATAGATGGGACGACGCACAGGCATCAGTTATTCAGACACTATTCTGGCAGAAGTGCGCCGTCCGAACTAAAGATAATTTGAACAAGGAACGACAAAAAGCCCTGCACAATGCTGAGATTGACCATCCGGGACGGTGGTGAGCAAGATATATATGCGTAAGCATAGCCCCGGTGGTGCGCACAACCCATATATGGGTGCGATGTGTGACCAGTGGAAAGTCGAGAGTCGGGTCAAGAGGCGCAAGAGCTGCCGCCTCGAATGATCCTCGTGTGTATCGACGGCGAGAAAGGCAAAAGGCACGTGTCGGGGCGATATATCACATTGCAACATTCTTTGCCGAATACGTATGTTATGTTTACAGTCATCTTTTGTAGCTAAAATATCATATGTTTACATAATAATATGAGAAAATGAACTATAGGAGTCTCAGTCTCAAGGTCAACCTATCAATTGGTTGGATGTGTATGTGGCCACCCGCGATGGTCTACCTGAAGCTGTTCAGATAGCGGTAATAAGTTCACTTTATCCTAATATGTTGTTTATAAATTGTAACGACCTTTTTTAGTTTTTTTTTTTATTTTTTTAACTATTTAATTGTTCATCTTCTGACAGGACACTTATAAGGGCTTAATGAATGAGCAGCGCTATCCTCAAGGCACCCGCGTCCGTCGATTGATCGAGAATTATGGGAGAGGCGTCCATCGTGAAGAAAAAATTATGTCAAAGGCCAAGGACAAAGACGACGCCTTGACCATCGATGGCACAGCGACTCTGCCACCCGATCTACATACAATCATCGAGTTATCCAAATTATCATACTCCTGCTTGTCGTGAGAGAGCGATCTGTCAGATCGTGATCTTCTTCAGATATCTTGGCGCGCATCTGCAGCTCTCTGAGTCCCGAGTTGGCGGAGCGATGGCGGCGGGCGGCGCAGCAGCGAGGAGCGAAGCAGAGCAGCAACAAGACACAACAATATAGATATATATATATATATATCGTTTATTGTTTAGCTACATTGTCTTATATGTTTATAGTCTCTATTGTTTAGTCAATGTCTTACTTATATACATGTAACATATATGTTTTATTACTTTGATAATTACAGGATCCTAATTTGGATGATCCATGAAGAGCGCTGAACTTATTTTTTTAGATTTTTAAAGCCTTGTACTCTTTTAGATTCATTCTTTGGACAATTGTATTAGTTTATATGGATGTTTACGATATCGATTATATTGTGTTGGATGAATGTTTTTGTATTGTATTGGATGAATGTTTATTCATGGATGAATGTTTTGTATTATATTGGATGGATGTTAATATGGATGCTTGTATATATATATATATATATATATATATATATATATATATATATATATATATATATATAACTGTGTTGGGATTGAAAGCAGGTACAAAGCAGGTTATTTTTGGGAAATCAATAAAATAGGCAAAAATTTAAAAATACAATCCTTGGTATCAAGGTAAAAAGAAATAGTGGGGGATATGTATTGAGTCAATCTCATTACATTGAGAAAGTGCTGAAAAAATTCAGTCACTTAAAATTTAAAGAAGTAAGTACTCCTTTTGATCCAAGTATCAAGTTAATCAAGAATGATGGAAGAGCAGTAGCTCAATTAGAGTTTGCTAGTGCTATTGGAAGTCTTATGTATGCAACGCAATGCACAAGATCGGATATAGCATTTGCGGTTATTAACTCAGTAGATTTACCAGTAACCCAAGTATTGAGCATTGGAAGGCCATTGAGAGAGTTCTTGGATACCTTAAGAGAACTAAAGATTTAGGCCTACAATACTCAAAGTTTCCTGGTATATTAGAAGGATATACCGACGCTAGTTGGATATCGAGTTTGGGAGAAAATAAATCCATTTCAGGTTGGGTGTTTACCTTAGGAGGAGGTGCAATTTCTTGGAAATCCAAGAAACAAACTTGTATAACACACTCAACTATGGAGTCAGAATTTGTTGCTTTAGCAGAAACTGGAAAAGAAGCTGAGTGGCTAAGGGATTTTCTTATAGAAATTTCGTTAACTTCTAAGAGTATAAGTTCAGTCTCAATTCTTTGTGATAGTCAAGCCACTTTGGCTCGAGCATACAGTGAGACATATAATGGAAAGTCAAGACATATTAGTCTTCGACATGATTATGTGAGGAAATTAATCAAGGATGGGATTATTTAAGCTCACATATGTAAAGATCTAGTGGAAATTTGGCGATCCATTCACCAAACCTCTCGTACGAGAGATATGGTGATAAAACCTCAAATTTAATGGGGCTAAAACTCCTAAATTAATTCACCAATAACGGCAATCCTACCTAACACTATGAAATGAGTAGTTTTAGGTTCAAAGGGTAACAACAAGTTATTGAAAAGTGAATGCTCGATGATTAAAACTAGTATGGCCACTTGAGATAAAAAAGTTTGGTTGCCATAGTTAGAGGGTTGAGATTTAATCTCTTAATGAAGTTCGAGTTAGTGGAACAAGTGTCTAAAATATGGCGGAACATAATGAAAGAACCTCACCTATATGAACTTAGAAGTGGTGCCACTTCGATTGAGATTTGGAGTTTATCTCATAAAAGTTTATCATGAATGTTGGATCAGCTCATGGCTTTACGAGAGCTGAGCGTGTGATTGTGTGGAATATGAGAATTTTTTATGTTTATGTGTGTGATGTCATCGACATTGTCACAAAGAATAACAAGTTCAAAGCTTTCATGCTACTTGGGATTTTGACTTTATTTTGTGGCATTTACACTAAGGTAATATTCAAATCGAAAGATATATTATCGTATTCATAATCATAGTTTGATTTTTGGAGAAATTTTCATATTTGAATAAGTGGGGATTGTTATAAATTATTCAAATAAGAAAATGATATTTATTATTTAATAAATAGTTATTAAAAGGTAGTTATTAAAAAGAAGTTGTTGGTAGTTATTAGTAGTTATTGGTAGTTATTTTCTATAATAAATATATGAATTTTCATATTGTTAAAGTGCTGATTTTTGTTGTTAAAACTCGTATTTCTCTCTCTAAATTATCAAATTCTTATATCTCATATTCTTACTTTGAAGTTTTTCATTATTTGCTAAATGCAAAACTTCTCAAGGCTTGTCATATCTACTAAGGCTATTTGCATTCATCCTATAGCAATCTCAAGAAGGAGAGGGAGCAAATATTGCTTTTAGAAAAACGATTTTACGTGTTTCAAGCCATTTTTCTACTTCAAATTTATTTGTGTTCTTGGTTCTTTTATTAATTTCCATATTTTTCTAACAGATGTAAATTGTTTTAGCAAGGTATTGGAAAACCGAGATGGCTATTTTTTTACGAGCAATGCTATGCTGACAAAAAAAAACTACAAAAAATTGGATATGAAATGATACTTCCCATTATAATAATTAGTTAATATTTTATCGTACATGGTAAGTCCAATAATTATAATCAATCATTATCCTACACATAGTTTTGTATTCTCCTTTTTATTCAATCTTTTGTCACCAAAACATTAGTGATCTTTCATTGGTTCTGAATAAGCAAAAACTTGACATTCATCCTTCAATTTTAAATAAATATAATAGAACAGCCTATTTAAGCTGGACAGGAATAAACATCCAACAGAAATAAAATGGGTTAGAATTGCGGTTAAATTTTAAATGGGACTCCTCCAGATCCAATAGAACAAGTTAATAGGGTAATTGCAACATTAATGTTACGTTTGGATTGAACGAATAAAATGAAGAATGGAATAACTCATTTCCGCAAGAAATCAAACACAATTTTTTTTTCCATTCCATTCCCACCTTTATTATTCCAATCCAAACGTGGCCTAAGTCTGTACACCAAATAGATCCACTAAACCCTAATGAAAGATCCGGTCATCAGCCTCTTCCTGAAGGCTTGACACAAAGACTAGCAATAACAGAATACAAAATAGAAAACTAAGTTTATATTTAAGATAATCTGAAGATTATGATTGCTTCAAGTCAATGTATAAAGTAGTAACATTTAGTTCTAGTTAGAAAAATATAATTCATTGTCAGAGTATGCCAAAGGCACAGGCACCTACTACAACCCAGATAACAGCAAAAAGCACTAGCACCAGTGCAGACCAAGTAATTGGCCTACTTCTTAGAGGCCTTCTTCTTCGAATTAGTATTGGCCAACTGTGGCTTATGATGTTTTTCAGCCTCAACAGGGTCCAACCATTTGAGAGGGTGACGGTTGAAGAAAGGCCAATTGGGAACAGTGATCAGAGTCGTCAAAATAACTCCACCAGCATATATAAACAGCATCATTTGAAAGGAGCCCAATACATAGCCAGTAAGAAATGCCACCCCTGCAAATGCCACCAGCATTATCTGCATCAGCTGCTCTGCCAGCTTTTGCCCTTGCCAATCCATCTATCAATAAAAAAAACTGATATAGAGAGAGGGACCTAAAACATATAACACTGCAAGTTTACTAAAATCTTTCTATACTAATATATTTATTAAAATTGAGTAACATGAGGAACCTAAAATTTTAACAATACAAATTCTTTTCCCAAAAGAAAGAAGAGGTGAGTCTTTTGACAAAAACAGTCCAATCCTTCTTTTCTTTTAAGGTAAACTAGCTACCAATTTAATAGTTTAACTAACCCTAAGCACTTTATTTATAACTATGCAGACGTTGAATTATTTACTGAACCGTCAGTCATTAAAAGTTACAGAGGTTCACCCAATAACAATGCAAGTCTTTACTTAAAGTTTTTGAGAGTCCGATTCGCAAAGGCATTGCGACACTGCTTTTTCATCAGGTTACAAAAACGTAAATCAAGACCTATAAATCTTTGAAAGCAAATTGATTACGATTTACGGCAAACCATTTAGCAATCATCAAACATTTAATAATGATGTTTCCATAGAGTTTACTAAATGCTTTTCTAATAATTAGATTGCTTGAGGAACTTAAAACCAAATTAAACAACATGATTTCTATCTGACGCCTATATTCAACCAAAAATATACAATAGAAGGTTTGAGAATTTATAAAGGTTTCGCCAGCCATTACATTATGACAAAATACCAATACTTGATGCCTTCAAATTATTAATGCAAAGAAATAGGAAGATTATAGAGAGAAATCATGCTTCATGTGATCTCGTTTAAAGAGAAATAGAACTCCATTTACTAGTTTTATTCCTATTGTAACCATCACAATACAAAAGATTATTAGTGAATTCCCTAGGTAACCATCATAATACAAAAGACTAATACTGAATTCCCTAGGGATATTATAAAATGTATTCAGATAATTCACGACTCCTATCACATTGCACCAAGATGCATGTCAAACTTTACATGAAAGAGAGCAGTGATGATAATTTTGTGTTTTTCATATTTATAGAAATTTTACTCCTGTGCTGTTTATTTTCTGATCTGTGCTTTTCTGTTTAAAACACCCAAGCAAAGATTATATTTTTTATTTTATTATTTTGTTCGTTACACCCAAGAAAAAAAAAACTTATGTTCCCTTGTCAAAATTTCACCTAATATTTAAAACCAGCTGTGTCCACGGTGAGATTTATGGAAAATTCAAAATCAGTTGTATTTTGTTAGATAGATTATTTTGGATGAAAATTTCAAAACTTCACAAAAACATATCAATAATCAACAATTGCTACTTTACTAGCTGACATCAAACAAAACAACTAGCAACCACATCAAAACAGTATGCTTACCAGTTACTATGGCTTACATCCAAAAGACTTGACTAATAGAAATGTCAGGTTTTCGTCAACATTTATAAATTCAGATAATAGGGAATTATGACTAAAATACCTTGAAATGAACTTTGAGATCGAAGCCCTGGCCTTGCAGGTTGTAAGATGAAGTACAAACTGAAAAGTAAATCATGAAGATAATAAATCAAACAGTTTACACATCCAAATTATCCAAACGATGTGAAAAATGTGGCATCGCGACGGGTAAGAAATTATACTTACAGTTTGCTGGGATTAAAGTTGGATCGACACAGAAGATTTAGAGCTTCATCATTCCTAGTAACTAGATCGAGATACAAATATATGCATATGTTAGAGATTTAAATGAAGCCCTAGATCTCTACAAGTTAGTTCGGGCTCAACGAGGGATGGGCCATAAATGGCTCATAAACTTGTGACCATGGCTGGCCCAAAAAGTTTTAAATTGGAAAATAAAGTAGTACTCCAGTAACTCCACTCTGGAAGTGGGACTTTTTTTTTTTCTCGTCTTGTTTGTTGATGAAATATTAAATTTTATAATGGATATAGGCATATATATAATTATATTTGTTTAAACTTTTAGAAACACTTTAATGTTAGAAAAAATTATGTGACCGAAATGCAAATTTTAAATTTCAAAATGAAAAGCTTACAAAGAAAGTAGGACATTCGTTTTAAATATAGATATTATTAAATACTCATTCCGTTGTAAAATATAAAATTGTTATTGATTTTTAAAATTAATATAAAATATTTTAAAATTATTATAAATTTATTAAATTTTAATTAATACAATTATCAACATTAGTACTGTAAATATCTCTCAAACTTTTATCTTCTATTTTTTGCAAGCGAACAAAATGAAAATTTATCAGACATATAAATTATAAAGACGTATGTAGAGAGTATCTAATTGTCTACGGATGAATTGAGAAACTTTTATTATACTTATCTTTTAATTCTTTTTAAAATATATTAATCAACACAAATATTATTTTTAACGATATAATTATTTATAACGAATTTTATTATATTATTAATTGTGCAACAAATTTTATTGTTTGGATAAATATGTATGGAGAAAAATGAATGATACATGCTCAACAATTAAAAAGACATTCATAAATGTACAATCCACTCAAACAAACGTACATTCATATATATTTTTTCCTTAATTAATTACTACTTGAATGATCATCTTTGAAAACCATGGACTGCATACATTTCATTTAAAGACTACTTGCAACGGGTATTCAGCTACATGGAAAAGTTGATCAAACAGTATTAGACTTTTTTTCTTCTTCTTTTTCTTATAAGAATAAAATTATTATGATAAAAAGAGGAGTAGACTTGCTGGTTGCTGCCATGCCTATGGATGTTTATTAATTGACTATCATCATTTAAACTGGGCACCCACGTTAATCCAACTGGCAAACAGGTATTATTATATGAAAAATACAGGAGTACTATGGAGATCTGAAGCCCATGTTCTTCTTAATTACTCACTTAATTAAGGTGATCAATTCTTCTAATCTGTAGCTATAAAAAGTCAGCATATATCTCTCTCCATGGCTCTTGCAATGCTTCTCTAGCTCATTCTTCTCCTTCACGTTTATGACAATGTCATCATCTGCAGCTATATATTACCGTCCAACTTCTTTTCATTATTTACTTTCAGAATTTTGTTTTCATTCCAAAGCTACACTATTCAATCATCTGCTAGCTAGATAATATTCAATCGTTAAAAATACTTATTAACATATGTTTAAGAATCTATCTCTTCCGTTGCTGACTCTCCCCAGAACCCAAAATAAAATTAGCAAATCTTGATTAATTTGAAGTTAACATTATTTCTCTCTATGTATTGATAGATTTACTTCAGAATCCGGGCTTTGAATATCCTCTAACAAATACAACAGTAAACCCTTCCACCCCATTAGTGCTCCTTACGAAGGCCAACTCCATTCCTGGCTGGTCATTCAATGGCACGGTCTGGTATATATGTAACTTCAGGTCCCAATATCTCATTGCCAGGGAATGGTCATGCTTTGCAGTTGGGTCCGGGTGGAAGTATCAACCAAACTTTCAAAGTTAAGGACAATTACATGCATGAGTTATGTTACCACGTCCCAATCACGTAAGACGTCCTGATCTTTAGCATACACTAAACACAAATAACACTAAAAGCTTGAACGGCCGGCCGGATTGTCGGGGATATAATTCGGCGTGAGAGTCGAAGACAGCGATCGCGAGGTTAACAATGGAGGATAATAAAATCTAGTGTATTGAGAGAGAAAGTTATCAGTTACCTTTTACTTGAAGACTTCTTTGCTATGTTATACTCTCAGATCCGATTTACCGTGCCACCTACTATCGTCAGACACAGCCTCCACTCCTCCATAATCTCTGCCGACTGCATGCACAACACCTTTTTCTGCCTTTGTTTATCTGAGGTCGGTAATTATAATCCCATCCAGATTAATGATCTGCAGACTTTTTGGTCAACAACCTTCCTTTTTCATCATTACAAGTCAAAAATGGAGATATTAAGATATCTAATGGGTCAATCCACTGATCCGACCCGATCTTATAAAGACTTAACAGAAATAAGATAATGGCTAGGCCCAACAACTTTAGGACCCAATAGTGAAGATCCAATGGATTAACCAAATAAGTAGGCCCAATCCATTCGGCCCAATAGGAGAAATATCATGACCCAACATTGCCCCTTAGTTTTTTATTAAATAGGATATTTAATAGAAAACTATAAATGGTGCATGATACAATAGGACTTACTAAAGGCCCATAATGAAGATAATTGAAATCCACCCGGTATGATCCATAAGACAAAATAGAAAAGGATCGGAGGTCCAACATGAAAGGTCCAATTTGATAAATATCTGAATCTTGAATCGGACACTGTCCATTTGAATTCTTGATTATTATCACAATTAAATGTGCGCCCTCGCAGTGCCGTAGTATCACGATTATAAAAAGCAAACTTTACCAATTTCAACAGTTTTACCTGTCAATTTGAAATTCAGAAGACTTTTGCCCTTCCTCTTTCTTTTGAACCTTTCTTCCTTTCTCTGCAAACTCTCAATAATGGTGGTCCTCAACTCGAATCAGAACTCTCCTCTTCGTGTAACCCCAAATCAACACTGTTCCGCCCAATCCAAGCCCTGATAAGGAGGCTTCGAGTTCAAATCCTAAATCAACGAACCCAAGCAAGAAATCTCTTCCTCCAAAACCCTCGCCCACTCCTTTTGAGTTCTTTAGGAGTAAGGAACAATATCCACATGCCAATACTCCTTCCACTGTCACTGAAAATGAATTGAAGAAGATTCGAACTCGTTACCAGATCCCTGCCACTCATTTGGTGAGAGCTCCTAGATCGGAGGAGCGAATGTATCAGAGGCCGGAAGGTTGGACGGCCGTTCCAGTAACCATTCTCGAGAAGGGAGTTAGATTCCCTCTCCATATCTTCTTAGTCACCCTTTTAGGTTTTATTGGTGTTGGGTTCGCCCAATTAGTACCGAATTCCTACATCCACATTCTTGCTTTTATTGCATTCTGTCACGAAGTTGGAGTCGAACCCACTATGGACTTCTTTTTCTTTGTCTACAAGGTTGCCCAATCCCGCGAAAAGGGTTTTAAGGTCTTGGGTAAACAGTCGCCGAAGGCAGGCAAAAAATTTGAAAGAAGATCACTGGTTTCCACTCCTTCTAGTAACAAAGGATGGCATAAGGGGTGGTTTTTAAATCGAGGGCGAGATCTCTTGTTTGGCATGACCGGACTACGCAAGATAAGGTCTCTCACGATTTTTTTGATATTCCCAGAGCCGGATAAAGCGAAATGATTGAGCTCTTGAGAATTTCCCATCGAAGGAGTGGGATTACTGATCTTCTTACCAAATGATATGGTTATATGATCGAAAATATAAGTTTGAATCACTCGACGGATACTTACTTGAAACTTTTAGTAATATAAATATTGATGTGTTCTTCTACTTTTGCAAGGTATCTTTGATTAAGCCCACATCTTCTGATGTAAAGATTTGAAGACTTCTTGGATGGAAAGTCCAGCAGAAAAGCCACCACGACCTCCACAACCGGAAGCTCCACCAAAATAACCCAACCAATGAAACGCATTACTTGAACCCCGGATAGGTGAGGTAGAAAGCAAGATCTCATTGAACGGAAGAAACCCTTCAGCCACGTCGGAAAAAGAGAGCTATCTAAAAACCCCGAACAACTCCCATTCCAACCTCTGCTGAGGCCAACCCAGAAACTATAACCATCCCAGAAACTGCACCAGTTACCAAACCAGTCCCCCCTCGAAGAGGTTTACTCGATCTGCCTGTTCACGATCGAAAAAATCTTCTTCGAGTCAAGAAGTTAAGAACCAAAGTCACCCCTCTGACAACCGAAGAGCTTAGAGTGCCTCCGTCTTTAACCGAGCTTCCTCCAATAGTTCCAGTGGAGATACAAGCTTCTGGCGAAGATGAGCAGATAGAACCTATCCCTACCTTAACTCGAAAAAGGAAATGACCATCAAAAAGTCACCCCAGCTCAGCTTCTGCACCATCACCACTTCACGAAACCATTCCAGACCGATCCCCATCTCCTGAGAACATATACATAGATCCCTCACCACCTCGTGATTATCCCATGTTATCCCCTGAATGACCAAAGGCACCTCCACCTGGGCCTTCTGTAGCGCCCCCGGAATCTCGCCGCGGACCCGGCTCGCTAATTTCTACTACTGTTGCGGAAGATATAAACATAAATTGTTTATACATTAAACTTTACACACATTTTTCCAAAATCGAGTAACCTTAACTTATACACAATTCATAAACTATCTAACACATGACATCTTTATCAAACTATACCATTACAATCTAGCTGCACATTCTATCCCAAGCTGAAACTTGGCATTTAACTTTTTCCTGTATCCGAGCGCATTTGCCTTATCTACAATGTTTTATCATGATATAACAAGGGTGAGCATGAAAGTTGCCCAGCAAGTTTTAAAACAATGTAAAGATATATCATGTTTGAAAGAGTATGAATAATAAGCTGGCTATCTTTCACAATGTAGTTGTGAATTAGCATGAACAAAATTTCATAGCTGAATGAACATTGAAAATGAACATAACAATTATATCTGAACCGAATGGTAATGAAGGTGATCAGCCTTTCATACCTGATGAATACATGCAATATGTACAGAGTACAATTCTACACTGGCAATCAACAATGATTAACCATAATCATATCTGAATGATCAACAATGATTAACCACTCTTAGAAGAGTTTAAGTAAAAAGAAACTTGCCTGAACCGTTAATTTCTGTAACGCAATTAATAAGCTTCGTCTGAAGACCTAATATTAATAATATAGATCTCCAATATTAGAATAATATCATCACAGTATAATACTATTATATAATAACCTAAATACATAACACATAACCCTATCAGTCTATACAGCACATAAAACTTAGCATCAAGTCAAATTATTTCGGTCTGATTTAAAATCGACAAAATTCTATCATCCCGACGATCTAGTCGGACAAATATCGAGTCTAAGTTCAATTAAACTCTGTCTAACACTTAACAATTATCTTAGACAATCATATTATCAGTCTAAATAATTTTCATAAGCTCGAAATGATTTTCAGATAATTAATATCATTTATCTAAATTTTTCGATCATTAATAACGTATTTAAATGAATTAAATACCACATAATTCCTTAATCATTAATATTTATTTAATACCAAATATTAATAAAAATTATAACATAATATTATAATATATTTATAATATATCACGGTATTTTTAATACCTTAAAATCACATTTATATGATTTTAAACACTTAAAATCATTATCCGATAATTGATATTAATAATAAAATATTAATATTTTCATGCCAAAATATCAAAAGTTATATTTTATAACTTAAAATATTTTTCTAACACTTAAATCATTTTATATGATTTTTAAATTATTAATTCTATTTTTCCATAATTTATTTAATATATTTATTAAATAAACTAATTATCATTAATATTGATTAATTAATGAATTTTCATCACAAAATATTAAAAGTCATCAAAAATAACTCATTTACATAATCAATTCCAAGCCAAAATAAACATAGTAAACTAACTAGTTTATTAACAAAACTAACTAAACTTTAAAAATTCAAACTTTAACTAACAACTAAATACAATATTTAAAATAATAACATTACAAAAAATTAAATAAGAAACATACCTAAAATACTGAATTTCACAAACCTAATATCGTCTTTCGTAAAGATTTAACTAAGGAGATCTTTATAAAAAGTCATCCCACAACAAAGCATTTCTCAAAATTGAATGCCTTATTGTTGGTGAATGAAACAAAGGCCAAGCCCTTCTATTTATAGGTTTAGAAAAGGGTGAAGTTCTCAATTTAGTCGATGTGGGACTTGGTTTATACTAATTTTTCAATAGCTCACTTTGCGATTTTCTCACGCCTTGCTCATTTATCAGAAAATTCCCAACTTTGGATATGTTATACATGGTATACCAAAGTATTTTTAAAAAATATAACCCAGTAATTTCGGACCTCTTAGGAAGCCTAAAACAGACCCCAAAAATGTCCACTCGCAACCGTTTTTATCTATTTCCCAGATTTACCCTCTTTCGCTAAAATAGTCATAACTCTTTCGTTTTAAAACATTTTTAGACGATTGTTGAGCCCACGCGAAGCTATCTTCCGAGACTACAACTCTTCTCTACTGACTTGTTTCCAAATTCCGAACACATCAACCCAGAAATTCCGTTCAAGTGGACTGCACCGCACTTGTTGGACAGTTTTGACACTACTACTTTGAAATGTCATAACTCTCTCCTCCGACATCGGATTTAGTCCGTTTTGGAGTCTATGGAAATTTTATTCAGTGTAATACAACATATCAAAAGCCCAGACCTTTTAAAGCACAAAAAGTGGACGAGAATGCCCCCGTTACAGACTGCCCAAAAACAGTTTCTCATGATCGGTCAACCATGTTTGACCATCTATAACTTCTAATCTACAACAGATATGGACTTGCTTCTTTTTGAAGATTAAAGACCATATAACAGACTACACATACCAACTTTTAGAACATAAAACACATTAAAGATCACAGAGATATAAGGCTTGACATTTGTCAAAAAATCACAGTTTACAAAATTTCCAGATTTTTGAAATCTTCAAATCCGAGCTTCTAAATGTTATGGAATCAACATCTAGCAACCCAGATCATCAATTGACACCCTTTAACACATATCTAGCCAACAAATTACAATATTTAACATCAAATCATCAAATTTCTAAAATTAGGATTTTTATACCTTTTTGAGCTTTGATCTTGAATCTGATCACCACGTTCTGTTCTTAGCTTACTAGATATCATATAAGGGAATGAATATCTTAAGAATTTCGTGGGTCTAGAGAGAGAGAATGTGGGTTGAGAGCTTGATAGCAATTTAGCATAATTTGTTAACTTTCTCTCTTCACTTATATAATCTTTTGATTCAATGTATCTAGATGATCTAAGGGCTAAGATTACTAATTTTGCTGGACATATAGACCCACCAATTAAATCAATTAGGTCACCAACTCAATTATTTGCAATAATTCACAAATAAAACAAAAAGGGTAAAATGGTAATTTCCATACCAATAATTGATTTCTACTTTTAATAATGCGTGGCGCCCCAAAATAGGTATACATCACCTATTACGAGTTGTCAATACATGATGCGAAAACAACTACAACTTTATTATTACAATAGTAAAAGCGTGAGTTTGAATACAAATATTATCTTACAGAACAATATCTATACTCAAATAAATCCTCATCACATTTATTGATACATTATTTTACAAAAATGGTGAGGACTACTAAACAATCCTTTCTAAAACCTTCATTCCATACCCAGACTAAGTACTACATTATATTCTAGCCTCACGAGAAAATGGAACAAAAAGAAAAGGGTGAGCTCAACTAGCTTCGATAAAGAATATTATGACTAAGATAATATCTGACAAAAATTATCGTTAGTCTTCAACAGGAAAAAAATATAATAGAATACAATAGACAACAAATTTTAAATCAATATTAGCGGTGAAATAATAATTCATTAGAAGAGTTAAGTAGAGAATGCAAACTACTATCTTACATGTATGAATTTAAAAGTTCATCGTCTATCTTTTATCCTGTAACATCAATCGATATACATCGGAATCAAATATTCATCTTTGCACTCTGAGCGAAAGATATTCATCGATTAGTCATATTCATTTAAACACTGTTCATCTTTGCACTACGGGCGAAGATATTCTTGAAATCATTCATCTTTTGCACTACTACGGGCGAAGATATTCTTAAAAATCATTCATCTTTGCTTACTGGGCCAAAGATATTCCATAATATCATCATTTAAGGCGAGGATGATGAAAATATTTTTTAAAAAAGCGAATCCGATTGAAACAAAATGACAAGGATTAAGGATTAAGGATTAAGTACTTGGTTTTATCCACGTCAAAATACCTCAAAAATAATCATAGTGGTGTAAAATTCAGAATGATCAAAACATGGATCTGATCGAGAGTTAGTATCCGAATAGATATTTTTAGACGAAAAGAAGAAATTTTATTTTTAAATTGAATAATCTTAGTATCGTGAATAATAAATATCGTGAATAGTCTTAGTATCGTGAATAAATAACTCAAACACCAAAGATAGAAATTCCACAAAAACATCTTCACGCTTCATGAATAGTACTACTGAATAGAATAGAATAATAGTAACTCATGAATAGTAACTTCGTGAATAGTAACTCATGAATAGTAACTCATGAATAGTAACCCGACATGAAAAAGTTCCAAATTTGATAAAAACTTGATCAACATTTGATTATAATGATATTGAAGAAATAATATCATTCTGAAAAAAAATAATATCCCTTACCTCGAAAGATCGATCTTACAAATTTGAATCTAGGGTATAGTCTTTGAAGGAACTTGCACCATCTAGCAATACTCAAGTATACTCAAAATACTCACAAGAATAAACTCGATAATATAGAGAGAAAACTTGATTTACGGTGTGATTTTCAATTCTAACCTAAGCACCTATATTATAGGAAAATCTTTAGAACACAAAGCGAAAAATTTAATAAAATAATAATATAATTAAACAAATTCAAGCCCACCTTAGACCAACTGAATTCAGCACATTTGTATCACATGTGGGATTGCAAAAAACGTTTTTCTTAAATAAAACAATTAAAACTTCCAAAAATTAATTATTTGAACTTGAACTTCAATAATTCATAATAAATAGCCCTTTCATCAGAAAATTCGAATCTCGCGAGTTTTTATAGGAAATTCAATTCTCTACAACTTTGCAGAAAGAAAGTTTTTCCAAATTCCAAACAAAATCGACCAAAATCCACAAGCGGGCGATTTTACAGTATAATCAAATTTCGATCGATAAATGGGGTCCACCAACATGTTTAACATGTTTTAAACATTTATTGCAACAAAAATACTTCTTCCTCCTCAGTATACTCATATATCCCACATTCGTTGTAAAAATATCACATAATAATATATTATTAAAATAATATATTTAAATGAATTATTTTATCGAGAAAAAGATAAAATATTAATTTTCAACAATTGTCATTTTAAAATTTTCTCCATCTATATCCACATAAAATCAATATTTTCCTCATCATATAAATCAATAATTAATTATTCACAAATAATATTCTGAGAAATCACAATATTGACAACGAGCGGTTCCGGAAGAGGGGCTTTCGATAAAATTTCTTCTTCTTGTAGCATTGATTAGGTGACCAAACCTCTCCTTAGACAGAACTTTCTAGACATTGCCAATAATGTTATCTAATAATATTATTCGAGATAATATGAATTATTGCTTGATAATGAAAATCTTGTGTAATGACAATTATTGAAACAACAATGATATAAAATATCAACGCGACAATTATTAATTCAATAAAATCTTCTGAGCGATAATTCATAACCATTATTGAGTAGTGCCTTCTTACGTAAGAATCAATAATTGGTGCAATCTGGTGTCTTCTTTGTTCGACAACGCGTATTAGTGTGTTTTAACCACCGGGTATTCAACGATATTACTTGATACAACTTCTGTAGTTATTTAAAAACAACTTATATTTGTCGTTTTCTTCATCCAATAAGCTTTCCGTTATGGGGCCCACACATGGTTTTGCGCGTCGTCTGAATATTCCCAACGCGATCTGAATATTCCACGACGAAACGAATATTCCCAAGCGATAATGAATATTTTATAACCACTTGCTTATTTTGAAATATTTGCGTATTTAACCCTAACTATCCACATTAATCAAATCAACCCTTACTATTTCAAAATAATAAATAAAGGAAATTCCTTTTTATTTAAAAAATTTGAGGTCTTACACCTCCCTCCTTATGAAATTTAGTCCTCGAAATTGGCGTCGTACGTACTGGTGTTTGAAAAGGTGAGGATACCTCGCTTTCATTTAGTTTCCAATTCCCGGTCATTTCCTCTATAGCATGATTCCTCCACAAAACTTTAACTTGTGGTATGACCTTTCTTAGCGTAGGACATGCTCCTTCTACTATCCAAGATCTTGGCGGTACCTCCTCATCGTTAAGTCTTGGTTATCTCGTCGGTTTCTAACTTCGATAACGTGGTTGGGTCTTTCACATATTTACGAAATGCGGATATATGAAACACATTATGAACACGAGACATACTTTTCGAGTAACTTGCATGAGTCTATAGGCTACATTTCCTACTCGGTCGAGAATTTGAAATGGACCAATAAATGCGTGGATTGAGCTTTCCTCTCTTCCCCAATCTTGTAACTCCCTTCCATGGAGCAACTCATGACAATACATGATCCCCACATTAAATTCCACGTCCTTTCGATGAAGATCCGCATAACTCTTTTGTCGATCTTGTGCCGTTTGTATCGTTGTCGAATCATTTGGATCTTTTCGGTGATCATACGTCTTAACTTTCGGTCCCAACAATGTTGCTTCACCCACCTCATCCCAACATATTGGAGAACGACATTTTCGTCCATATAATGCTTCAAATGGAGCCACACTATACTTGCACGATAAGCTGTTGTTGTAGGAGAATTCCACGATGGTAAATACTTATCCAACTACCCTTGAAGTCTAGGACACGAGTCTTAATAGATCTTGAAGAGTTTGAATAGTCCTCTCGATTGTCCGTCCGGTTTGGGGATGGTATCTTAGAACTAAATCGCAAATCCGTGCCCATAGCTTTTTGCAAAGCTAACCCAAAATCTTGAAGTGAATCTTGGGTCACGATCCGAAAACTATGGATCTGGGCATGCCATGCAACCTCACAATCTCATTCACGTACATACTAGCAAGGCGTTCAAGGAATAAGTCTCCGTATCGGCAAGAAATGAAGCGACTTGGTTAATCTATCAACAATAACCCAAATAGCATTGATGCCTTGAAAACCGTAGGAAGACCCGTAATAACGAAATCCATAGTAATGTGTTCCCACTTCCATTCCGGAATCTCAAGTGGTTGCAGCGGACCCTTAGGTACAAGATGCTCGCCTTTACGTTAGCAAGTTAAACACATCGAGATAAACTTTGCAATCTCTCTCTTCATATTGTTCCACCAAAATGTATGTGAAGATCACGATACATTTTAGTACTTCGGGATGGATTGCAAATGGCGTATTGTGTGCCTCCATCATAATCTTGTACTTCAAATCGAGTCGTTAGGAACCTGAAAGTCTAGAGTGGACTCGAAGTATTCCTTCTTCATCAATTCTAAACTTAGGAATAGCTCCTTCTTCTTGTACTTTCTTCTTCATACGCATCATTTCAAGGGTGGGTGGCTTGAGCAACCTTAACTTTTTCTATTAAAGTTGGCTCTGTCGTATACTTGACATCATCGCTTTTCGTTCCGCATATGATCTTCTACTCGATCGTCGGCTACCACGTTAAACTTTACGGGATGGTATTGAATAGTGTGGTCGTAGTCTTTCAATAGCTCGAGCCAGCGTCATTTGCCGCGTGTTGAGTTCTTTTTGAGTGAAGAAATATTTAAGGCTTTTATGGTGCGAATATATCTCCACTTTCTCCCCATATAGATAGTGCCTCCATATTTTTAAGCAGCAAATTGCTTTGCCAACTCTAGATCATGAGTAGGATAATTCCTCTCATACTCTTTAAGTTGTCGCGAGGCATAAAGCTATGACTTTCCCACGTTGCATGAGAACACATCCTAACCCTTTGCACGAAGCATCGGCATAGATAACAAATCCATCCGAACCGGATGGTATTGTTAGAAACAGTCTTAAAATAAGTCTCCTCTTAAGCTCTTGGAAACTTTTCTCGCATTCTTCGCTCCAAGCGAATTTTGTATCCTTAGGAGTTAGGCGAGTTAATGGAGTAGCGATTAGAAAACCCTTCCACGAATCTCAGATAATAACCATTTAGCCCAAAAACTACGTACTTGATCACCGACTTGGTTGCTCCCAACTTTGTATTGCTTCATCTTGGCGGGATCAGCGGATACTCCATGTTTTGACACCGTGCCCAAGGAATGCTACTTCCTCTCGAGCGAACTTCGCATTTCTTCAATTTGGCATATAGTTGGTTTTCACGAAGCCTTTGGAGTACCGACTTCAAATGGTGCTCATGATCTTCACGACTTTTGGAATATATGAGGATGTCATCAATAAAAACAACAACGAATTGATCGAAATATTCCTTGAATACTCGGTTCATCATATCCATGAAAGCCGCGGGAGCATTAGTTAGTCCGAAAGACATGACTAAGAATTCATAATCCCATCTGGGGAGTTACGAAGCGGGTCTTTGGAATATCCTCGATTCTAATCTTCGGTGATGATGATATCGAATGAAGATCGATTTTGAAAAGAATTGTGCCCTTACATTTGGTCAAACAAGTCATCAATCGAGGTGAGGATACCTATTCTTGATGGTGACATGGTTCAATTCCGATAGTCGATACAAAATCGCATACTCTCCCGTCTTTCTTCTTCTTTACAAATAAAGCAGGGGCCCCCAGGGAGATGTCTTGGGGCCAGATGAAGCACGATGTCCAACAATTCACATAGTTGGACCTTTAACTCTGAAGTTCAATAGGAGCCATTCGATATGGGGTTTTAGAAATGGGCTTTGTATGCGGGTTCAAGATCAATAAAGAATTCAACTTCACGTTACGGGGTAGGCCAGGAAGTTCTTGAAATCGTCGGGAAAAATCGATAACAACAGGAATATTATTCAAATTTGGCGTGTCTTTATTCAAATCCATAACATGGGCTAGAAAAAGCTTGACATCCGTTTTTTAATAAGCGAATAGCTTTATGATTAGATATGATGGTGATTGATTTTAATGGTTTAGTTGCTTGAATTAAATACAACGGGTTGGTTAGGAATATGAAAACTAACAACCTTACGAAAACAATCAATTTTGGCATGATGAGTAGTTAACGATCAAT
The DNA here is from genome assembly GCA_020205615.1 of Panax quinquefolius. Taxonomy (NCBI): domain Eukaryota; kingdom Viridiplantae; phylum Streptophyta; class Magnoliopsida; order Apiales; family Araliaceae; genus Panax; species Panax quinquefolius. The sequence continues at coordinate 1,193,864 of CM035173.1, read as the reverse complement.
CCTAAAATCACATCAAAAGCAAGTATCTTTAAAGAGATAAGGTCAACAGGTAAGGTAATGGTGCCAACTTGAATCAAACAAGATTTATAAGCGATGGATGTGATGAAAGTTTCTCTAGCGGAGTTTCCACGAGATAGGTCAAAGTCTAATTTCTCGAATCGAGTTTAAGCGTTGAGCACATGCGGAGAGATAAATGAATGGGTATACCGGTATCAAGTAAGGTATAAACTTATAAAATTTATAAATAACTTACATTGATCACCTCGTTTGGGTTCTCGCATTATGACCGATCACAACAAACGCTCTTCCGGAATCGTTGACTTTGACTTTTACGGGGACGATCTTTTGAGTCACCGTCCCCATTGAACTAGGTTTCATTCTTGTCTGATCTCGGCGATATGTCCTTCCTTTCCACAATTATAGCATACCTTGAACTGTTGTGGGCGGTTTGGTGATATGTCCCTCTTTTCGCATTTGTAGCATATAATGGGTGGTGGTTCTCCTCCACCAGAACCGATTCTTTGCTTGCGACTTCGTCTTCACATGGTGGTTATTAAATCTCCTCTTTTAAAATCTCCTCTGACTTTCGCTTCTTCTATTTTCATGGCCATGATTACCACCCGAGTGGTTACCATTTTGTCCGTCTGTTTCTTTCTCATGAGTTATCATTATTACATTGGCTACTATATCTACGATCGATCCACAGTTGTGGTCCCTCGGTTGGCCGTACTACGTTATCTCGCTAATAATAATTGAGCCTGTTTTTACAACATCTGAATAAAGAAAATTTATGAGAAATGAGATCTTGGCGTATCTTAGGGGTTTCAAACCTCTAAAAAACATCCGCGTCATCGTTCCTCATTCTCCACCAAATGAGGTCTGAACACGGATAACTCTGCAAACTTTGCCTCGTCTTTGAGACAAATCGTATTTGTTTTGTTCCAATCGATGAACTCCACTTCCTTCATATATAATGAACACTTTCGGAAAGTATTTGTCATTAAATAGCTTCTGAAAGCGTCTCCCAAGACATCTTTGAGTCTTGGTGGATGGAGTGCAACTTCACGAGACTCCCACCGATGATCTGCCTGCTTCATGAACATAAAGGTGGCGAATGGAACCTTCTGTTTCCTCCGTGCATCCCAAGACATCGAATATCTTGGTAATTTGTTTGACCCGTGTTTCATGGCGATCGGATCGCTTTCCCTTAAATTCTGGTGGTCCCACTCTTTGAAGCTGCTTGCATTGTGACAACTTGTGAATTGCTATCATTTCCTCCTGTATTTTGAACACGAGTTTCCCTAAATGCGATTTTGCATGAGCTGCAAAAAACTTCTAAACATCCCTCGTTCATCATCGCTTTCGATGGTGTTGTTCACGGGAGGAACATTGCCCGACTGTTTGCGTTCTCCTCGTTGGTGAGTCTGAGCGCATCTCCACGGTCTCATTTCCATTGTTAATATTCTCGATCGACATTCTCAAATCTTGTCATATCAAAGGGTTAATTAAAAAATCAATATATATCACATAATATCCTATATCTTGACCAACTAACAAATAAGCTTAGGTAGGACACCTTTAGCGAAGGATTTACTCGTCTCTCCCCTCTAGTTATATTCCCGATCTCATGGAGATCATCATATCCTAAGCTACGATACCAAGCTGTGGCGCCCCAAAATAGGTATACATCACCTATTACAGGTTGTCGTCGTGATGCGAAAAACTACTGACTTTATTATTACAACGATGGCTGTGAGTTTGAATACAAATATTATCTTACAGACAATATCTATACTCAAATAAATCCTCATCACATTTATTGATACATTATTTTACAAAATGGTGAGGACTACTAAACAATCCTTTCTAAAACCTTCATTCCATTTTTGAGGCTAAATACTTCATTATATTCTAGCCTCTCAGAGAAAAATGGAACAAAAAGGAAAAGGTGAGCTCAACTAGCTCGATAAAGAATATTATGACTAAGATAATATACAACAAATTATAGTTAGTCTTCAACGAGGAAAAATATAATAGAATACAATAGACAACAAATTTTAAATCAATATTATGGCGAAAATAATAATTCATTAGAAGAGTTAAGTAGAGAATGCAAACTACTATCTTACATGTATGAATTTAAAAGTTCATCGTCTATCTTTTATCCTGTAACATCAATCGATATACATCTGGAATCAAATATTCATCTTTGCACTCTGAGGCCAAAGATATTCATCGATTAGTCATATTCATTTAAACACTGTTCATCTTTGCACTACGGGCCAAAGATATTCTTGAAAATCATTCATCTTTGCACTTTCTGAGCCAAAGATATTCTTAAGAAATCATTCATCTTTTGCTTTCTGGGCCAAAGATATTCCATAATATCATCATTTAAGGTGAGGATGATGAAAATATTTTTTTAAAGAAAGCGAATCCGGTGAAACAAAATGACAAGGATTAAGGATTAAGGATTAGTACTTGGTTTTATCCACGTCCAAAATACCTCAAAAATAATCATAGTGGTGTAAAATTCAGAATGATCAAAACATGGATCTGATCGAGTTAGTATCCGAATAGATGTTTTAGACGAAAAGAAGAAATTTTATTTTTCGATTGAATAATCAGTATCGTGAATAGTCTTAGTATCGTGAATAGTCTTAGTATCGTGAATAAATAACTCAAACACCAAAAGATAGAAATTCCACAAAAACATCTTCTTCATGCTTACTTAGAATAGTACTAAATGAATAGTAACTAAATGAATAGTAACTTCGTGAATAGTAACTTCGTGAATAGTAACTTCATGAATAGTAACTCATGAATAAATAACCCCAGAGCATGAAAAAGTTCCAAATTTGATAAAAACTTCGGATCAACATTTCGAAAGTATAATGATATTGAAGAAATAATATCATTCTGAAAAAAAATAATATCCACTTACCTCGAAAGATCGATGACTTCTAGCTAGAATCTACGGTATATAGTCTTTGAAGGAACTTGCACCATCTAGCAATACTCAAAGTATACTCAAAATACTCACAAGAATAAACTCGATAATATAGAGAGAAAAAACTTGATTTTACGGTGTGATTTTCAATTCTAACCTAAGCACCTTTTTATAGAAAATCGCTTAAACACCAAAAGCGAAAATTTAATAAAATAATAATATAATTAAACAAATTCAAGCCCACCTTAGACCAACTGAATTCAGCACATTTGTATCACATGTGGGATTGCAAAAAACGTTTTTCTTAAATAAAACAATTAAAACTTCCAAAAATTAATTATTTGAACTTGAACTTCAATAATTCATAATAAATAGCCCTTTCATCAGAAAATTCGAATCTCGCGAGTTTTTATAGGAAATTCAATTCTCTACAACTTTGCAGAAGAAAGTTTTCCAAATTCCAAATAGAAATCGACCAAAATCCACAAGCAGGCGATTTCTGAGTATATAATCAAATTTCGATTCGATAAATGGGGTCCACCAACATGTTTAACATGTTTTAAACATTTATTGCAACAAAAATACTCTTCCTCCTCGTATACTCATATATCCCACATTCGTTGTAAAAATATCACCGTTAATATATTATTAAAATAATATATTTAAATGAATTATTTTATCAGAAAAAGATAAAATATTAATTTTCAACAATTGTCATTTTAAAAATTTTCTCCATCTATATCCACATAAAATCAATATTTTCCTCATCATATAAATCAATAATTAATTATTCACAAATAATATTACGAGAATCACAATATTGACAACGAGGCGGTTCCGGAAAGAGGGGGCTTTCGATAAAATTTCTTCTTCTTGGCCGATTAGGTGACCAAACCTCTCCTTAGACGAACTTTCTAGACATTGCCAATAATGTTATCTAATAATATTATTCAGATAATATGAATTATTGCTTCGATAATGAAAATATTTGTGTAATGACAATTATTGAAACAACGATAATATAAAATATCAACGCGGCAATTATTAACTCGATAAAATCTTTGAGCGATAATTCTGTAACCATTATTGAGTAGTGCCTTCTTACGTAAGAATCAATAATTGGTGCAATACTGTCTCTTCTTCTTGTTCAACAACGCGTTATTAGTGTGTTTTAACCACCGGGTATTCAACGATGATAACAGTAACAACTACTGTAGTTATTTAAAAACAACTTATATTTGTCGTTTTCTTCATCCAATCGCTTTTTCGTTATGGGGCCCACATTTGGCTATTGGCAGTAAATACGAATATTCCCACGATCATTTATTCCCACGACCAAACGAATATTCCCGAGCGATAATGAATATTTTATAACCACTTGCTTATTTTGAAATATTTGCGTATTTAACCCTAACTATCCACATTAATCAAATCAACCCTTACTATTTCAAAATAATAAATAAAGGAAATTCCTTTTATTTAAAATTTTGGGGTTTTACACTTCATCTCATGAATTCCAGAATGATGTTATGGCATCGTCAACCCTATGACATTGATATAATGCCAACTTCCCTTTTCATCTCTTCAATGCCTTCGTCCGTGATACCGACGATCACAAGTTCGGCAATCGCTCAATCGGGGATCTGCTCGATGAGGTTATGAGTTACATAGCACATGTAAACTTATTTTCTCAATCTTCATACTTTTTATCATGTTAGGTTATATATCTGAAATTGATTGATTAATACTGAATATATACAGGCCAATGCTGTTTTTGGGCGTTTACGCCCTAAACATATGGAATCCGAAGCTGCAGAAGAGGCCGCCAAAAAAGAGAATGCCATTCTGTAGTCTGCCATAGCGAAGGAGAGGCATAAACGGGATATTGCCTAGTTCAACAACAAACATCTTCGGAAAGATTTGGCTCGGACTAAGGAAGAACTCAATTCCCTCAAGGAGGAGCTAAAATCGACCAAGACCAGCCAACAAGACATGACGAGTATGAATGCCGACCTTGTTGAAAAGAACGAGGTTCTGAAGGTTAACAACGAAGAACTCGCCATAGCTAACCAGAGCATGGCTATACAAGTAGACAATCTTCAGGCGAAGGCCCTTGAAGATAAAGAAAGGCATTTGGTCAGGCGTCGAAAGCTTCAAGATAAGCTAAAGGCTTTGAAGGAGCGAGGTCCTCCTCTAACCGAAGAGTTGCGTAGAGAAATTCAGGCTGAATACCAGGAATCTGATGAGCTGAATGCAGAGATTTTGAAGGTCTACTCCGAAGGTTATGAAGTCTGTAGAGATCGAGACAAAAAAAAGCTGATTGCAGCTCAATTAGATCCAGCCTTTCTTGATTCTGAAGACGAAGTTGGTGTTTGAATAGGATCTCACTGCTTTTTAGTGTTAGAAATTTTGTAAAGAATTTTTATTTTCTGGTTATGTGAACTCGTTTTAATTTTAATGAAATGTTTGCTATTATGACTTCCGCATAATTCGTTTCTTATCTAATGAATCGAATCAATGAACCGAACTCAACACTTGAACAAAATAAAGTAATGTATACTTATCGCTTCCGGCGTGAGATAGATTGGACATATAGTGAATTCTACCGATCCTCCTCAGACCATCAAGATCTTGTTTACCACTCTGGGTAAAAACAAGTATATAAGGACATTTGTTTACCACTTTGGTTGTTTTACCACGGAATTTGTTTACCACTCAAAACAAATTCATAAGGACACACCTAACAATAAGGCTACCATCGAATGGTCAAATGAGTCCGACCAAACCTCCTTACTTCGGTGAATATTTTTTACCACTCACAGTAAAATAATATTAAAAGGACCATAGAATTTGTCTACCACGCAGGGTATAACAAACCCATAAGGACACTCCTACCAATAAGGCTACCATCGAATGGTCAGCGAGTCCACCCAATCCTCCTTACACCCACTTCATGAAGTTTATTAAAAGGACTACCACGAATTTGTTTACCACTCAATTCATAAGGACCACCAAGACCAAAAAGGCTACCATCGAATGGTCAGCGAGTCCACCCCATCCTCCTTACTTAGGTATGAATTTAGGACCAATAGGAAGAAGATCAATTGTGAAAAGTGAATCTTTTATTGATGATGAACCACCATTTACAGACTTCCGATAAACTGACTCGATCTCTATTGAAAATATTTTCGAAGTCTACAAGCATGCCAAGTATTATTGATTTCTGATCCGTCCAATGCCTTAGACCGATAAGTTCCTGGCTTCGGTACTTAAATTACTTCATACGGCCCTTCCCGGCTCGGCATCGCTTTCCCAAGTTCGAGAGGCATGATGCTTCGACTTCTCCGAGGACGAAGTCCCCACTTCAAATCTACGGCTTTAACCCCTTATTGTAATGCTTGGCTACTCTCCGCCGATAAGTCGCTAACTTTTGATCAAAGCCACCTCTCCGACTTCTTCCAACAGATCCAAGTTGACTTCTTCAAATTCTTCATCATTGAGATCTCTTTGAACCGACTAACCCAAGACTGGTGGATCCAATCTCAACAGGACTAAGGCATCGCATACCATAAGCCAATCTGAAAAGGTGAATCCCCGTAGTAGTCCTCGGCAGTAGTCCGATAAGCCCATAACACACCGAAGCTCTTCAGCCATCTTCCTTAGCTTCATCCAATCTGCGCTTGATCCCATTCAAAGAAGCTTTTGTTGGTCACCTCGACCGCCCATCGATTTGTGGATGAGCCACCAAGTCTTTTTGTGTTGAACCCCCACCTTTTTCAGAAATCCTTCAAACTTCGATCCCACGAACTGGCGTCCATTGTCCGATATCACCACCTTAGGAATTCCAAAATGAAACACTACTGACTCCTTCATGAGCTTCAAGCATTCTTGTTCCGTTATCAACCTAAGTGGCTTTGCTTCTACCCATTTGGTCATATAATCGATGGCAACTATAACAAACCGACCGACCTTTTTTAGCTTTCTAAGAATGGACCCAATATATCTACCCCCGACAAAGAAAGGGTATAGGAGATAAGATCGAGTATAGCTCTTCCGGTGGTCGATGTGGATCGACTCGCTGAAATGACACTTCTCACACTTCTTCACATACTCCGTAGCTTCCTTGAAGATCGTAGGCCAGTAGAACTCCTGCCGAAGCACTTTGTAATCTAATGACTTAGCAGCCATATGGTCGCCATAAATACCCTCGTAAACCTCTCGAAGAGCATATTCAATTTCGGATGGGATCAAACACTTCAACAATGGTGACAAAAAATTTATTCGATAAAGATCTCCATCAATAAGAACGAAGTTGGTACTCTTATACTTAATCTTCTTTGCAAAGATCTCGATCCGGGAAGGAAGGACGCCATCTCGCGAGATATTCAATGTAGGAGTCATCCAACAGCTAGAACGCTCAATGCACATCACCGCTTCATGCCGGATACTTACCGCCGCAGAACCTCCAAATAAATCGACCCATCAAAACGTCAAGCATCCGTAGTGGCCACTTCGACAATGCATCGACAATAGAATTGTCATTACGCTTCTATACCTCAAACTCATAGGAGACGAAATATCAAGTCGATCTTTTCAACTCGCCAAATACTTGATCATTCTCGCCCCACGAGCTTCATAATCTCCCTGACACTTTCTTGACGACCAACCGAGAGTCACTATAAATGATCAACTTCAAACTTCTAGACTTTTTCGCTAATCGGACTCCTCGCCAAGATCGCTTCATATTCGCCCTTCGTTGTTGTTCGTTGCTTTCAACCCAAATCGATGGCTCGCCAGACTTTGAATCCTCCCGACTTGTCAAAATAATCCTCGCCCACCGACATCCGCAGTAGAAGACCCATCTCGCATACAACGTCCATGAATTCTCGACAGTGTTTGAAGAACTACAATCGCCGTCGGACGGACGTTTCACTTTCGCAACTCAAAGATCTCGCTTTTCGAGAACGAACATTCCACCATGAAATCGCCCAAGGCTTGACTTTTCGATAGCGCTTCGGGATGATATTCAATAAAAAATTGAGATAATTCCATCGTCCACGCCGCTAATCTCCCGAAACTTCGGGCTTGCTCATCACCTTCTTCAATTCAATTGATCCGTAGTAGACGACCAGAGCCGACCTTTTGAAAATATTGTCTTAAGCTTTCACTAGCAATTATCAAAGCAAAGGCAAATTTTTCAATATTCGCATTACCGGTTTCAAAGATCTCTTAGACACGACTAACATAATAAACCGGATGTTGCTTCCCCCACTCTCCCGAACCAAGACAGCCCCCACCGCCAACGAACTAGCTGCCAGATATAAATATAAAGTCTCAGCTGGAGCAGGTTTCACCAATAAAGGAGCCGAAGACAAATACGTCTTTATGCCTTGGAAGGCGTCTTCACACTCCGAAGTCCACTGGAACGTCTTCGCATTCTTCGGTCCCTTCAACGTATCAAAGAATGGCAAGCATCTCTCTGCCGATTTGGACATGAACCTCCTCAAAGCTGCAATCCTACCAGTCAGACGTTGAACGTCTTTGAATGACTTAGGAGTCTTCATGTTTAAAATAGCCTGGATCTTCCCCAGATTGGCCTCAATGCCCCTTTGACTGACCAGATAACATAGGAACTTTCCCGCACCGAGACCAAAGGTGCACTTAGTTGGATTGAGTCTCAACTTGTGATGGCGGACCGTCTGAAAGCATTCTTCAAGATCATCCAAGTGCTTTTGAACAATCATGCTCTTCACTATCATGTCATCATCATACATACCCTCCATGTTCCTTCCTAAATGCTTTTGAAGACAAAGTTCATCATTCTCTCGATAAGTGGCTCCAAAGATTTATCGTGCCAAAGGTCATCTTCTTATAGGCATACACCGAACGGTGTATGATGAATGCTATCTTCGAAATGTCCTCCTTGCACATAGATATTTGATGATAACCTGAAAAAAGCATCCATAAAGCTTAGTAGTGCATACCCCAAAGTCGCATCAATAAGTTGATCAATGTGGGGTAGAGGATAGAAGTCCTTCGGACAAGCTTTGTTCAGGTCCGTGTAGTCGATGCAAATTCGCCATTTCCCGTTCTGCTTCTGCACCAACACTACATTTGCCATCCACTCTGGATAGTCAATCTCAAAGATGAAGTCAAGAGCTATCGCCTTCATGCATCTCTCATCAATGATCCTCTGTCGCTCAGTGCAAAGATCCGCCTTTTCCGCGAATCGCTTTTTGATGGATCCACATCCAACCGATGCTCGACAATCTTTCTACCGATTCCGTGCATATCTTGTGGCTCCCATGCAAAGATGTCCGCATAAAAATGAAGAAGTTCCATAAGGTTTGTTCGAGAGGTTCCGCAAAACCCAACCAATCTTCACTGCTTTTCTCTCTTCCCAAGAACCAACGTAATAACCAATGGCTCAATCGCTTTCGGAAATCGCTTTGTAAGACCCCACTATTATAAATAAAGATGAATTTTCTATAAATATTATTTTGAATATTATGGAATAAATTTGATATAATGTTATAGTTGTGGGTAATATTAATAAATTTTGCAAAAGTATGCAAGTTGTTATAAAATATTCGTTTAGGTAGGGAATATTCTTTTGTTAAGAAATATTCGTGCATAACAACTACTCAATCATTGTGGACCCCACAATGTAATTATTATTTCGATTGATCGAAAACGACAAAAATATTTTATAAAAATAACTACGGAGGTGTTACTATTTAAAATCTGTTGAACTACCCGGGTAAAAGTAATGTGATGTATGCATTGGTCGCATAAGAGCACACTAGATTGATTATTGATGCTTACGTGAGAAGTCACCACCTATGCTTTCAATTATTACTACAAGAATTGGCTGCATCATATCTCTTATATTATTGATTCAATTATTGTCACAAAGATCATCTCATAATATGTTATATTATTAATTGAGACGACAAGTTATAAATGATTAATAATTATTGAAAGATTAAAATGTGTTGATTAAAAATAAAATGATTTGTGGTAATATTTATTCAATCCTTAATGTATATAAAGAGTCTCATTATGAGACGTTTGTGGTAAGTTTGATTATTTTATGGGGGGCCCATATATGTCATCATCTAAGAGTCTCTTCAATCAATAGTAATTACCTTTGTGAATAGTATTCGTCGATAGTATTTACCTTCGTCAATAGTAATTACCTTCGTCGATAGTAATTACCTTCGTCGATAGTAATTACCTTTACCGACGTCAAACCACTTGTTTTTCACATTACAAAGCGTCAAACCACTTGTCGTTTCACATTACAAAGCGCCGAACCACTTTTTCTTTTCACATCACCACCGTCGAAGCCACTTGCCTTTTTCACATGGTAGGTCTTAAGCTAGAAATCTTCTATAAATAGAGGCCTAGTGCTTCATTATTTTCACTTAATTCATTCAAGCTTTAGAGAGAAAGTTTAGAGAGAATAAGAGAGAAGAAGAAGAGTATTTTATTACTACACTACTGCGATATTCAATCTCCTACCAAAAGTAAGGGGTGTTATTCTTTCTTATTCATAAAGAGAACTGCTATTATTCCATTGCTTATTATTCATTGGAATAACTTTGTATATGCTGGTTTACCTATACTTGGTGACATTCTTCTATTATTCATTGGAACATCACATGCTGTGCGTTTTACGGGACCGGTTCCATTCTTTATTATTATTCTCGCTGAAATATCCTCACATGCATGCGTTTTCACGCGGACCGGTTCCATTCTTTATTATTATTCGCTTGGAACATTCTCATGCATGTGTTTTACAATCGAACTTTGTTTCGTCTTTTATTATTATTCTGTTGGAACATCCTGCATGTGTGTTTTACACCGGACCGGTTTTCGTCTTTATTATTATTCTGCTTGGAACATCCTGCTGCATGCGTTTTACTGGCGGGACTGTTCCGTTATTTATTATTCTCATTGGAATAACTCGCTCATGCGGCCTATCGCATGCATGGTGATTTCTTTTGTTATTCCATTCTTTATTATACCCAATTGGTTAAAACTTTGACTTCTATACTCCATGAAATTAGTGGAATATCCTTGATATTTACGTTTCATCCAAAGATCTTTTCATGGAAATATTCTTCCGATCATTCTTGAATTTTACTCTACAAAACAAAGATCATGTTGATAATTTGACGTTAATAATTCCCCGGATAAAATAATTCTTGAACTTGTTTTATTGAATTCTTATATCATTGTCATCATCCTCATGTTTATATTATGTTGAAAGTCATCATGGCTCAGAAGTAGGCATAGATGGACTTGGTATGATTATGACTCGAGACTATTCTTGTAATCATAACCGTAATGTTACAAATGATATGATAAAAATCCTCGATTAGTAGTAGTGCATTGATGGACATGCTTGTTGGCATGATCATGACCATTAATGAATACACAACTATTCTCGGTAGTAGGTATGAATAATTGTGGTCGTGATACTAAAGAATATCCTCGGCCGTAGTGCAGGGGGGTGATTCGATGATGTGGAATATTTATTAAAGTCGAGTCTCGCATTTATAACGTGATGAAAAACTTTTAAATCATAAAAGATAGTAGATTTTATTTTCTACTTGACTCTTTTAATGGATTGCTTGTTCACCGCAGCTAAACTTGATGTTTATTATATTTTATCGGTTTAACACTGCTTTGAAGACTATTGATAAGTTATTCGCATTATCTTAGTCATAATATTTCTTCTTGGGCTAGTTGAGCTCACCTTTCTTTCACCGTTCTCTTCGTGAAATGAGAACATAGCCGGGACGAGTCGGGGAACGAGTAATGGTCCGAGGATAGCATTAGTAGTCCTCACTATTACGTGAAATAGTGTGATAATAATTGTAATGAGGACTCCTTTTGAGTTTGTATAATATCTAGTAGACAATATTTGTATTCAAACTCACGCTTTATGTCGTATTGCACGCACGGCGCTTATATTAGTAAGTTGTATTTAAATTACATACCATGTATCCGACTACCCAAGATGGGTGATGTATACCTAATTTTGGGGCGCCACACACTTCATCACCCTACTACCCGAGGCAATCACAGCATTCCTGTAGCATCGTCTGGCTAAATCCAAGTCCCCTGCTACCTCTCCAACTCCATGTGCTGTTGGGAACTTGATCTTGAAGTGAGGGATGGAAGTCATAGCTTGGAGAGCTGTCAGAGTAGGTCTACTCAGTATGGCGTTGTAGGCTGAATCTACATGCACAACATAAAATTTACATGTTATTTCTACTACTGGCGAGGAGTCATGCAAAAACCACTTGGTAGTTCAATAGTGCTCGCAACTTTGATTGGATCGTTGTTGAAGCCATATAAGGGAGCCTCCTGCCCGACCTCCATCTTTCGCCCATCAAGATGCATCCTCTGATAAGTGTGGGCATAAAGAATATCAACAGAAGACCTGTTGTCAATCATTATTCGCCTCATATCCACCGAATCCACTTGTGCTGTGATCACCAATGCTCCTTCATGGGGTTCGATGGGATCTGTAGGATAATCTGCATCATTGAAAGATATAACAGTCCCTGAAAATGGTCTATCGATTTTTGGGGGAACACCCGCCACGGACATAACTGAATCTAGGTATCACCTCCTCTTCTTCCCTACCAACTTCCCTGCTGTCCCATCGGTTATTACATCAACGACGTGCCTTGGTGGTTGATCTGGAGCAGGCTGCACGGGTGGAACCGTCTGAACAGTACGATCAACATTCTGCTGATCTTGTTGTTGGTCCCTCCCGACCACATATTGAACTAATAAACTGCTTTGAACCTTCCTATCCACAAAGTCCTTCAAATTGCAACACTCATTAGTGTCGTGACCTGCAGCTTGATGATAGCCACAATATTTTCGAACATTTTCCTGTCCCGACTTGAGAGCGTCGCGAGGTGGTTCAAAGAACGGCAGGTCCCTGATCTGATCCAATATCACCGACCTATCCGTGTTCAGTTTGGTGTAAACCTTATTCACCTTCTGAGCAGGAGCAGGTGGACGATTACTTCCCTGTCGCCATGTGTTGTTGTACTTCTTCGAGCTGCCCTCTGGCCGATCATTATACCCTCCCACCTTCTTCTGATCGCCTTCAGCCTTAGAAGTATCTGCCTCCTTTATTCGATCCGAAGAAGGACATTTCAGGCTATTCATAGCCTCCTCCACAACAATATAGCCTTCGGCTTTATCAAAAGCTTCGGCCAAACTCTTCGGATGGTGAAACATCAGCTTCTTCACCAACTTCTCCGACTTTACCAGGTCTAACCCATTCTGAAACAACCCCACAGCTTGAAGATCATTGAGGTCAGACACTTGGCCAACGACTTCTCTAAATCGCTCTACGTACAGGCCCAAAGACTCATCGAAAAACTGTCGGACTTGAGCCAAAGAACCCGTAGGCTTTCCCCTCCTTCGGTTGCTCCTAAAACGAGCATGAAACTTTTCACACAACTCGGACCATGAAGATACTGAATCTGTAGGCAAAGTCCCCATCCACTGCCTCGCATCCTTCCTCAATGTTGTAACAAACGTGTGGCACTTGGTAGCATCGGTGAAATCATAGTAATCCATCTGCCGATCGAACGCCTGACTATGGTCATAAGGGTCTCCGGACCCATCGTAAATCTCCGTGTGAGGCAACTTCTTGGTGGTGTCTGCCTTCTCCTTAAGAATATCCGAGGAAAAAGGAAACGCCTTTTTTCCCGGAGTGTCTTTCACCTGTTGAACCTCGGCTAACTGCTTCCAAAGCTCCTACAACTCCTTTACCAAGAAATCCACACCTTCTAGTTGCGAGGAGACGTCTTTCTCCTGAATAACCTTCTGCTTTTGGGCAGATCGACCCATTCCACCAGAATCCACGACCCTTGATGGACTTCTGGATCTACTTCAGTGTGTGGCCATAGTGCATAGATAATTTGTGGTTGTGATACTAATGAATACACGATTATCTTTGGCCGTAGTGCATGGATAATTTGTGGTCGTGATACTAATGAATACAAGATTATCTTTGGCCATAGTGCATGGATAATTTGTGGTCGTGATACTAATGAATACACAATTATCTTTGGCCGTAGTGCATAGATAATTTGTGGTCGTGATACTAATGAATACACGATTATCTTTGGTAGTAGTGCATGGATAATTTGTGGTCGTAATACTAATGAATACACGATTATCTTTGGTAGTAGTGCATGGATAATTTGTGGTCGTGATACTAATGAATACACGATTATCTTTGGTAGTAGTGCGTGGATAATTTGTGGTCGTGATACTAATGAATACACGATTATCTCGTGGCAGTAGTAGTGCATGGATAATTCGTGGTCGTGATACTTAATGAATACACTTGGCACCGTAGTGCGGGGATGATTCGATGATATGGATTAATTATTGAGTTGAGTCTCAAAGAATGAAATATTAATTCATGGATGAGGTAAAAGTTATCTTTGGGCAGTAGTGCATTGATAGACTTGGTATGATTATGACCAAGGATTATTCGATATAATCATGACCGTAATTGAAAACACGAATATCCTTGGCCAAGAAGGTATGGATAATTTGTGGTCGTGATACTATTAAGCCACGCCTCAAAGATTATTGGTTTTGACAGGTATATATCTTTAAATTTCAGTAGTGCAAAGATGAATTGTTAATGAATATCTTTGGCTGATTGTAAAGATTAATTTAATGTTTTCAACGATAAAGGTATTCAAGGTATCCTCACCTCTTATCATACCAGTGTATCGTACCCTAATTTCGAGGGCTAAATTCCATAAGGAGGGAGATTGTGAGACCCAGATTTTATCAAAAAGATTTAAATTTTATGAAATAATTTTTTAATATTATGGTGTGAATTTAAGATAATATTATAGTTTTGGGTAGTATTTATAAATTTTGCAAAAGTATGCAAGTGATTATATTATACACGACGCTTATATTAGTAAGTTGTATTTGAATTTATGTACCATGTAAGTGGCGACCCAAGATGGGTGGCGATATACCTAATTTTGGGGCGCCACAATTGGTATCGAGCTTAGGGATATGATCCTCAAGCTAAGATGTGAGACAAGAACTAGGAGGGAGAAACGAAATTCCTTCGCTTAGTATGACCTACCTAAGTTTATGTGGTATTTATTTGCTCTCACGAGTATAGTGATAATATGTGATATGTTATTTAACCCATGTTTTGTGGCGATTTGAAAATGACATCCGAAAATATTGAGATAAGCAATGAAGCACATAAGACCGCTTGAGTCACCTCAACCAAAAGGTAATGAGCAACAACACGATAATAATCATACCGGCAAGGCAATAACATCTAACAATGATAACCATCGTGGGAAATTATCATGCCAAGAATGGTAACCATTTCGGTGGTAATCATGGCCAAGATAATAAGAATGAACATTTCAAGAAGAGAGGTTCAACAATGACGTGAAGACGCTTAAGATCGCAGACCCGCTTCAAAGGAAGAAGAACGACCACCGGTCAGATGTTTCAAATGCGACAGAGGGACACATCCGTCTAAACCGTACGCAACAATCCAAAGCGTGTTTTAATTGCGGAAGAAGGTCACTTAGCTCGATTTTGTCGTATGGTGAAGTCAAGTCCAGTTGAGATAGTGATGCCAAAGGATGTCCCGCAAAGCAAAGCCCAGGTAGTTTAAGAGAGAGCGTTTTTTCTCGTGACGAGGAACCCGAATAAAATTATCACGGGTAAGTTAATCATAAGCTCTCAAGTAAGTCTATATCGTATTCAATACCTGGTTCTACCTATTATTTTATCTCTCTTGCTTGCTTCAACGCTTAAATTTGACTCCGGAGAAATTGGACTTTGATTTATCTGTTTAAACTTAGTTGGGAGAAACCTTCGTTACCTCCACTCGCTTATAAATCTTGTTGATTCAAATCGACACTTTCACGCTACTTCGTCAATCTTATCTCTTTGAAAATACTTGCCTTTCGATTTTAGGAATCAATTGGTTAACTACTCATCATGCTTTTCGTAAGGTTGTTAGCTTTTATATTTATAACAACCTCATATACCTAATTCAAAGTAACCAAACCCTAAAGTTAATCATCATCATATCAAGCCATAAGTAAAGAGCCTCGAACCTTTCGTTGTTGACTTCCTTGTGTGGAATGCACCGCTTTACTTTCTCAGAGGCGACATCGTGAATGAAGATGGCAAGTTTATAGGTATCATTGTGAGGTGCTATCTAGGTTAAAGGATGTAAGTCACAGGTTGGTATCAATGTGACGACTTATCCAAGTCTTGGATGAGAGTCACAGCTTTTGAATGATATTTCTATTATTAATAAATTTCTCCGACGATTCTTGAAGATTTCCTAGCCTACCTAGAGCGTGAAATCGAATTTTGTATCACCCAAAGACAAAACCCATTTCTTAAACCCTCAAATATTTCTTCAACTAAAATGAATAGCTTTACGTGGTTTATGATGAAAGTCATAATAAAAGCATTGGACTAATGAAAATCATGGGTATACGTGGTATTAGTAAGTGTTATGATGAGTTATGTTGGTTAGTATGTGAAAACATGAAAGTTTCTTAAAAATCACGAGGAGTTAAAAATCGATTTTGGTGAAAAACGTAATATGAAATTCAATTGACCAAATCTCTTATTATATTTTGAATTTTTGAGTGTGGTTAAGTCCTAGAGTTAGATCTATGAGTTACCTAACTAATCCAAGTGGAATCAATGAAAAGGTGTTGTAGATTTTTTGTGTGGACTGATTTTAGCAAAGGAGTCAAAACTTCAAAATGTCCAAAAAGCTACCGCCATGTTTTTAGAGGGATGTTTCGTCCACTTAAATTATGAAAAAATTCAGGCCTTTGGGACATAAAAGTATATGGTATAAAGAACATCGTGTCCAAAAATGAGCTCATTCTCGACTTAAAATGAGCAAGTTATGACTATTTCAATATTTAGGTTTTTCCGACAAAAATGCTATAACCGAGAGTTCTATAACTCAATGACCATGAAATTTAAACTGAGGCTCACATTAACATGTGTAAGGTCCTGCCAAGATTTGGAAATTTTGGAGTTAAACTTGAGGTAGCAAATTTCTTAAGGAATTAATTAGAAATTGATTTTTGAAAAATAGTAAATGAATTTTAAAAATTCCGAGAAAAATATATTTTCATTATGGGACTATATTATGCTAAATCCCAGAAAAGAAATATTTTTGGACTGATTTGGTATTTTTCATGAAAATAGTTTAGTTACTGAACATATGAGTTAAATATGTTATGTGAAGTAACAAAAGTTGAAAATAGAATTTTATGGCTAGAGAATCCTATATAGAGTATATGCATATTTTTTGAGGGATTTGATAATTGGTGATGATATCTTATGAGTATGGCATTTTGAATGATTAAATTTATATGGTAAAGCGTAAACAATTGAGATAAATTGTTTATAAATTTAAGAAGTGATTAAAATATTGATATAATATTAATGATATTAGATTATGAGATTATTAAGTGATTGATAACATGGGGATATTCTTGAATCTCGGATAAATTATATTATAAATGTTTAATATTTATCCTTTATCTCATTTGATTGATTCTTTATATCATTATCCTCACGTTTATATTATGTTGAAAGTCATCTCGTAGCCTCAGTAGGTGATAGATGGACTTGGTATGATTATGACAAGTGGATTGTTTCTATAATCATAACCGTAATTGAAAACACGATTATCTTTAAGCCGTAGTGCATGGATAATTTGTGGTCGTGATACTAATGAATACACGATTATCTTTGGTAGTAGTGCAATGGATAATTTGTGGTCGTGATACTAATGAATACACGATTATCTTTGGTCGTAGTAGTGCATAGATAATTTGTGATCGTGATACTAATGAATACACGATTATCTTCGGTAGTAGTGCATGGATAATTTGTGGTCGTGATACTAATGAATACACGATTATCTTTGGTCGTAGCGTATGGATAATTTGTGGTCGTGATACTAATGAATACACGATTATCTTTTCGTAGTAGTGTATGGATAATTTGTGGTCGTGATACTAATGAATACACGATTATCTTTCGCCGTAGTGCATGGATAATTTGTGGTCGTAATACTAATGAATACACGATTATCTTTCGTCAGTAGTGCATGGATAATTTGTGGTCGTGATACTAATGAATACACGATTATCTTTGGTAGTAGTGCATGGATAATTTGTGGTCGTGATACTAATGAATACACGATTATCTTCGTAGTAGTGGGATAATTTGTGGTCGTGATACTAATGAATACACGATTATCTTTGGCCGTAGAAGTACGGGATAATTTGTGGTCGTGATACTAATGAATACACGATTATCTTTGGCCGTAGTGCATGGATAATTTGTGGTCGTGATACTAATGAATACACGATTATCTTTGGTCGTAGTGTATGGATAATTTGTGGTCGTGATACTAATAAATACACGATTATCTCGTGGTAAAGTGCATGGATAATTTGTGGTCGTGATACTAATGAATATCTTCGGCCCAGTAGTGCGGGGATGATGATTCGATGATATGGATTAATTATCGAAATGAGTCTCAAAGAATGAAATATTAATTCATGGATGTGGTAAAAGTCATCTTTGGGTCAGAAGTGCATTGATAGACTTGGTATGATTACGACCAAGGATTATTCTTATAGATAATCACGATCAGATTGAAAACACGAATATCCTCGGCAAGTAGTACATGGATAATTCGTGGTCGTGATACTATTAAGTCGCTGTCTCAAAGATTATTGGTTTTACAACAGTATATCTTTAGCCCAGAAGGCAAAGATGAATTGTTAATGAATATCTTTGGTAGGATCAGAAAGATGAATTTAATGTTTTCAACGATAAAGGTATTCAAGGTATCCTCACCTCTTATCATACCAGTATCGCACTTAATTTCGAGGGCTAAATTCCATAAGGAGGGGAGATTGTGAGACCCCGATTTTATCAATAAAGATTTAAATTTTGTCGAAATAATTTTTAATATTATGGTGTGAATTTAAGATAATATTATAGTTGTGGGTAGTATTTATAAATTTTGCAAAGTATGCAAGTGGTTATATTATATTCGATTGGTCTGGGAATATTTAGGTTTAGCAGGGAAATATTCGCATAACTACTCAATCATCGGTGGACCCTACAATGTAATTATTGTTGATCGAGAAAACGACAAAAAATATTTTATTGAAATAACGCCGGAAGTTTTACCGCTGATACCGCTTGAACTACTCTCAGTAGTAAAAGTACAAAGAATACGCAGGGTCGCATAAGAAGACACCAGATTGATTATCGATGCTTATGTGAGAAGTCACTCATTTGATTCCATTATCATTTATTAATAATATGAATTATTATAATGATAATGACGCTTTTGTTTTATTCAGATTATTAACGTAATAAAATGTAAACATCTTTTATATAAAAATGTAATACTTTATTAAAGTTATTCTATAAATAGAATATATTATATTTTATTACGCATAGTGTTGCATAAGTGTTTTTTGCATAGTGTTTTCATATAAGTGTTTTGATATAGTAAAATGTTTTTATATAAATAGAATATATGATATTTTATTTAAAAGATTTTGCTTTAAATATGGACCGTCGATTAAAGTAAATCAATCTGACCGCTCATGGATTAATTACTACGCATTCTATTTTCCTATAAATAAAGCTCATTCCTTCATTATTTTCTTACGAATTCACCAAAACTGTAGAGAGAAATTATAGAGAGAAAATCTATAGAGAGAAAGAAGAAGAGTATTCTCGTACTTCACTACTTTGATATCCAAAGGTCTTTTACTAGGTAAGGGGTATTATTTGTTGTACCTGTAAGGGGTTATTATTCTTTCTTATTCATGAAGAGAACTTCGTTTATTCCATTCATTATTATTCTCGTTGAATAACCTCATAAAAGTGGCATACCCTATACATAACCTCAGATACGCCAGATACCCTATACTTGGTGAAATCCTTATATTATTCCATTCTTATTTATTCTGTTGAATAACTCAGATACGCTTAATCCCCTATACTTGGTGATCTTCTTCTCGTTATTCCATTCTTTATTATTCTATTGGAATATCCTCGTCTCGTGTGTTTTACACCTGACCGGGTTCCATTGTTTATTATTCCGCATTTATTATTCTCGTTGTAATATCCTCGTGCGTGTGTTTTACACCGACCGGTTCCATTGTTTATTATTATTCAAAGATTTATTATTCTCGGTTGATCATCCCGTCTTGCGTGAATTTCACCCGACCGTTCCGTTATTATTATTCTGGCTGAATAACTCGCCTCATGCAAGCACCGCATGCACGGTGATTTCTTTTGTTATTCCATTCTTTATTATACCCAAATGGTTAAAACTTTGACTTCTATACTCCATGAAATTAGTAGAATATTCTTGATATTTGCGCTTCATCCAAAGATCTTTCATGGAAATATTCTTCCGATCATTCTTGAATTTTACTCTACAAAACAAAGATCTTGTCGACAATTTGACGTTAATAATTCCTGGATAAAATAATTCTTGAACTTGTTTTATTGAATTATTATGTCATCATCATCATCCCTCATGTTATATTATGTTATCTTCGCTTACGCGCATAGATGAACTTAGTATGATTATGACCAGGATCATTCGGTAGATAATCACGGCTTGTTATAAATGATGTGATAAAAGTCCTCAAAGGCCGTAATGCAAAATGATGGATAGTTTTTGGTATGATTATGACCAGGGTGATTCTAAGATAGTCACGACCATCGATAATTTGATGAAAATCATCGACCGTGGTACAGTGGATGATTAGATATTGTGGTTTATTCATTAAACCGAGTCTTAGTGATAAAATTTATGAAAAACTTTTAAAACCTAAAAGATAGTAGACTTTATTTTCTACTTGACTCTTTTAATGGATTGCATATTCCACGCAGCTTAAACCGGTTGTCTATTGTATTTTATCGCTTAACATCGTTGAAGGCTAATGATAATTTATTCTCGCATTATCTTAGTCATAATATTTCTTATCGGGCTAGTTGAGCTCACCTTTTCTTTCACCGTTTCTTCGTGAAATGAGAACATATATTGGGACGAGCCTGGGAACGGAGTAATGGTCCGAGAGGATAGCATTAGTAGTCCTCACTATTCTCGTGAAATAGTGTGATAATAGTTGTAATGAGGACTCCTTTTGAGTTTGTATAATATCTAGTAGACAATATTTGTATTCAAACTCACACGCTTATGTCGATATTATACTACCTACGCTTATATTAGTAAGTTGTATTTGAATTTATGTACCATGTAAGTGGCGACCCAAGATGGGTGACGATACCTAATTTTGGGGCGCCACAACTAGGTATCGAGCTTAGGAATATGATCCTCGGCTAAGATGTGAGACAAGAACCGGGAGGGGAGAGACAGGAATTTCGCTTCGCTAGTAGATGACCTACCTAAGTTTATGTGGTATTTATTTGGTCACGTATATAGTGATAATATGTGATATGTTATTTAACCCATGTTTTGTGGCGATTTGAAAATGACATCCGAAAATATTGAGATAAGCAATGAAGCACATGAGACCATTGAGTCCAATTTCAACCAAAAGGTAATGAGCAACAACACGATAATAATCATACCTGGTGGCAACAATCATCTAACAATGATAACCATCGTGGGGAAATTATCATGCCAAGAATGGTAACCATTTCTGGTGGTAATCATGGCCAAGATAATAAGAATGAACATTTCAAGAAGAGGGGTTCAACAATGACGTGAAGACGCTCAAGATCAAAGACCCGCTTTTCAAAGGAAGAAAGAACGACCACCAAGATGTTTCAAATGCGACAGAGGGGACACATCCGTCCAAACCGTACGCAGATCCAAAGCGTGTTTTAATTGCAAGAGAAGGTCACTTTAGCTCGATTTTGTCGTATGGTGAAGTCAAGTCCAATTGAGATAGTGATGCCAAAGGATGTCCCGCATAAAGCCAAAGCCTTGAGTAGTTTAAGAGAGAGCGTTTTTTTCTCGTGACGAGAACCCGAATAAAATTATCACGGGTAAGTTAATCATAAGCTCTCATAAGTCTATATCGTATTCAATAATCGGGTTCTACCTATTATTTTATCTCTCTTGCTTATGCTCAACGCTTAAATTTGACTCCGAGAAATTGGACTTTGATTTATCTGTTTAAACTTAGTTGGGAGAAACCTTCATTACCTCCATCGCTTATAAATCTTGTTGATTCAAATCGACACTTTCACGCTACTCGTCAATCTTATCTCTTTGAAAATACTTGCCTTTGATTTTTAGGAATCAATTGGTTAACTACTCATCATGCTTTTCGTAAGGTTGTTAGCTTTTATATTTATAACAACCTCATTATACCGAATTCAAAGTAACCAAACCCTAAAGTTAATCATCATCATATCAAGCCATAAGTAAAGAGCCCCGAACCTTTCGTTGTTGACTTCCTTGTGTGGAATGCACCGCTTTTTACTTTCAGAGGCGACATCGTGAATGAAGATGGCAAGTTTATAGGTATCATTGTGAGGTGCTATCTAGGTTAAGGGATGTAAGTCACAGCTGGTATCAATGTGACGTATCTATCCAAGTCTTGGATGAGAGTCACAGCTTTTGAATGATATTTCTATTATTAATAAATTTCCCGACGTATTCTTGAAGATTTCTAGCCTACCCTAGAGCGTGAAATCGAATTTTGTATCGACCCCAAAGACAAAACCCATTTCTTAAACCCTCAAATATTTCTTCAACTAAAATGAACAGCTTTACGTGGGTTTATGATGAAAGTCATAATAAAAGCATTGGACTAATGAAAATCATGGGTATACGTGGTATTAGTAAGTGTTATGATGAGTTATGTTGGTTAGTATGTGAAAACATGAAAGTTTCTTAAAATCACGAGGAGTTAAAAATCGATTTTGGTGAAAACGAATATGAAATTCAATCGACCAAATCTCTTATTATATTTTGAATTTTTGAGTGTGGTTAAGTCCTAGAGTTAGATCTATGAGTTACCTAACTAATCCAAGTGGAATCAATGAAAAAGGTGTTGTAGATTTTTGTGTGGACTGATTTTAGCAAAGGAGTCAAAACTTCAAAATGTCCAAAAAGCTGCTTTGCCATGATTGTAAGGGATGTTTCGGCCACTTAAATTAGTGAGAAAAATTCAGGCCTTTGGGACATAAAAGTATATGGTATAAAGAACATCGTGTCCAAAAATGAGCTCATTCTCGACTTAAAATGAACAAGTTATGACCATTTCAATATTTAGGTTTTTTCGACAAAAATGCTATAACCGAGTTCTATAACTCAGATGACCATGAAATTTAAACTGAGAGCTCTCACATTAACATGTGTAAGGTCCTGCCAAGATTTGGAAATTTTGGAGTTAAACTTGAGGTAGCAAATTTCTTAAGGAATTAATTAGAAATTGATTTTTGAAAATAGTAAATGAATTTTAAAATTTCGAGAAAAATATATTTTCATTATGGGACTATATTATGCTAAATCCCAGAAAAGAAATATTTTTGGGACTGATTTGGTATTTTTCATGAAAATAGTTTAGTTACTTAACATATGAGTTAAATATGTTATGTGAAGTAACAAAGTTGAAAATAGGATTTTATGGCTAGAGAATCCTATATAGAGTATATGCATATTTTTTTGAGGGATTTGATAATTGGTGATGATATCTTATGAGTATGAAATTTTTGAATGATTAAATTATATGGTAGTAAGCGTAAACAATTGAGATAAATTGTTTATAAATTTAAGAAGTGATTAAAATATTGTTATAATATTAATGATATTAGATTATGAGATTATTAAGTGATTGATAACATGGGGATATTCTTGAATCTCGGATAAATTATATTATAAATGTTTAATATTTATCCTTTATCTCATTTGATTGATTCTTTATATCATTATCCTCACGTTTATATTATGTTGAAAGTCATCTCGTATTCAGTAGTGCATAGATGGACTTGGTATGATTATGACAAGGGATTGTTCAATATAATCATAATCGTAATTGAAAACACGATTATCTTTGGCCGTAGTACATGGATAATTTGTGGTCGTGATACTACTAATGAATACACGATTATCTTCGGTAGTAGTGCGTGGATAATTTGTGGTCGTGATACTAATGAATACACGATTATCTTTGGTAGTAGTGCATAGATAATTTGTGGTCGTGATACTAATGAATACACGATTATCTTTGGTAGTAGTGCATGGATAATTTGGTGGTCGTGATACTAATGAATACACGATTATCTTTGGTAGTAGTATGGATAATTTGTGGTCGTGATACTAATGAATACATGATTATCTTTGTCAGTAGTGCATGGATAATTTGTGGTCGTGATACTAATGAATACACGATTATCTTCGTAGTAGTGTATGGATAATTTGTGGTCGTAATACTAATGAATACACGATTATCTTCGCCGTAGTAGTGCATGGATAATTTGTGGTCGTGATACTAATGAATACACGATTATCTTTGGTAGTAGTATGGATAATTTGTGGTCGTGATACTAATGAATACACGATTATCTTTGGTAGTAGTGCATGGATAATTTGTGGTCGTGATACTAATGAATACACGATTATCTTTGGTAGTAGTATGGATAATTTATGGTCGTGATACTAATGAATACACGATTATCTTTCGCCGTAGTGAATGGATAATTTGTGGTCGCGATACTAATGAATACACGATTATCTCGTGTAGTAGTAATGGATAATTCGTGGTCGTGATACTAATGAATATCTTCGGCCAGTAGTGCGTGGATGATTCGATGATATGGATTAATTATCGAAATGAGTCTCAAAGAATGAAATATTAATTCATGGATGTAAAAAAGTCATCTTTGGTCAGAGTGCATTGATAGACTTGGTATGATTATGACCCAAGGATTATTCGGTATAATCATGACCAGAATTGAAAACACGAATATCCTCGGCCAAGAGGTGCATGGATAATTCATGGTCGTGATACTATTAAGCCGCTGGCTCAAAGATATTGGTTTTATGCTTGTATATCTTTTTAGCTCAGAAGGCAAAAAGATGAATTGTTAATGAATATCTTCGCCGGATCAGTAAAGATGAATTTAATGTTTTCAACGATAAAGGTATTCAAGGTATCCTCACCTCTTATCATACCAGTATCGCACTTCTAATTTCGAGGGCTTAAATTCCATAAGAGGGGAGATCAGGAGACCCCGATTTTATCAATAAAGATTTAAATTTTGTCGAAATAATTTTTAATATTATGGTGTGAATTTAAGATAATATTATAGTTGTGGGTAGTATTTATAAATTTTGCAAAGTATGCAAGTGATTATATTATATTCGATTGGCTCTGGGAATATTCTGGTTTAGCAGGAATATTCGCATAACTACTCAATCATCAGTGGACCTTCAACAATGAATTATTGTTGGATTGAGAAAACGACAAAAATATATTTTATCAAAATAACTACGGAAGTTTTACCGTTGATACCGTTGAACTACTTCGGTAGTAAAAGTACACAAGAATACGTGTGGTTGCATATAAGAAGCATTACCTGTGATTGATTATCGATGCTTATGTGAGAAGTCACTCGGTTTGATTCCATTATTGTCGATTAATAATATGAATTATTATAATGATAATGACGCTTTTGTTTTATTCAGATTATTAACGTAATAAAATGTAAACATCTTTTATATAAAATGTAATACTTTATTAAAGTTATTCTATAAATAGAATATATTATATTTTATTACGCATAGTGTTGCGTAGTGTTTTGCATAGTATTGCATAAAGGTTTTGCATAGTAAAATGTTTTTATATAAATAGAATATATGATATTTTATTTAAAAGATTTTGCTTTAAATATGGACCGTCGATTAAAGTAAATCAATCTGGACCCTTCATGGATTAATTACTATGCATTCTATTTTCCTATAAATAAAGCTCATTCCTTCATTATTTTCTTACGAATTCAATAAACTCTGAGAGAGAAATTATAGAGAAAATCTATAGAGAGAAAGAAGAAGAAGAGTATTCTGCATTTCACTACTTTGATATCCAATGTGAGACCCCATTTTATCAATAAAGATTTAAATTTTGTCGAAATAATTTTTAATATTATGGTGTGAATTAAAGATAATATTATAGATGTGGATAGTATTTATAAATTTTGTAAAGTATGCAAGTGGTTATATTATATAAAATTGGTTCTGGGAATATTCGATTTAGCAGGGAATATTCGCATAACTACTCAATCATTGGTGGACCCCACAAATGTAATTATTGTCGGATTGAGAAAACGACAAAAATATTTTATTGAAATAACGGCGAAGTTTTCACCGTTGATATTGTTGAACTACTCTTGTAGTAAAAGTAAAAAGAATACGATGTCGTGTGGTTGCGTAGAAGTAGACACCAGATTGATTATCGATGCTTATGTGAGAAGTCACTCAGTTTGATTCCATTATCATCGATTAATAATATGAATTATTATAATGATAATGACGTTTTGTTTTATTCAGTATTATTAACGTAATAAAATGTAAACATCTTTTTATATAAAATAGAATACTTTATTAAAGTTATTCTATAAATAGAATATATTATATTTTATTACGATAGTGTTGCATAGTGTTTTGCGTAGTGTTTTGCATAAGAGTATTGCATAGTGTTTGCATAGTAAAATGTTTTTATATAAATAGAATATATTATATTTTATTTAAAAGATTTTTCTTTAAATATGGACCGTCGATTAAAGTAAATCAATCTGACCGCTTCATGGATTAGTTACTATGCATTCCATTTTCCTATAAATAGAAGCTCATTCCTTCATTATTTTCTTTTAATTCATTGAAACTCTGTAGAGAGAAAATTATAGAGAGAAGCTTTATGAGAGAAAATTATAGAAAGAAGAAGAGTATTCTGCTACTTCACTACTTATATATTCGCCTCTTTTACTGTTAGGGTGTTATTCTTTCTTCTTGAAGAGAACTTCATTATTCCATTCATTATTATTCTGTTGGAATAACTCGTAAAAGTGGCATACCCTATACATAACCTCAGATACGCTGGATACCCTATACTTGGTGAAATCCTTATGTTATTCCATTCGCTTATTATTCTCGCTTGGAATAACTCAGATACGCTGATTTACCCTATACTTGGTGACATTCTTCTATTATTCGGTTGGAACATCCTGTGCATGTGTTTTACACCGACCGGTTCCGCTTTTTATTATTCTGCTGGAACATCCTGTCGTATGTGTTTTACACCCGACTCGGTTCGTCTTTTTATCATTCTGCGCTGAATATCCTATCTCGTGTGTTTTACACCGATCCGGTTCCATCTTTATTATTCTCATTGAACATCCTCGCTTGCAGAATTTCACCGACCGGTTCCGTTATTATTATTCATTGAATAACTTTATCTGCATAAGGCACCGCATGCACGGTGATTTCTTTTGTTATTCCATTCTTTATTATACCCAAATTGGTTAAATCTTTGACTTCTATACTCCATGAAATTAGTAGAATATCCTCGATATTTGCGTTTCATCTAAAGATCTTTTCATGGAAATATTCTTCCGATCATTCTTGAATTTTACTCTACTGGCTTGAAAGATCGTATCGACAATTTGGACGTTAATAATTCATGGATTAAATAATTCTTGAACTTGTTTTATTGAATTACTATGTCATTGTCATCATCCTCATGTTATATTATGTTATCTTTTTTGCTTACGTGCATAGATGAACTTAGTATGATTATGACCGTGGATCATTCTAAGATAATCACGACTTGATATAAATGATGTGACAAAAGTCCTCGATGGCACTGCAATGCGATGATGGATAGTTTTTGGTATGATTATGACTGTGGGTGATTCTAGGTATAGTCATGACCATTGATAATTTGATGAAAATCCTTGACCGTGTAGTACGTGGATGATTAGATGTGGTGGTTTATTATTGTCGAGTCTCAAATATAAAAATTGATGAAAACCTTTTAAAACCTAAAAGATAGTAGACTTTTATTCTCTACTTGACTCTTTAATGGATCGCTTATTCCGCTGCAGCTTAAACCGGGTTGTCTATCAGATTTTATCGCTTTAACATCATTGAAGGCTAATGATAATTTATTCTCGCATTATCTTAGTCATAATATTTCACCGTTTCTCTGTGAAATGAAAACATAAATGGGACGAGTCGGGAACGAAGTAATGGTCCGTAGGATAAGATTAGTAGTCCTCACTATTCGTGAAATAGTGTGATAATAGTTGTAATGAAGACTCCTTTTGAGTTTGTATAATATCTAGTAGACAATATTTGTATTCAAACTCACGCTTTATGTCATATTGTACACGGCGCTTAGGTTAGTAAGTTGTATTTGAATTTATGTACCATGTAAGTGGCGACCCAAGATGGGTGACGATACCTAATTTTGGGGGCGCCACATCCGGTGTCTTTTACTAGAAGGGGTATTATTTGTTGTACTGTAAGGGTGTTATTATTTCTTATTCATGAAGAGAACTTATGTTATTCCATTCATTATTATTCTGTTGAATAACTCAAAAGTGGCATACCCTATACATAACCTCGTATATGCCAGATACCCTATACTTGGTGAAATCCTTATATTATTCCATTCTTATTTATTCTCATTGAATAACTCAGATACGCTGAATCCCTATACTTGGTGATCTTCTTCATTATTCCATTCTTTATTATTCTATTGGAATATCCTGCTCGTGTGTTTTACACCTTTGACCAGTTCCATTGTTTATTATTCCGCATTTATTATTCTCGTTGGAATATCCTCGCATCGTGTGTTTTACAATTTTAACTCGGTTCCATTGTTTATTATTATTCAAAGATTTATTATTCTGGTTGGATCATCCTGCTTGGTGAATTTCACACCCGACTTCGTTCGATTATTATTATTATTCCGTTGAATAACTCGCATCACGCCAAGTCTGCATTTACGGTGATTCCTTTGTTATTCCATTCTTTATTATACCAAATTGGTTAAAACTTTGACTTCTATACTATATGAAATTAGTAGAATATTCTTGATATTTGCGTTTCATCCAGTATCTTTTCATGGAAATATTCTTCTGATCATTCTTGAATTTTACTCTACAAAACAGTATCTTGTTGACAATTTGGACGTTATTAATTCCTGGATAAAATAATTCTTGAACTTGTTTTATTGAATTATTATGTCATTGTCATCATCCTCATGTTATAATATGTTATCTTTGGCTTACGTGCATAGATGAACTTAGTATGATTATGACTGTGGATCATTCTTGATAATCACGGCTTGTTATAAATGATGTGATAAAAGTCCTCAGTGGCCTGTAATGCAGTGATGGATAGTTTTTGGTATGATTATGACCAGGGGTGATTCGGTATAGTCATGACCATTGATAATTTGATGAAAATCCTTGACCGTGGTAGATGGGGGATGATTAGATATTGTGGTTTATTCATTAAACTGAGTCTTAGTGATATAAATTTATGAAAACCTTTTAAAACCTAAAAGATAGTAGACTTTATTTTCTACTTGACTTTTTTAATGGATTGCATATATTCACTGCAGCTTAAAACCGGTTGTCTATTGTATTTTATCGCTTTAACATCACAAGGCTAATGATAATTTATTCTGCATTATCTTAGTCATAATATTTCTTCTTTGGGCTAGTTGAGCTCACCTTTCTTTCACCGTTCTCTTCGTGAAATGAGAACATAAATTTTACGAGCCTCGGGAACTTGAGAATGGTCCGAGGATAAAGATTAGTAGTCCTCACTATTCTGCGTGAAATAGTGTGATATATAGTTGTAATGAGGACTCCTTTTGAGTTTGTATAATATCTAGTAGACAATATTTGTATTCAAACTCACGCTTTATGTCAGATTGTACGATGCTTATATTAGTAAGTTGTATTTGAATTTATGTACCATGTAAGTGGCGACCCAAGATGGGTGACGTATACCTAATTTTGGGGGCGTCACAAGCAAACACCAACCTCCGTCTGGCTCCACCATGAGCTCTTGAACGAGAACCCTTGGAAACACGTTTGGAAGCAGTGCTCTCACTCTCATGAGCACTCTTTGAAGGACCCAGACGATCCTTGACAGAAATATGTTGGACAGATGAGCTTACAACCTTCAGCTGTCCTTCCGGTGTATCTGCTCTACTCCTCACCATCTTTTCCGACGTAGAACAAATGAAAGTTGTGATTGAAAATTACAAGACACTAGAACACAGCCCTCCTTCTAGCGCCAATATTAACGTCAAGATCTTCTGCCACGTCCCAATCACGTAAGACGTCCTGATCCTGCACACTAAACACAGTCAACACCAAAAGCTTGACGGCTTCGATTGGTCGGGATAGCTCAAAGCGTGAGATTCGACATGCGCGATCACAAGGGTTAACAATGGAGGATAATAAAATATAGTGTATTGAGAGAGAAAAAGTTATCAGTTACCTTTTACTTGAAGACTTTTTCACATGTTATACTCTCGCATCTGGGCCGGCCATCGTACCACCTACTATCGTTAGACACAGCCCCCCACTCCTCCATGATCTCTGCCGACTGCATGCAGGTAGGGGTGTTCAAAAAATTTGGTTTTTCGGTTTTTTATCGAACTGGTTTGTACCGAAACCTGCGGTACCGGTTTTTTTCAGTACCGATTTTTTCGATATCGATTTTTCGATTTTTTTATAATTTTCGGTACCGATTGCGGTAATAAATTTTTTGAATTCGATAAAAATCGAAATACCCAAAAAAAACCGAATGATGTCTGCTAGACTGCTACTTTTAATGATGTCTGACAAATCCATTTATTGATAATTCATTTCTAATATGATTTAACAATAAACATGCGATATATCTGCATATATATCAATAGACTGTAGATCTGCTGTAATTCGAAAGGTAGTTGACTAGTTGTGGGAAGTGTGATAAACAAGATTACAAGAATATATCTGCATATATATCTGCCACATGCTCTTGGTAAAACCCACTAATAGACAAAGAAGCAATACCTAATAACAAAGGAACAGAATAGGAAATACAATCTCAAATTTTATTGGACCTTTATTTGCCTTTCACTAAACTGCATTTTAATATTATGCTTGATAATAAGATTTTTAGACATAGATAATGTTTTCTATCTTTATTTTTATTTTTGCTTTTCTATTCATTTTCTTTCACCTGCAGTGTTCAAGTTCCAACTTGGACCCACTCCCAAGCAAACTGGAGTGGAAATAACTTGTATAAATTGTATAATGATTTCTTTTTCTTAGTTTTAAAAAAAAATGTTAATATATTAAAAAAATTTATTTAATTATTATTATTTATTAATAATTACATATATCATCATGCATGCATGATAACTGAAAATCGAACCAAAAAAAATCAAGATCTGAATTTGTAATTGAACCTAATTCGATACCTTGGCTTTGGTTCTTATTTTTACTGAAATTTGATTCAATCTTGGGTTCGATTTTTTACCGATGAGCACCCCTACATGCAGTATGTCACCTTTTTCCCTCAGACCGCTTATACCGCTGGCTTACTAATTATAATCCCATCCACATTAATGATCCGCAGACTTTTTCATTAACGTACTTTTTTTTTTCATCATTACAAGTCAAAGATGGAAATATTAAGATATCTAATGGGTCAATCCACCGATCCGACCCGATCTTATAAAGACTTAACATAAATAAGATAATGACTAGACCCAACAACTTTAGGACCCAATAGAGAAGATCCAGTGGATTAACCAAATAAGTAGGCCCAATCCATTCGACCCAATAGAAGAAATATCATGACTCAACAGGTTATGTCATTATAACTTCACTTCTGTAAACGTTTCGATCGCCCCTTGGAAAATCCCAAGTTTTCTTCTTTGACGGTAGGGGTGATCAAAAATTTCGGTTTTTTCAGTTTTTTTTTGAATCGGTTGGTACCGAAACCGGCGGTACCGGTTTTTTCCGATACCGATTTTTCAATTTTTTTATATTTTTTGATTTCGATAGCGGTTCTGATATTTTAGAATTCGGTAAGAATCAAAATACCCAAAAAAAACCGAAATGTATTCACTTAATCACTACGTCTTTACCTCTTTTAGTACTTTAAGTCTTTAACAGTTAAACTATCTTTTTTATTTATTAACTTTACTCTTTAGTCTTCAGCAGTTCTGAGTTATTCACTCTCTCTCCTAGTCTCGTTTCTTCTTCAGTCCTCTCGTTTCTACACTCCGTCACTCCGTTCTTCACCTTCTCCTCCATTAAAGGCTAAAGCTCACCCTGCGACGTGCGACCTGAGTGAGCGTGACTGCGTCCCTGCCGCCTGCCGGCCTGCCGGCCTGCCCTCTCTCAACACGCAACACACAACACTCCTGCTGAGTCGCCGACGGTAAGTTGAGATTTGAGATTTCTGATTTCTGCACTCTGAGATCTGAGATCTGTATACTAGTAATTTTTTTTGTATATGTAATTTTTTTGTATGTATCTGATTTTTGATAGGTTTTTTTGGAAATAGGAGTATGATTTTTTTTTTGATTCAGGTATCTGTATGATTTTTGTATGTGTATGTGTTTTTTATTTTTTTTTGTATGTGTATGATTTTTTCTCTGATGTATTTTAGATATCTGATGACTGATTAGATATCTGATTTTTTTTTTTGATTTTGATTTTAGTTTTTTTCTCTGTATGTGACTCTGTATGATTTTTGTATGTGTATGTGTTTTTTTTTTTTTTGTATGTGTCTGATTTTTGGTGCAAGTACTTCACAATGAACATCTTGTTCCGATGCCTGTAAGCTTTCTTTGACTAATAGTTGAATATGGAGTAAAGTTTCTTCTAGTTTCTGATTTAAATTATCGTTCTTTGACTATTATGTATAGATATATATTGATAATCAGTTTCAAATATAGTCATGTTCACACAACCAAAGAGAATGATATGTGAGAAGAGAAAAATTTAGAAATTATAGGAAGCCAACCCCTGTTAGAGATGTGTGTTTCATTGTTTTTGTCTACAGTTCGGGGAATATTATTGTCCTTTCCTAATCCTTGGTTTGTTTTCATGAGATTTGGTAGCTCAGGAAATTTCAACTTTTGTGTCATCCCTTGTTAAATGTTTTAATTTTACCTTTTGGGTTAGTACATGTTAAGCTTTACATTCTCTCTATGAACATGGTTGCAGCAATTCTAACCTCTGTCCATTTGAAGTTTTCAAGGTATGAATTTGTATCTAGGCAGAAATTAGTTTTAGAAGTGATTGCTTTCTCTTGTTGAAGTTTTATCTCCCCTTTTTTCCAGGAAAGAATAGCTGCCCCTCATCTGAAGCATGACTACAATACAGTTTGCAATATAAAGCCGGAACCATCACAGCACAAGTTGCTAACCTCTAAGTTCACACAAATGTTCACCTGGCTCTTCTCGCCAAGAATGATGATACACAGTCGCAGAAAGTTGACCTATAGTTTGTTCCGAGCAGAGGAGAAAATCTGACGTTTACCATTTGTCTTTTTTGCAATGAGGTTGTCATTAACTTAGTTTTAGCCATGAACGCGTGCTCTTTACTGGCATGTTGTATTATCTAATACATGCAACCAAAGTTTTGTCACAAATGGTTCAAGTTATATGAACAGATCTAGAAACTCTAACCAAAGCGTAGCTGAGGTAGGAATTGTTCATTCAACTTCTGTGCCTTGTATGCTTTATGAATATAAGAATTTTATATCCTTTATTCAGATGGTTTAGTGGCTTTACAATATCATAAATCTATGTATCCTCTGTTCCTGACCTCTTTTAGTTGATTCTATGAAACATTACTTGAAAAGTGGTTCATATTTTCATGTTTTAGCTCATTTCATTCCCTTGTATGAATCCAGATGTCATAAATCCTTTAAGCATTTTTGTCAGTCATGATATATTACAAAAATCTCTTCCTACAGTCCAGGCCAACTTATACCAATCATTATCCAGAAGTGGGGGTTTCAATACAACAAGCAAGCATGTAGCACAGCTCAGATGCAGACCTCGCATCCTTTGACGAAACACAGGAACCCAAAACAACTGTAAATCTATTTTTATTGAAATATGGTTTCTATACACAAATGGAAAGAATGCCGCGATGGGTTAAAAATTCGCTTCAATTTCTCTACAAAAGATGCAAAATGAATATCATGTTATTGTTCCAAAATAACATCACCAACAACTCCCATTAACAAATCTACTTTATCTGAAACTCCCAACAATAAAGCATCACCAACAACTCCCATTAACAAATCATCAATAACAAGCAGCCAACAGTAAACAAGCAAGTAAGTAACCAACAACAAGCCAACAGTAAACAAGCCAACGCCCAACAGTACACAAGCCTTAGTTTTAATTGACATAACAAGCAGCCAAGCCAACTACAGTCTACAAGTCATATATAAATTGTATATGATTTCTTTTTCTTAGATTTAAAAAAAATGTTAATATATTAAAAAAAATTATTTAATTATTATTATTTATTAATAATTACATATATCATCATGCATACGGTATAACCGAAAACCGAACCGAAAAACCGAATTTGTACCGAACCGGTACCGAAACCGGTAATTTGGTACCGGTTTCGGTTCTTGATTTTTCGGTAATTCCGGTTCGGTACCGGTTCGGTTTTTTACCGATGAACACCCCTATTTGACGGGCGTTATGGGAAGGAAACCTGGGAGATCCATGCTTACAACTTTGGAACCTATTACAATGGAAAAAATGACTTGATGATTCAAAGTGTAGCAGTGCACACAGATCATAATTGCAGCTGTTGGCCTGTGGTGGATGAGTTGCTTGCTTATCAGGAGAGTGGAAGTACTGGCAAAATCCTATGGAGGTATTTTATGCTTTTCAACTCCTTAATTCTCCATTAATTGATTGAAATCATTAAGCATCAACTTTCCAGCGTTGGCTTATTATTCTGTTTTAGGATGATCATAATTTTCCTTCTTAGAGGCACAGAGGAATGGGAAATAAGAAAATTAATTAGAAAACAAAAAAGTAGGTTAGTCAAAATTTATGATTTGTCTAAGGTATTTATTTAACCCTTACTGGGATTCTTACACAAGGCTGTTAGGCTCGTTATAAATATATCCATCAGGACCATGCATCATGATATTTCAACTAACTATGTTTGATTATGTTGGTCAATGTAAATTGCAGATTATATGGTGAGGAACGGTGGGTTTGAGATTGGACCAGCATTTCTCAGGAGCTCTTCCGAGGGGATTTTACTACATGAAGAGCAAGGAATACTAGATGAAGAATCTCAAAGCGTGTTAGATCTCCATTGGAAGAATGGAGTAAAGCGTGTTAGATCTCCAAGAGGAGAAGCAGCAATCGAACTGCTTTCCAATTCTGCAGTCGTAACCAATCAATATCTATGCGTTGGATTTTATGATTGGTGATGCCAAAGACTCGTGCATAGGAGATTTTTTAGTGTATGTTCAAGCAGGAATGAATTTCACCATGCACAGCAATGGCCTTGGATCAGCTCAGAAACATTCTATCACATTCAAGGCAGAATCCGCCAAAATATCCATCAGTTTTGGTACCTTCAACGAGATCCAAACTAGTGATCGTCTTTTGTATGGCCCTGTGATTGACAGCATCAAACTAATTAGTTTCTCCCATCGGTTGGGAGGGGATCTACAAAATAAACTTCTGCTCTCCTGTTTGATTTTCATATTATTAATTGTTTGATAATCTACATAAAGATTATTGTCATTGTTCCATATCTAACATACATATGTAATATGTTGGGGGATATTTCGGCTCACACAAATATAAATACAAGTACACTATTCTATGAGATCTTGAATACCAAATTTCAAGTTTCCATCTTCAAATATTTCTTTCACCCATCTATCTCTATTCTCTCTTCTTCCCAACCAAATTAGTCTTATGTTATAATTATCCATATTAACTTTATTATTATTAACCACCAAGTACTTATTTTCTTTTAAAAATACTTTCATTATATTATTAAAAATTAGACATATTAGGCCAAGCTTACTTTTTTTTTTTTTTAAGAAAAGGAATTTTATTTAATTTATTATTTTTATATGTTATATATAAAGAAAGGTTCACCTTTTTGCATACATGTGAGGAGAGGTGGGGTTCTGCATCAAGTTTTCGAGTTCACTTAAAATCTACACTGTCATTAAGGCACAGAAAACGAAAGCAAAGCAGGCTCGGCTTTGATTTTGTCTTATTCGACTAAAAGTTTGAATCGAACTCGATTCAAAATATAAATGAGTCAAATATGAACACATTTTAAAATTCAATAAATTACTCGAATCTACTCAAATTATAATTTTTTATTGATACTCGGATCATATTCGTTGGAAAAGTTCAAACTGTTCGGGCTCGATTCGAAATCGTGCTCGATTCGGAATCGTGCTCGACTCGGTAGCTAAATGAGCCTTAATTAAACCTTATTTTGTACTCGATAAATTTTGTGAACCAAATCTGAGTAACTCAATACTCAGATCGATTCGGTTCGTTTACACTCTTAACTGTTGCAATGTATTTGTGAGTTTAAAATTGATGGAAAAATAACAAATGAAATGAAAGTTATAATTTTTTTAATTAATTTTTATTGTTTGTTATTTTTAAGAGAGAAAAAAAACAGATAAACATGTAGTGTTGGTTACTTTTCTAACTAAAATTTAATTTAAATAAAAAAATTTAATCATCTGTTTATAAACACAACAAAATGTAATATTTACTCCCTTCCAATTTCATTTGTCCATATTTTAAAATATACACTTATTAATATTTTATTTTTTTTAAATTACTCATACTAACTACTCTGTTATCATTTTATTTTTAAAAATTAATCTCCTAATTTTTTTGGAATAATAAAACTGATGGGAGAGAGGAAAAATGAGTGTGATTGTATTTTTTAATGTTAAAATAATTATAGTGTTATGTTTTTCAATTTATATCATGTTATTTTCAATAAAATATTTTTAATAAAATTAATATTAAAAAATTAAGGTTAACAAATAATATTAAAGTAGAAAGAGGACACATAGTAAAATAAAGTTAGATAAATTAAAAAAAAATCGAGACAAAGAAACTTTGATGGAGGGAGTAAAATAGTAAATGGGTAAAGATACCATTTATTTTTTAAACAAGAAAACTTTATAATTTTTAACTGTCAAATATTCCATATTTTGTTTGAATTATGCTAGAGATACAAATTATTCTATAAATATTTTACAAAATATTGATGTGACATACTCCATCTCAAAAGATATCATGCAAAAAGACTATATTAAACAATTTATTAATTAATACGTCGAGTTTGAAAGATGCTTTACGTCAAGAGTTTATAAAATATTTATAAAATAATTTATGTACGTAATATTACTCATTTTGTTTACTATTCTGTCAGGCTCCAAAACCCAATCAGTAAACC
This sequence comes from Panax quinquefolius, assembly GCA_020205615.1. Taxonomy (NCBI): domain Eukaryota; kingdom Viridiplantae; phylum Streptophyta; class Magnoliopsida; order Apiales; family Araliaceae; genus Panax; species Panax quinquefolius. The sequence continues at coordinate 1,156,300 of CM035173.1, read as the reverse complement.
CCTTCCTTGTTGGTTGCCTCTGTTGTTTTACAAAAACCCTAGCCTGATCAAAAGACTTAACTATCTGGAGAAAATGGATCCTTCTACAAACGAACTTGAACGGCTGATGCTATTCGAGCACGCTCGTGTTACTGCTGAAACCAATTACACCAAGAACCCTAACGACGCTGATGTTAGTTCCAGTTCTTCACCTCTCAATTTCTTTCACCTATGTCAATATCCATATATATATATATATATATATATATATATACCACTTTAGTTAGGATTCATCTTTTAACCTATTCAAGTTATTTTCTTGATCCAATCTATCTGTTTGTGTTTGCTGCTCTGGCTTTTAATACTTACCTTTAGACTGTAATAAGATATTTTATGATTTTTATTGAAGCCACTGATAAGCATTGTCTGGGTTATACTTGGACATTTGAATTTATATTTTGTTAGTAACTTCTAGCTTCTGGTTGTTATGTGATATTTAAGCCTGAGAATAAATGTGAATCATCTTATGTAGAATCTAACCAAATGGGGAGGAGCATTACTTGAATTATCTCAATTTGGAGGTATCAATGAATCGAAGAACATGCTTAGAGGTATTATTTAACTGTTTTTTTTTGTATGAATTCCTTGGAATGTTATTTTTTGGACATTTATCATTGTTTGTTTAATTTGTTGAGTGAATGTTTGGTGGATTATGAACCAATTTATTTAGATGCTGTTTTGAAGCTGGAGGAGGCATTAGAAATCAATCCAAGCAAGCATGATGCTATGTGGTGTCTAGGGAATGCATACACTTCTCAGGCCTTTCTGACTCCTGACCTGAATGAAGCACAGAGTTATTTTGAGAAGGCATCTGAATTTTTCCAGAAAGCAGTAGATGAGGTACTTCTTTTTCTTAGTTATTTTTTAAATTTGTAATACATTAACTCTTGTTTATCATTATGCGCTAGAGCCTGACTGAACTTTACGGTTTATACGTTACTCTTCTAGAGTCCAGGGAATGAGCTGTATCTGAAGTCCTTGGAAGCCACTGCCAAGGTATTGTTGTCAGTCCTTTGGCCTATTCTATACTCATTTTTGTTATATTTGGTTTGTTCCCTACGGAAATTGGAGGTCCATCTAATTGGGTGTGGGGGGTTAATTAACTACGTAAACTACTCATATTGAATTGTAATTTTCCCTACTTTGGATGGGAAGTGTTATATTTACAAGCCAAAGAACCTTTTCTTGTCAGATGACCATAAATCGTGGAGGGAGGAGCTTAAAGGAGAGGTCGGGCTTTTGGTTTTGAAGGAAGAGGTTAGTTGGAGACAGAAATCTAGAGTTTTCTGGTTGTGGGATGACTTCCACGGCTTGGCCAATGCCCATCGACGGGCCAATCATATTGGTCAGATTGTAAGTAATGGACATCAGTGTAGGGACAATGTAGAGGTTCAATAGGAGATTCCAAAGTTTATGAGGATTAGTTTGAAAAGAGAGAGAGAGAGCAATGTGGTCCTACTGTAGTGATAATCTCCTTCTCGATGCCTTTTCGAAAAAGGTTGCTGTGGTGATAATCTCCTTCGCCTGCTTTAATGTGAATTTTTCGTTGAGCTCCATTACATGTTTTGCTTGCTTAAAGGTTGGGATGTTATGGAGTCTTGATGTGTTGGAATATGACTCGGGGGTTGGGTATACATAACTGAGATAGAGTAGCTTTTTCATAACTTTTACACTCCAGGTAGAGCAAGGTTGGTGTGCAAGTAATTTTCAATCATGGAAAGGATGAAGGTTTTGCGGATAAGAGAGGGGGCTCGAAAAAGGGGATTATGAGTGCTGACTTTCCATATGGTTTGACTCACATTGGCTACTGCATATTGATTAAAATAGGTAGCAAATTTGAAATCATGTTGAGGTTAATTCCTTGAGTTTCACTAGCTTAGTTCAGGTTAAATGTTCTGGGTGATATTAGGTGGCCAAAGTTACTGCTGTCACTTGTTATTGATGTAATGAAAATCAATTCGAGGAACCAATTTGTGGAAATATTTTACTTGACAAAAGTTGGTCAAGGTTTCACCCTTAGTACGTCTGAATCTCTAATTTTTACAAAATATATATTTTTTGGATATCGAAATTTACTCTTTATTAAACTATTACTTAAGTCCTTTTAAATTTCATCTCTTAGGCACCAGAGTTACGCATGGAGCTCCACAAGCACGGCTTTGGTCAACAGGCTATGGGTGGAGGACCTTCTACTACTTCAAATACAAAGGTTTGATACTTAAAATGTTCATTTTCTGTTTGGGACGGTAGTAACAGTAGTATCTTCAAGGAAGCATCCTATTTCAATTAGATGGCTTGCTAAAGGATTAACTAGCTCATGTTGGGTTTTCATGTTTTTGTGGGTTGGCTGGGAACAGAATATAGCTTTCTTTTTTATGGGAACAATAGCATCTTCAAGGATAGCGTCCTGCTTTACTTATTTAGTTCTACTTTAAAGGACTAGTGAGGTCATGATGGGTTTTTTCATGTTTGGATGGGTTTACTGGAAAACAATGGTAGTTTTTTCCTTTGTAGCATTATTTTTCGTATACCTGTATTTTCCTCCTTGACCTTTTTCTCTTTTTCCATTTGTAGATAGGGCTCTTCCAAAATATGTATCATTTTATGCCCACATGTCCATTTCTTTGGGAGTTTCATCATCATAGTTTTTCATTAAGTTGTAGTTGTCTGTGAATTGTTTTTTTCCATGGCCAATAGAAAACTTTACAGTTACTTACCAAAAATAAAAAATAAAAAATAAAAAATTTACAGTTTTAATATAGATTTAAGCTAACAATAGTTTGTAAGATGTATATTTCCTGATGAAGTGATTGGTTTTGTTCCAGAGCTCCAAAAAGAAGGTGACCAGTGATCTAAAGTACGATATATTTGGGTGGATAATCCTTGCTGTTGGACTTGTGGCATGGGTTGGAATGGCCAAATCTCATGTTCCTCCACCCCCTCCAAGATAAGAAAAAAAAACCCATTATTTTTCTTTCAAAAAATATGGGTTGAAACCATATTTTGCTATTGGACTCGTTATTGACAGCAGGTGTAGCAGCTATAAGACAAATATCATTACTTTGCTGCTAGATTAGTTTGGAAGAAATTTATGATGTAATATATAATCCTCTTGCAAGACCTATCTATTTGCCATGCCCTGCATGGTATTTAAATTTTCATTTGTTTTAAAGGATTTCATGTTTGTCCTTTTTCTGCTACCCCTTGGAGAGCTTAATGTAGAAGTTTTACAGTCTCGCTTTCAGTTTGTAAAGTGTCATGTTAAAATATTTAATATTAATATGTTGCAGGTGTCTCTTGGATGGTTAGGTTAGTTGTTGGTGTCCAAAAATGTATCAAATGTCTGTGTAATAGTTGATATGAACCTTTAAACACTGTTAGTCATCTGAAATTTGAAAACTTTTGAAAATCCATGTCTTGTATATGGATCAAGTCGAAAACAATTTTTTTTTATGTTTAGCCTCTTTGAAAGCTAAGGCCTAAGCATGTACAAAAACTTCTGATGCACATAGCATCAAAGCATTACCATATAAGACATGCATCCATATACAATCACAGAGTATTTGTCTGGGTAAGAAAAGTCTGTAATTATAAGACATGATCCAGTTGATCACTCATTGATGATTTGCCCTTTACATGAAGGGACATGGTGATGATATAATTTATTAGGTACACAAGGGGGAATTTGAAGTAGGTCTAGGTACACAACTGATACATGATTACAGTCTCTGACGTAGTTGGTGACTACAGCTCCTACAGCCCATCTCAAGAAGAAATGGTAATGGCGCCTTAAAAGATTGTTTACTTCTTTTATCAACCCTCATCTTTTTTGCTTATCTTTGTTTGATGACTTCAGCACCTAAAACCCATCTCAATAAAAGATGTCGATGGTGCCTGAACTGATTGTTTACTTCTGTATCAATCGCCATCTCTCTTGCTTCTGTTTTGCATTCTGCACTGAGTGCTGATTTTCTCTTCAGCAGAGTAGACCAGCCTGCTCAACTCTTCATTGCTTACAGCACTCATTTGCAGTACTTAGTGCTGAATGATACCCCTATAAAGTTTACAATGCTGTTAGATCCCTCTAACAAGCTCCTAGCTGGGGCTTCCTGAAGGACACATCAAGCTTCTAGCCTGTTAAGAGGCAGATTAATGTGCCAAATGGCTTTATTTTTCATTGTCAAAGCAATTCTACAAGCTTCGATTGCAGTTGTAAGATGGCATTTAGAGCTATATACCTGCATTAGTCTTGTTATGGTTCACTGTGTCAACCGTTAGCCACTTGTTATCTGTTGTGAAAGTTGCAGTTGGACATTACTTTCATGTAGTAGTAGTCTATTAAACTTAACATGGTTGGATGTTGTGCCTTACATACTTTCTACCGGATTTAGCGTCTGATCCTGTTTGCTGCAGAGAAATCATTACTAGATGTTCGTACAATGACAATTATTTTAAATTATATAAAACTTCTCACTAGTTACACTGATCCAAACAAAAAGAAATACAATTAAACAAACTTGGCATCCAAGTATTTTAATTCACTTAGTATTCTTTGGTGTAAAATACTGGGATTTTGATCACTTTAGGTTTGCTAGGTTGTCCTCCGTGGGGTTTGAAATTTGCTGCGCAGTAATTTAATTACTCCCAATAGTAAGAGACAGCTTAGGGACCTCAGTATTAATTGGAAGTAGTGAGAAATTAGTTGTCAAAATCAATGTTATCTGTAAGGGATCGACCTAATTGTTCCTGTTTTTTTTAATGCAACCTAATTGCTCCTTGAATAGTAATGATTTTGCTTTGCCGATTGCTTTCTTAAATACTAGGATACCTTATATTAAGTCTGACCTGATTTCTGTCTCCTATACAGATACCTTTCAAACCAAATTTACCTTTGCTGACTATGCACATTTATTACGACCATTCTTGGGAGTTTTAATTTGGAGAGAAAAAGGGATAAAAGTGGGAAGAAATTTCCTCCATTTATATTATGGTTTGGAGTTTTAATGAAGAGAAAGGAGATAAATTTTTACCCCCTTACTTTTTTAATTCATCTCTTTTTCTTTTTTCTTTTTTTAAAAAAAATTGAAAGTGGGGAGAATATAATTATTTTAATAATTATTTTATTTCCAACTTTACCCTCTCACTTCTCTTTCCTTCCTTTCTATACTCTTTTTCTCCATTACAAGCAAGCATTGAAGAAAGTAACTTTCACTTCTTTTTTAAACCTCCAAGCAACTGGATTGAAATTTACTCTCTTCTTTCCTAAACTTTCAATTCGCTTCTCTCTATTTAAAAGCTCTCAAGCAAAGCCTTCTTCAACATGAAAGATTGTAAACCTTCGGTGCCTTTGTTTTTGATGTTATGATGTATAATATACAACATAGTATGGTTATATGTAAATGTTTACTTCCAGTTACTCTCCTATATTCTTTTTTTTTTTACAGTTTTTTTTGTGTGTTCATTTTTACTTTCTTACATCCCTTGAGAAAGAAATTATTATCATGTATTAGCTACCCAGATCAAACTAAAGGTTAGGCTGGGTTGGGTGAATAAATATATCTAAACTCTTTGAGATTTGCTAGAACATATCTTGTGTTGAGCCAAAAGGAGTAGTCTTTTTCTATTAAAGCAGTGGACAATTTAGTTGCAGCTTTACTTTTATGCCATTGTGGCTAGATTATTAGTCCAGTGGAATCTTGTATCATAGTCAGCTAGGCTACTTTCCTCTTTTAGCACCACACGTGTACCGTTTGCGTTTTTCATTTGAATCTAAATCATTGGTGATCTAATATAGATATTGCTTAGTCATTTCTCAAGTATATTGTCGGGTTCCTTTCTTGACTTGAATGTTCTTATCCTTGCCAAAACCCTTTTTTAGAATTACATTTCCCTTGACTATTTGATGAGTAGTTAATATGTAGGGACTTGGCATGCTTTTTTTAAGTTTTAACCTCTAGTTACTACTTTCTCTTAATGGTATGCAGTGGTTGTTAGGCTGGCAGGTTGTTGCAGAACTCCTTGCTATTAGTGGAAAGGGAGAAAAATGACGGTTACAAATATTTTACTAGAAGGCGATAATGAGAGTTAAAATTATTGTTTTGAACCGGAATTTATATGTGGATGCTGTGATAAGCTAGCTATATTATAAAAATATTTGGATAGTGCATTCCACTTTGGATAGCTAGGTAGGTGGCCTTTTTGAGGTCCTCTGTTAACAGATGTTCCTAGAAGTCTTGTGTGAAAAACTAGTACTAGTACTAGTATTATTGTTTAGCTGCAAAGAGTAGTTGCTTTTAGATTCTTAGTATTTTAGAAAAAGAATAGATTTGCCTTCATTGATCCCTGTTACTCAGCTCTTCATTGGTGGTTTTGGCCTGAGCTTTATCATATTTTAACAGGCCATCATTATGTACTTGTTTTTGCCAATAGCTCAATTAATATTGGAGTTAGTGCGATTTTAATTTGCATGTTGTTATTGCTCTAGTAAAGTGTACTACTTCTCATGATCAAATCTTAATAAAGGGAAGGGGAGTGAGATTGTGCGGATGGAAGTTGTCCACGTGTGTGATTTTGCTTTCCTTTCCTTGGATATTTTGTAGTGATAATGTCAAGTAGCAGCATTGCATGTAGGTTGTGTTGTTGGTTGGGTACTTTTGAATAAGTGCAAAATACAAGTATTCGGAATGAATGTAGTGGTAGTGTATATATTATTGGAAGGATGGATATTTGTTTCCATGGCCATGGCCATGCCTATGTATTTTATAAAATGTTTATTCTTTTCTCCTTTCTATGCGGAAAAGCTGTGACTGGGTGACGCTAGTGCTGATGAAACCTTGTTTCCTAACAATTTAGTTTTATCAAAATATATTATATAGATATATATAGGATCACAAGTTCAACTTGTACATAGACAATTAACTAGACTGGTGGATTACAAAGCCAACGAAGAAAGCCATTTTACTAGACCAAGTGCATTCCAAAAACTTGGTGGGTTTGTTAATGCATGCCTAAGTTGTTTTATTCTTCCCGTGTCCTTGAAAAATCCCGTAAAACACGTAATATTGGGTATAACGGTGACATCACATCACCAAACAATTAGACGTAATGTTATACTGACATGAATAAACCCTATATGGTGCATAATTTTAGACTTGCTTCTAATTTCTTAGTGTTTAATGTTAAGGGTACGATTATGAAAATATTGCATCAGAGCTGTACAATTGAATTGTTGGGTTGCAACTTGTCTAATGTAGGATTGAATCATTTGTCGAGTTGGTGTGCGGACACGCTTTTAGCACGATTAGAAAGCTGAGCGACTCGTGGTGGAGCCAGGCAGAGCACACATTAATTTCATGCTTCTTTGGAAATCGTTCATCTGTGGCGGTAGCCTGCGGTAAATGGTAAGTCGAGCTTAACTAAACAGATTGATGTTTGAATTCGATTTGAAAAAGTTAAATTCATAACGACTCGAATAATTATTACTCGAATTCGATCCGATTTGAATTGAATTATATTTAAACTACTCGAGAGCTAATAACTAACTTTATAATAAATATAATTATAAATTCAATTTATTATTTTCTTTAGAAATAAGAAAATATATTTACTATTACACTTTACAAATATTAAATTCTAATTAAAATTAAAACAAAACAAAATAATAATAATTAATTATTTTAATTTGATTTAACTTTGTATATATTATAAGAGAATGTATCGAATATCTAATCGAATATGTATCAATCAAGTATGTATTGAATAACCTTATTTAAATTTTATTCGTATTTTTATTTGAATTAGTTTTTATACTCATATTTGAATTATATTATTAACGGTATTTTTTGGAATCGATTTAGAGCTCTAGCCGGCATGCAGGGTCCATTGACTGAGGTTATAACAAGTTTCAAATCTGGTGGAATCACAACTATATAAGAAAATTAACTTGCATCACTATGATACTTATCCTCCAAAATGTAGACATATTATTATTCTGGATGGGGAAAAATGGCCTTGTAATGAATTGTCAAATCAAATTTGGTACATTTTCTTTTTTATTAAATACAGAAATACTGTATCTGCTAGCCGCTGCGGATGCTGCTGCTTCATCATATATCAAATTGAAAAGTGGTTAGTATGAAGTTTATTTTTAGGTAAGTTTTACTAATTAATTTACTTTCTTATAGAATCTTTGTGTCGCATTTGCACTCTACATGTGATAAATATTTTATTGGTCAATTAACCAACTTATCAAAAAATAAATTCCATACTAACCGAATCAAATTGACTCCTATCCTATGGGACTCAAGATTAACCCATAATGTATAATCAGAAAACAAAGCCCAATACAAATACCATACACGTATGAAATCGCAAGAAGTTGCCTATAAGTTATTAATTGAGTACGGTTCACGTTATTCTGTCGTTCCTGGAGTTTCCTGCGAACAAAATCTACTGCATTCACGTGTATATTAATCCATCACTACCAATTATCAAGAATTCATCACCTTTAGTAGGTGTGATTAATATGAGTTTTGGTTCAGTACTCAAGGGACCAACTCAGATCCATAATTTGGCTTATTCCAAATATTAATCCAATGAATTAAATTATCACATATAAGTGAATCAATGAGTTGGATATTTGATCCAATAAATCATATGCGGAAACAATGACTTGGAGATTTGATCCAATAAATCATGCAGAAACGGCCCTACAAGAAAAAATTTTAATTTCAAGGGACTATTCTGTCAGTAACTCCGTCGAATATATATGTCAGAATTAATTTCGTCAAAATAATTAAAATTGATAAAATAATTCCGATTAATTTTCCGTCAAAATAATCTATTTTTGACGCACATTTTTGTTGTCATTATTGCGTTGACATTAAGGCAAGTTAATTTTGACAGAATATCTCTCGAAAATATTTATTTTTTCGTCGGAAATAGGAATTTTTTTAAAAATCTATAAACTATAATCTTGACGGAATTTCTGTAGGGAATATCTTATTCCATCGAGATTAACTGGGATTTATTTTAACTAAATTTTAAAAATTACATTTTTCAGGTTTTTAAACCCTATTTTTGTACATGTAAGGTTGTAACATGCTTTATCTCAATAACATATACTGTAATATATTTCATATCCAACATAACTATAAAAACCTGTTTTATCTCATCATATCAAACATAAACTAAGTAATTAATGTGAATATGAAATAACCGATCAATAATAACAAATATATATCAATGTTCCATAAATTATACAATAAGATTTACAAAATTAAATGCAGACTCAACTAAACTACATTTTTTACAATATGTACAAATGATCTACAATATAATGAATAAATTTGTACAAATGATCTACAATTTAATGAATAAATCTATATAAATGAACTATAAACTAGCTAGTAGGAGGAGGATCATCGGGCAAGGGTGGACAAAAGGTGTTGCTCTGGTGTATGAAAATCAGTGTCGTCGTCCCCCCGCTCGTCATCGCCATCATCATTGCCACCATGTTCTGCATCACCAGCCTGCTCACCATCACCACCCTGTTGATAGGATTAAAAATATAAAGCATTAGTCTGATCCGTATATATGCGAGAATTAAATTGAATAAAACAAGTTCACGAATTAATTTATTCAGGAACTAATAACGTCCAAATTGTCAACATGATACTTCTTTGTAGAGTAAAATTCAAGAATGCTCAGAAGAATATTTTCATGAAAAGATCTTTGGATGAAGCCTTGAATATCGAGGATATTACACTAATTTCATGGAGTATAGAAGTTAAAACTTTAACCAATTGAGTATAATAAATAATGGAATAACAAAAGAAATCACCGGAGCATGTGATAGATAAGACAGGCGAGTTATTCCAACAGAATAATAAATATGGAACCGTGTCCCACGTAAACGCATGCATGTGATATTCTCGCGAGAATAATAAATACTAATAATAAATAATGGAACCAGTCCCACGTAAAATGCATGCAGAACGGGATATTCCGGCGAATAATAAATGCGGAATAATAAATAATGGAACCAGTCGGAGCAAAAATTAATGACCGACGGGATATTCCAAATGTAATAATAAAGAAACTAATAATAGAAGAATTTCACCACGTATGCATGATTTAGCGATAAAACAAAGTTATTCCAACATAATAATATAGAATGGAATAACAGAGGATTTCACCAAGTATAAGGTATGCACGTATCTGATTATGTATAGGGTATGTCACAGTATACATGTTATTCCAACGTAATAATAAAAAGAATGGAATAACAGAGGGATTTCACCAAGTATAGGATATACCACGTTATCAAGTTATGTATATAGTATACGCCACAGATATCTGAGTTATTCCAATGTAATAATAAAGAATGGAATAATGTAAGAATTTCACCACGTGTCATGCGATATTGGATAAAACAAAGTTATTCCAACATAATAATATAGAATGGAATAATAGAGGATTTTGTCATGTATCACGATTATGTATAGGGTATCTGACGTGTCTGAGTTATTCCAATAGAATAATAAAGAATGGAATAACAGAGGATTTCACCAAGTATAGGGTATCTGGCGTATCACAAGTTATGTATAGGGTATCACACGATATAGGTTATTCCAACGTAATAATAAAGAATGGAATAATGTAAGGATTTCACCAAGTATAGGGTATGCCAGCGTGTCTGAGTTATGTATAGGTAAGTAATATGCGTACTGAGTTATTCCAACACAATAATAAAGAATGGAATAACGAAAGTTCTCTTCATGAATAAGAAAGAATAACACCCTTACCGTAAAAAGACACCGGATATCGAAGTAGTGAAGTAGCGAGAATACTCTTCTTCTTTCTCTCTATAATTTCTCTCTAGAGTTTCAAAGTTTAGAATTCGTAAGAAATAATGAAGGAATGAGCTTTTATTTATAGAAGAATGGATTGAATAGTAACTAATTCTGAACGGTCCAGATTGATTTACTTTTAAACGGAGACGGTCAGTATTGATTTACTATTAAAACTTAAAGCAACGGTCCATCGATTTACTATTAAAACTTTAAACCAGCGATCCATATTGATTCACTATTATAACTTTCCACCAGCGGTCCATATTGATTCACTAATATAACTTCAACCAATGGTCTGAAAAATTAACACATTTCCTCATGGAATAATATTGTACCCAAATACCCGAATGTACAATACTAGATTGAATAGTAACCGGGTGAATAGTAACTCGTGAATAGTACTCCGACACAAAAAGTTCCCCGAATACCCGATTGAACAATATAACCTCCAGACATCAATTATCATTGGAATAGATGTCGATTTCTACTAACACAAATAATCCCAACACAATGAAACTATCAAATTCATCTTTAATCAACACGAACTTATTCATCATTAATATTATAACTCACAATATTTAGCAACCAAAGTTGTTCCCGGAAAGGGGCTTTCCAATAAGGATTTCTCCCTATTGGCGCGCAATTAGGTGACCAAACCTCTCCTTGACAGAACTTATAAACATTGTAAATATTGTAATTTAATAATATGAATAACTTTGTCGTCTCAATTATTGATTTAATAATATAACATATAATGCAGATGATACTGTGACAATAATCAAATTAATAATATGAGAGATATGATGCAACAATTACTGTAACAATAATTGAGTATAACTGAGTGACTTCTCACGTAAGCATCAATAATCAATACTGTGTGTTACTATGCAACCACGCGTATTACTGTACTTTTACTACCGGGTAGTTCAACAGTTTTAACAATAACACCTCCGCCGTTATTTATAAAATATTTTTGTCGTTTTCTCAATCCGACAATAATTCTGTTGCGGGGTCCACCAATGATTGTGCCGTTGTACGAATATTTTCGACAAAAAGAATATTCCCCAACCAATCGAATATTTTATAAAAACTTGCATACTTAGCAAAATTTATAAATATTACCCACAACTATAACATTATATCAAATTCATTCCATAATATTCAAAAATGATATTTATAAAAAAATCATCTTTATAAATAAAAAAAGAAGTTGGGTCTTACATTAATTTATATTATTCTTATAAATTAAGATATAACGAGAAATATAAGAAATATATATTATTACCCCCAAGTAGGATATACGCAGGTAACCTCGGCAGTTCCAACACGTGATGCATGTCGGTACTGCTAGTAGGGGTATGGGTGGACAAAAAGTTTGATATTTTCGATTTTAGGCCAAACAGACCGATCCAAACTAGTCGGTTCGATAACGGTACAGGGAACCGGTACATGCTGGATATATTCGGTACCGAGATTGGGTAGGAGTTTGGCTTGTTCAGTATTAACCGGACCGAACCGATTACATTAGTGATTTATTAATTTTATTCCTAAATTTCAGTCATCTCACTTCTCACTCCTCTGTTCAACCAACACCTTTCTCACTTCTCACTTCCAATTAAGTCCAGGCATGTTCATCCCTTTCACACCCCTTTTTTTCTCTAGATCTCTCTCTCCCTTTCTTCTCTCTTCTCTCTCTAAATCTGTGAACCCCAAAATTAGGTATACATCACCCATCTTGGGTGCGCCACTTACATGGTACGAATTTAAATACAACTTATTAACATAAGCGTAGGTATACAATCGACATAAAGCGTGAGTTTAAATACAAATATAAATCTACTAGATATTATACAAACTCAAAAAAAAAGTCCTCATTACAATTATTATCACACTATTTCACGAATAGTGAGGACTACTAATCTTATCTTCGGGACCATCACTCGTTTCCCACTGCTCGTCCCATATATTCTCATTTCACGAAGAAAACGGTGAAAGAAAGGTGAGCTCAACTAGCCCGATGAAATATTATGACTAAGATAATGCGAGAATAAATTATCAATAGTCTTGAACAATGTTAAAGCGATAAAATACAATAGAACAACCGGTTTAAGCTGCGGTGAATAAGCGATCCATTAAAAGAGTCAAGTAGAAAATAAAATCTCTACTATCTTTTAGGTTTTAAAGGTTTTTCATCATTTGTTATAAATTTGAGACTCGACTTTAATAAATATTCCACATCATCGAATCACCCCCCTTTTGACGGCCGAGATATTCTTTAGTATCACGACCACAATTATTCATGCACTACGGGCGAAAATATTTGTGTATTCATTAATAATTCATGATCATGCCAACAATTGTCCACCATATGCACTCTGACCCTTGAGGATTTTTATCACATCATTTGTAACATTACGGTTAATGATTACATCGAATAGTCTCTGGTCATAATCATACCAAGTCCATCTATACTCTACGAATACGGATGACTTTCAACATAATATAAACATGAGGATGATGACAATGATATAAGAATTCATAAAACAAGTTCAAAATTATTTTATCCGAGGAATTATTAACGTCCAAATTATCAACATGATCTTTGTTTTGTAGAGTAAAATTCGAGAATGATCGAAGAATATTTCCATGAAAAGATCTTGGATGAAACGCAAATATCAAGGATATTCCACTAATTTCATGGAGTATAGAAGTCAAAGTTTTAACTTATTTGGGTATAATAAAGAATAGAATAACAAAAGAAATCACCATGCATGCGATAGAAGCCACATGAAGGCGAGTTATTCAACGAGAATAATAAATAACGGAACGGTCGGTGAAATTCGCACAGACGGGATGTTCAACGAGAATAATAAAAAGAATGGAACCGGTCCGGTGTAAAACACATTCAGCGAGAATGAATAAATGTTCAACGAATAATAATAAAAGGCGGAACCGGTCGGTGTAAAACACACAGACGAGGATGTTCCAGCGAGAATAATAATAAAAAAAGCGGAACCGGTCCGGTGTAAAACACTACAGAGCAGGATGTTCCAATGAATAATAATAAGAATGTCACCAAATATAGGGTAAACCAGCGTATCTGAGTTATTCCAGCGAGAATAATAAGCGATGGAATAACAACAGTTCTCTTCATGAATAAGAAAGAATAACACCCTTTACATTTGGTAGGAGATTGAATCTTTATGGCGATTGTAGTAACAAAATACTCTTCTTCTTTCTCTCTTATTCTCTCTATACTTTCTCTCTCTATAAGCTTGAATGAATTAAGTGAAAAATAATGAAGCCCTAGGCCTCTATTTATAGAAGATTTCTAGCTTAGCTTTTCTTAGTGTGAAAAAAGCAAGTGGCTTGCGAGTGGATGTGAAAAGAAAAGTGGTTTGGCCTTTGTAATGTGAAACGACAAGTGGTTCGGCGCTTTGTAATGTGAAACGACAAGTGGTTCGACGTCGGTAAAGGTAATTACTATTAGCGAAGGTAAATACTATTGACGTAGGTAAATACTATTCACAAGGGTAATTACTATTCACAAGGTAATTACTTTTGACGAAGGTAATTACTATTCACAAGGGTAATACTATTATTTGTGAAGTAATTACTATTCAAGGGTAATTACTATTGTGAAGTAATTACTATTGACGAAGGTAAATACTATTGAATGAAGAGACTCTTAGATGATGACATATGAGCCCCCATTAAAATAATCAAACTTACCACAAATCATTTTTTTTTATCAACACATATTTAATCTTTCAACAATTATTAATCATTTATAACTTGTCGTCTCAATTATTGATTTAATACTATAACATATTATCTGATTGATCTTTGTGACAATAATTGAATCAATAATATAAGAGATATGATCGTGAATTCTTTGTAGCATAATTGAAGCATAGGTGAGTGACTTCTCACGTAAGCATCGATAATCAATCTGGTGTCTTTCTTATGCAACCCACAGTATTCTTGTACTTTTACCACCGGGTAGTTCAGCGGTTTTAACGGTAACACCTCCGTAGTTATTTTTATAAAATATTTTTGTCGTTTTCTCGATCAAAAAATAATTACATTATGGGGTCCACCAATGATTGAGTAGTTATGCGAATATTCCCTAACAAAAAGAATATTCCCAGAGCCAAACGAATATTTTATAACAACTTGCATACTTTGCAAAATTTATAAATATTACCCACAACTATAACATTATATCAAATTTATTCCATAATATTCAAAAATAATATTTATAGAAAAATTCATCTTTATTTATAAAAGTTTGGGGTCTTACAACCTCCCTTCTTATGAAATTTAAGCCCTCGAAATTAGAATGCGTACACAGGTATGTCGAAGAGGTAAGGATACCTTGATTTCATTTGATTCTAACTCCCAGTCATTTCCTCAACATCGTGGTTCCTCCACAAAACTTTGATTTGAGGTATAACCTTGGGCGTAGAATATATTTCCTTCTTATCAAAATTTGAGCAGGAACCTCTTAATCGTCAAATCTTCCGCTATTTCGTCCGGTTCTAACTTCGATAATATGGTTGGTCTTTCACATATTTACGTAACATAGATATGTGAAAAGCGTTATGAACACGAGACATATTTGGCGATAAAAAGCGAGTCTATAGGCCACGATTCTACTACTCGATCGAGGATTAAAATGGACCGATGAATCGAGGATTAAGTTTTCCTCTCTTTCCAAATCTTGTAACTCCTTTCCATGGAAGCGACTCTTAACAACACATGATCTCTATATCGAATTCCACGTCCTTTCGATGAAGATCGGCATAACTCTTTTATCGATTTTGTGAGGTTTTTATCGTTGTCGGATCGTTTGAATCTTTTAAGTAGTCATACGTACCAACTCGGTCCCAACAACGTTGCTTCCCCCCACCTCATCCCGACATCTTTGGAAACGACACTTTCTTCCATACAATGCTTGAATGGAGCCATGCGATACTTGCTTGATAAGCTGTTGTTGTAGGAAAACTCCACCAATGGTAAGAACTTGTCCCAACTCCCTTGAAATCAAGGACACGAGTCTTAATAGATCTTGAGAGTTTGAATAGTCCTCTCCATTGTCCGTCCGTCCGAGGGATGATATCTTAGAAACTAAATCGTGAAATGCATGCCCATAGCTTTTTGCAAACTAACCCAAAATCGTGAAGTGAATCTTGGGTCTCGATCGAAACTATGGATCTGGCATACCATGCGATCTTACAATCTCGTTTATGTACATCTGAGCAAGGCGTTCAAGTGTATAAGTTTCTCGTATCGGTAAGAAATGAAGCGGACTTGGTCAATCTATCAACAATGACCCAAATCGCATCAATGCCTTGAGAAACCTTAGGAAGGCCGTGTGAAATCCATGGTAATGTGCTCCCACTTCCATTCTGGAATTTCAAGTGGTTGCAATGGACCTTTTGGTACTTGATGCTCCGCTTTAACTTCGTTGACAAGTTAGACACCTTGAGATAAGCAGTATTATCTCTCTCTTCATATTGCTCCACCAAAATGTATGGCGAATATCATGATACATTTGGTACTCCCGAGATGGATTACAAATGGTGTGTTGTGCGCCTCCATCATGATATTATACTTTAAATCGAGGTCGTTAGGAACACAAAGTGCAGGTTGACTCAAGTATTCCTTCTTCATCGATTCTTGCTTCCGTAGCACCTTTCTTGCACTTTCTTCTCATACGCATCGGCTCCAGTGCAGTGTAGCTTGGCGACTTTAACTTTATCGATTAAAGTCGGTTCTACTCGTATACTACGCTATCATCACATGCGTCCACAGGTCTTTAACTCTATCTCCATCCTTTGCAAGTCACACAAAATGGGCCTTTGCGTTGACAATATCGCTTTTCGTGCTTGCATATGATTTTCTACTCAATCGTCGGCTACCACGTTAACTTTTCGAGGATGGTATTGGATGGTATGATCATAATCTTTCAGCATTCAAGCCAGCGTCGTTGTCGTGTTGAGTTCCTTTTGAGTGAAGAAATATTTGAGGCTTTTATGATCAGTAAAGATCTCCACTTTCTCCCCATACAAGTAATGCCTCCAAATTTTAAGTGCAAAACAACATTTGCCAACTCTAGATCATGAGTAGGATAATTCCTCTCATATTCTTTGAGTTGTCGCGAGGCATAAACTATAACTTTTCCATGTTGCATAAGAACACATCCCAACCCTTTGCTAGAAGCATCATTTGTAGATGACAAATCCCTCAAGGCGGATGGTATTGTCGAGCAGTCTTTGAAATAAGTCTCCTCTTGAGTTCTTGAAAACTCTTCTCATTCTTCGCTCCAATAGAACTTTGTATCTTTCCGAGTCAATTTGAGTCGATGGAGTAGCGATTAGAGAAAATCCTTCCACGAATCTCCGATAATAACTAGCTAAGCCGAGAAAGCTACGTGCTTGATCATTTGATTTAGGTTGTTCCCGACTTTGAATAGCTTGATCTTTCTTTGGGTCAGCGGATATTCCATGACTTGATACCACGTGCCCAAGGAATGCTACTTCTTCTTGACGAACTCGCATTTCTTCAACTTGGCATAAAGCTTATATTCACGAAGCTTTTGGAGTGTCGACCTCAAGTGTTGCTCATGATCTTCACGGCTTTTGGAATAAATAAGGATGTCATCAATAAAGCGACCACAAAGTGATCTAAATATTCCTTGAATACTCGGTTCATCATATCCATGAAAGGCGGCGGGAGCATTAGTCGATCGAAGGACATGACTAGGAATTCATAATGCCGTCTGCAGGGAGTTACGGCCGTCTTTGGAATGTCGGATGTTCTAATCTTCAATTGGTGATATCCGAACGAAGATCAATCTTTGAAAAGAATTTGGCTCCTTACAAGCGGGTCAAACAGGGGTCATCAATACGTGGCAATGGATACCTATTTTTGATGGTGACATGATTGACTCCAGATAATCAATACAAAGTCGCATACTCCCATCTTTCTTCTTCACGAATAGAGCAGGGAGCACCCAAGGAGAAGTACTAGGGCGAATAAAGCCAATGTCTAACAATTCCTGCGGTTGGGTCTTTAACTCACGAAGTTCAATAGAGCCATTCGATATGGGGCTTTGGAAATAGGTTTTGTCTGGGTTCAAGTCGATACAAAATTCAATTTCACGCTCTGGGGTAGGCGGGGAAGTTCTTGAGAATCGTCGGAAATTTATTAACAATAGAAATATCGTTTAAAAGCGGCGTATTTTTATTTAAATCGTGACATGAGCTAAGAAAGCTTGACATCCGTTTTTTCAATAAGCGAATAGCTTTATGGCTTGAGATGGCCGTGATTGATTTTAATGGTTTGGTCGTTTGAATTAGCATAATAGGTTGATTAGGAATATGAAAGCTAACAACCTTACGAAAATAATCAATTTTTGCATGATAAGTAGTTAACCAATCAATCCACAGAATCACGTCAAATGAGTATTTTTTAATGAAATAAGATCGACGGAGTAATGTGAGGTGCAATTTGAACCAAACAAGACTTATAAGCGATGGATGTAATGAAGGTTTCTCTCAGCGGAGTTTCCACGAGATAAGTCAAAGTCTAATTTCTCGAGTCAAATTTAATCGATGGCGCAAGTAGGAGAAATAAAAGAATGGGTAAACAAGGTATCAAATAAAGTATAGACTTCATTAGAGTTTATGATAAGCTTACAGTGATGACCTCATTCGGTTCCTTGCTCTTTGGGAGGTCACAACAAACGCTCTCCCTTACCTCTGGGGTTTTGAATTTTACGGGATGGCCTTTGGTGCCTCCATCCTAAATTTGAATTTGTCTTGATGGCAATAAAATCGAGCTAAGTGACCTTCTCTTCCACAATTATAACATGCTTTGGATGGCATGGCCTTGCGATTTGGGTGATGTGTCCCTCTCCTCGCATTTAAAGCATATGATGGGTGGTCTTTCTCCTTCCTTAACAATGGGTCTTTGGTCTTGGCGTCTTTCCATCATTGTTGAATCTCCTCTTTCTTGAAATGTCCATTCTTATTGTTTTGTACACGATTACCACCGAAGTGGTTACCATATCTCGCTTTGTTGATTCCTCCACGCTTGTTGTCACAAGCCCGATGACTACTCTCATTTGGTATTATAATAATTTTCTTAATTTGCTCTCTTTTTAGTTGTGTTGACTCATTATCGCGTTCCACTAAGCGAGCCCTATTTTGAACATCTCGAATACAAACACGGTTTATGAGAAATAAGATGTTGGCGTATCTCGACTTCAAACCTCTTAAAAACATTCAGCGCCATTCTCTCTTCATTATCCACCAGTGGGGCCTGAAAGTAAGTGATAACTCATAAATTTTGCCTCGTGTTGCGACACGGTCGTATTGTTTTGTTCGAACTTGATAAACTCCACCTCCTTCATTATGGCGAATACTTTCGGAAAGTATTTGTCGTTGAACAACTCTGGAACTTCTCCCAGATATATCTTGATCTGATGAGTTGAGTCGTTTCTGGATTCCCACCGATGTCCTTTCTCTCGCGCAACATAAAAAGGCGTGAAGAACCTTTTGCTCCTCGGACATCCCAAGACATCAAATATCTTGGTAATCTGCTTTATCCATGCTTCCGCGAGAAGTGGTTTTGGCTCTCCCTTAAACTCCGGTGGTCCCGACTCCTTGAATTGTTTAGCGGTGACCTTGAGAGTTTTTCGTGTTTCCACCTACGTTTTGGGCGAGAGTCGCTCTACTTTCTTTGTTGCATAAATTGCATAAAGCCTCTGAACATTTGATCATTCATCATTTGGTCGGTGTTGTTGTTTTGCGTGAGGATTATCGCCTTCTGATGCACATTATCACGATTATTGATATGTGGTGAATCAACGATCGCTGCGCTCCATTCTTATTCTCAACATTCTCGGATGTCATTTTGAGATCTTGCCACAAAACAAAAGGTTAATTGACGTATAACAAATTATCCTATCTTGACCAACCAATAAAATAGCACATAAACTTAGGTAGGTCATACTAGCGAAGGTATTCCCGTCTCTCCCCTCTAGTACTATTCTCACATCTTAGCGAGGATCATATCCTAGCTCGATACCAATTGTGGCGCCCCCAAATTAGGTATACATCACCCATCTTGGGTGCGCCACTTACATGGTGCAATTTAAATACAACTTATTAACATAAGCGTGTAAATATGCAATACGACATAAAGCGTGAGTTTAAATACAAATATCGTCTACTAGATATTATACAAACTCAAAAAAAAAAGTCCTCATTACAATTATTATCACACTATTTCACGAATAGTGAGGACTACTAATCTTATCTTGAGGACCATCACTCGTTTCCCAGACTTCGTCCCGGCTATATTCTCATTTCACGAAGAAACGGTGAAAGAAAGGGTGAGCTCAACTAGCCCGATAAAAATATTATGACTAAGATAATGCGAATAAATTATCAATAGTCTTGACAATGTTAAAGCGATAAAATACAATGAAATGACCCGGTTTAAGCTGCGTGGAATATCATGATCCATTAAAAAAGTCAGTAGAAAATAAAATCTACTATCTTTTTTTAGGTTTTAAAGGTTTTTCATCATTTGTTATAAATTGAGACTCGACTTTAATAAATATTCCACATCATCGAATCACCCCACACTTTTCTGACGAGGATATTCTTTAGTATCCGACCACAATTATTCATGCACTACGGGCGAGAATATTTGTGTATTCATTAATAATCATGATCATACCAACAATCATCCATCAATGCACTTCTGACGGCCTTTGAGGATTTTTATCCACATCATTTGTAACATTACGGTCGTGATTACACGAATAGTCTCTGAGTCGTAATCATACCAAGTCCATCTATACTTCTGAGCCACAGATGACTTTCAAATAATATAAACATGAGGATGATGACAATGATATAAAATTCAATAAAACAAGTTCAAAATTATTTTATCCGAGAATTATTAACGTCCAAATTATCAACATGATCTTTGTTTTGTAGAGTAAAATTCAAGAATGATCGGAAGAATATTTTCCATGAAAAGATCTTTGGATGAAACGCAAATATCAAGGATATTCCACTAATTTCATGGAGTATAGAAGTCAAAGTTTTAACCAATGGGTATAATAAAGAATAGAATAACAAAAGAAATCACCATGCATGCGATAGACCCTTGCAGACGAGTTATTCAACGAGAATAATAAATAACGGAACCGGTCGGCGTAAAATTCACGCAAGCGGGATGTTCAAATGAGAATAATAAAGAATGGAACCCGATCCGGTGTAAAACACAGCGGAATGGGATATTCAACGAATAATAAAAAGCGGAACCGGTCCGGTGTAAAACACACGAAAACCTGAGGATGTTCAGCGAATAATAATAAAAAAGGCGGAACCGGTCGGTGTAAAACACACAGCGACGAGGATGTTCCAACGAATAATAATAAAAAAGCGGAACCGGTCAGGTGTAAAACACACACAGACGGATGTTCAACAGAATAATAGAAGAATGTCACCAAATATAGGGTAAACCCACGTATATCTGAGTTATTCCAACAGAATAATAAGCAATGGAATAACAACAGTTCTCTTCATGAATAAGAAAGAATAACACCCTTACATTTGGTAGGAGATTGAATCTTTATGACGATGTAGTAACAAAATACTCTTCTTCTTTCTCTCTTATTCTCTCTATACTTTCTCTCTATAAGCTTGAATGAATTAAGTGAAAATAATGAAGCCCTAGGCCTCTATTTATAGAAGATTTCTAGCTTAGCACTTTTAGATGTGAAAAGTGAAGTGGCTTGATGTGAAAAGAAAAGTGGTTTGGCCTTTGTAATGTGAAGCGACAAGTGGTTCGGCCTTTTAATGTGAAAAACGACAAGTGGTTGACGTCTGTAAAGGTAATTACTATTAACGAAGGTAAATACTATTGACGAAGGTAAATACTATTCACAAGGGTAATTACTTATTGAAAGGTAATTACTATTGACGAAGGTAAATACTATTCACAAGGGTAATTACTATTGGCGAAGGTAATTACTATTGACGAAAGTAAATACTATTCACAAGGTAATTACTATTGACGAAGAGACTCTTAGATGATGACATAAGAGCCCCCCATAAAATAATCAAACTTACCACAAATCATTTTTTTTCATCAACACATATTTAATCTTTCAACAATTATTAATCATTTATAACTTGTCGTCTCAATTATTGATTTAATACTATAACATATTATCTGAGATGATCTTGTGACAATAATTGAATCAATAATATAAGAGATATGATCACGGCAATTCTTGTAGCAATAATTGAAGCATAGTATTTGGTGACTTCTCACGTAAGCATCGATAATCAATCTGGTGTCTTTTACTATATGCAACTCACAGCGTATTCTTGTACTTTTACCACCGGGTAGTTCAGCGGTTTTAACGGTAACACCTCCGTAGTTATTTTTATAAAATATTTTTGTCGTTTTCTCAATCAAATAATTAATTACCATTGGTAGTCCAATATTCCCAAAAAGAATGTTGAGTAGTTATTTTAATATTCCCTAACAAAAGAATATTCCCGATATCAAATTTATTCCATAATATTCAAAAATATATTTATAACAACTTTTATACTTTTACAAAATTTATAAATATTACCCATTAAACTATAATCATTATATCAAATTTATTCCATAATATTCAAAAAAATAATATTTATAGAAAAAATTCAATCTTTGTTTTATTTATAAAGTTGGTCTCAAAGCTTCTGAAATCGGTCCTGTAATTTACTTTTTATACGTTAATTAGTTGTATCATGTTATTAATGAGTAAATATTAATAATTACTTAATTAAAAATAAGATTAGGGCAATATCAAGGTCAAAATTTTGCTCACTAACAGTCCTCTTGAAATGAATCCCTGATTGTGCAATATCGTATTTAATATGATTAATTAGGTAAAGATTATTTTCTAAAATTATTTTGCGTCTAGTTCCACAAGATCTTAATTTGTCATGAGTCAATTGACAATTGACTTATATATAATTATGGTCCTAAACTCTGTAGTTAACCAGGGTTAACCAACACTAACAAATCATTAACCATAATGATCACTTTCCACGTACTATATATATACAACACACCCCGCATGCAATACCTACAAGACTCTCTACACATTTCCATTACCTTTAATTTGACCCCCCTTCCTAATTTTAGATGAAGCTCTCTACTCTAATCATAGCTCTTATAACTCTCTTCTTATTCCTATGTCTTGGAGCTACTCTTAATAATAATTACCAAACTCAACATTGGCCTCTCGCTTTCCTACTAGTCCTCTCTTTTCCCTCCCTCTTTCCCTTCTTCTTGAACCTATGGCTGGTCCCAGGAGGCTTTGCATGGAGAAATTACCATTTCCAAAACCCTACAAAACTCTCTGGCCCTGTAGGTTGGCCCTTCTTGGGGACCTTACCTCAAATGGGTCCTCGTGCTCACCAAAAACTAGCTACCATGGCTTCGTCATTTCGAGCCACTCGGCTCATGGCATTTAGCCTCGGCTCGACTCGGGTGCTCATCAGCAGTCACCCGGAGACCGCCAAGGAAATCCTTTGTGGGACATCGTTCTCGGACCGTCCCATAAAAGAGTCCGCTCGTTTGTTAATGTTTGAGCGTGCCATTGGATTTTCACCTAGTGGGAAATATTGGCGAAATCTCCGACGGATTGCCGCCAATAACATGTTTTCCCCGAGGAGGATTGCCGGCCTTGAGGGGATTCGACAAGTCGTGGCAGATGAAATGACGGAGGGAGTGTTGAATATTGAGGGAGGGGTTGTGGGGGTGAGGGAGATATTACAAAAGGCTTCTTTGAGGAATGTGGTGGAGAGTGTCTTTGGAGGTAGTTTGGGAATAAAAGGGGAAGAGCTAGGGTTTATGGTGAAAGAAGGGTATGAGCTGATAACTGAATTTAACTGGGGAGATTATTTTGCATTAGGGTTTTTGGACTTTAATGGAGTAAAGAGAAGGTGTCATAAACTAGGGGTTAAGGTGGGAGGTGTTGTGGGTGAGGTGATACGAGAGAGAAAAAGAGAGGGAGAAATAATAATAAGTGGGAGGAATGACTTTCTTAGTGTTTTGCTTTCTTTGCCGAAAGAAGATCAACTTTGTGAGGCAGACATGGTGGCCGTCCTGTGGGTAAGCTTTTCCTTTCTCTCCCTCTAAATTTACAAACATGAAAAGTATATATAAACAACTTTACATGCAACAACACCATAATTATCAGTAGGAGCTTGGACCTGCGTAATTAATGTAATGCTCGATCTTATATATACAAGTATCATTCTAAATTAGAGATTTTTAACAATAATTTTATGTTATCAAATGTAATCTTAGTTATACGTATTATTAAAAAAAAATTAGTAATAATAATTGTGGGATATTAGAAATAATAAAAAAATACTGACATATTAATTATAATATTAATAACAAATCTCTAATTTTGAAATGACAAAAATATATCATCTATTACTTAAAGTCAGATAAGAACCAACAAAACAAGAAATATATAAGTAATAACTTGAATTTGCTTTAGTGAAAAGTGAAAACTTCGAATACAATTGGTTAATACTGAAATGTTTATTGTATATATATATAATTAGAAAAAGTCTGCAACAAGATTCCCGCGGAATTTGCCTGCTGATTACATCGTACTACACTATTGATCGTTGGTAATAAAAGATATATATAGGGAGATAGATATAATTAATATACTATTACTGTAAATAAAGGTAAACTTTTTATAAAGGCCAACGTTTATAAGTTTGTCTTTTCATTTTAAATATTTGTTTGTCTTATGCATGAAGACAGCTGTTTTCAGATATTTTCCATCGTGTGCAATGTGCATGTACTACTTACAGCTGTTGGTGACATGATTTCGCTCATATCTATTTATATTTTAAAGCTTCATCAAAGTTTCTTTCACAAATTTAATGTAATTAAGTCTTTTTTTTATTAATTCTTTCCTTTTTATAACTTTAGATATATTATTAATTTTTTATATTTTTTTATTTACTCTTCAAAATTTTATAATTTTTTTATTTTATCATACATAATTTATATACATAATATGTGTACAACGACGATTAATTTAATATTAAATATTCATTCTATTTAAAAATCTTATACTATTACTGTACAAAATTTTAACGACCTGATTCGGCCGCAACTATTTTTATAGAGTAAAAATTACGATGTCTTTTGTTAGATCTTATGAGTTATTTTCATAAGTTATCAAAATTAATTCAGAGTAATTTAAGGAGTCTAAAATTAATCACCCGTCAAATTATTGTATTCGTTATTTGAATAAATGAATAAAATCCATTGACCATACTAGTCAAAAAATTAAGACAGATAGAATCACTTTACAAGTATATGACTTTCTAAATCCGATTATTACATATATATATATATATATATATATATATTAATTGTGATTGGTATAGGAAATGATATTCAGAGGAACAGATACAGTTGCCATCCTTCTTGAATGGACCTTGGCAAGGATGGTTTTGCACCCAGACATTCAAGCAAAAGCTCAGCAGGAAATTGACACGTGCGTTGGCAACCTCCGACACGTGCAAGATTCCGACATTCCCAACCTCCGTTACCTTCAGTCCATAGTCAAAGAGGTCCTGCGGCTCCACCCGCCAGGTCCATTGCTCTCGTGGGCCCGCCTGGCTATCCATGATGTCCATGTGGGCAAATTCTTTGTCCCAGCTGGCACCACAGCAATGGTCAACATGTGGGCCATAACACATGACCCGTCAATTTGGAAAGACCCGTGGGTCTTCAAGCCAGAACGTTTCGTTGAGGAAGAGTTCCCAATTATGGGGTCGGACCTAAGGCTGGCACCGTTTGGGGCGGGTCGTAGGGTTTGCCCGGGAAAGGCACTAGGGTTGACGACGGTTCATTTGTGGCTTGCTCGACTTCTTCACCAATTCAAATGGCTTCCGGTCCAACCGGTAGATCTTTCCGAGTGTTTGAAGCTCTCTCTTGAAATGAAGAAACCACTGGTCTGTCGTGCAGTTAGTCGTGGTCGAACCGGTGTAATTTCTAGCTCTGCATGAATTAATTAAGGTTGTTGGTAATTAGTTATTAATTATGAAATTAGTTAAGTACAAATGAAGATCAGTTCTTGACCCTCAGCATGAAATGTCTATAATATTAATTGTAAGCTTGATGGAAAGAGCAATAAGTTCATGCGATCTGTAAATTAGTTATTAAATAAAAGCTTTGTTTACCAATTCATGAATTGTCTCTCTTTCTTAATTTCATCTCTAGATCAATCTTTAAAATCCGTATGGTACTTATTTGAGCCAATGAAAATTAATTTCATTCTTTTTTTACTACTAAATGAGATCTGAATTTGCACACCTACCTAGCTCAGTATAATACGTACGGTACTTATTTGAGGCAGTGTTAATTCAATGATATGCATGTACTCTTTTCACATTTATGTATATAAGTATGTATAGCATGTATATATATACATATTTACGACTAGATATATATATATATATATATATATATATATATATTAATTCCTCTAAGAATTAATTAAGCTTTTAAGATTAAAAAGAAAAAAAGAAAACGAGTAAACTTTTATATGTGCATGCCTATATATATATATATATATATATATACTTAGAACTTTTAAGAGCGCGCAGCTTTTAAATATTAATGATATGCATGGTGGAAGTAGGAGTGCAAATCAGAGGAACTCACTTTTATTTGTTGATAGCTAGTTTAGTAAAAGCTAGAGTCGAAGAACCTGTACGTACGTCCCCGTTTACAAATGAACTATATATCTAGCTATGCTTGCCACGAGCTTTATCTAGCCAAACTCGAGTGCAATCTCAATGCAAAAATAATTAGTGAAGCTTCAAATTCAATGTCAATTCGTTCTTTAATTAATTATACGTGGGCCTTATGATTTAAATCCATGTTTCCTTAGTTTACATAATGAATCAGTACGTTCTATTGAGATTCAAGGCCCAATCAAGTCCAAAACCAATTAAGCTAATCAAAATTTTCACGACAATATATACCCGTACATGCATGCATGCATATAAAAATAATTAAATGAAATTCGGGTTAACGTACAGTCTTGGTCTTGCCACAATAAATATAATTATATATAGTTAGTTAATCATTTTTCTTTACAAGCTAGTCAGCTCTCATCTATGATCATGCAGCAAATCAAATCTACGTACACAAGCATAATGCGTTCTGACACGGCAAAATTAAGTTGGGAAACCCCACACTCATGACATTAGCACATACAAATCATTAGATTCAAGATTTAGATTTTGTTAATCAGTTAACATTAGTTGGATAGAATATGCATGCATGGCCACTCGGAGCTAGAGCTTCCATGGACTTCTTCATCGTCATGCTACATATAGATATTTTAACATTATTCCAAAAGTTTTGGCTTTTTTAAAGATCCAAATGGGATTAATTAATTATTCTACTACTTAGCTAATCTCTCACAGCCTACCTACCTAGCAATTAGCATGAATATATTCCATTTATTACAATTTGAATTTTAATTAGTATATAACTCGAGCGATCTGGACCTTCCATGTAAGCTCTACCTGTGAAACTTGATTAATATCCAGTTAACACGTTGTTGGGTAATGGTACATCTTTTTGGTAAAAATATGATGTTGATTGTACGTGTGGAGATATGCTTTTCTTCTAGTTAATG
The DNA here is from genome assembly GCA_020205615.1 of Panax quinquefolius. Classification (NCBI taxonomy): domain Eukaryota; kingdom Viridiplantae; phylum Streptophyta; class Magnoliopsida; order Apiales; family Araliaceae; genus Panax; species Panax quinquefolius. Next base: position 1,128,634 of record CM035173.1, on the reverse strand, counting down.
CCTTAGTGCTACTTCTTTATCATTTTTTTTGGTTAAATCATAGATTTGAAAGGATGATTAACAAGTTCCATACCTTTCCTCCTACACCCAAAATGAGAGTTTTAATTCTTTTTGATTTAAAAGAAAATTTTCAAACAATGTACGTGCAGTAAACATGCATACCTTTTTTTTAATGTCTTATATTAAATAGAAGTGAGTCATACCGGTAAATCAAGTAACCATCTCGTGTGCAAACTGTAAACATACCTAAATATTTGCTTAAAAAAAGAGAGAACATTTTAATGGACGACTTCCATCAAAATGCAGGACTTAGATAGCATTTATCATCCTGTGGAAGGGACCTACTCTGAAATTGGCTACTTATTTTGGGATGAATTAATTTGATCATATCCTTGGGAGCGAAGAAAAGCGATCATCATTAGCTTTATAGGATTATGCTAGACTAGTGCCATTTCCATATATATCTGTAATGTTGAGTATGATCCAATTAACTCATGAGATGTAAGAATGCATGATAATGATAACCATATATATATATTGTGCGATGCTATATGATATCATCCAACATGTACAAAATATATACAACTTCAGTTATTTCATTCACACTAGTATAAAAATTAAAGTGGACAGTTGCTAGTATGCTTTTTGTGGAGACCACATTAGCAATCAAACCAATTCTGCTTCCTCCGATCCAAGCTAGAAATAAAAGTAAATATATAAATACAAGTTAGGAATATCAATTTTTTTATAATCAGTTTCAAATACATAGCGTGTCATTAATATTGGTGAATTGACTCATCGCAGAATATTATAAAGAGATACGTTTATTGGTCACCGTACGTGTATTGATTGGCACTTCAAATAAAAAAGCGTGGATATGAATTTGCAATTTGATTAATTTACTCTCTCGTCATGAAGAAAAGAGTTATATTTTGTCTTAACTATTTTTTAAAACAATTAAGGCATACATTAATACATACGATGCGTTTACATACACATCACATATAATCAAAAACATTGCGTTTGAATTGCATGAATGAATGTGGGAATCGAATAACTTATTTATATATGATCAAAATTGTGTTTGATTATTCTATTGAAATGGAATGAATTATTTATATTCCTCTCAAATTTGTAAATTTTTATTCCTTTAGAGGAGGGTATGAAATGACTTGTTATAGCTGAAATAGAATAAATTATTCAACTCTTCATTCCATTATTTTTTTTATTCTATTTCTTTATTAATTCTATTTTTTCAATCCAAACCTAGTAGTATAAAGATTAAACTTTAAATACTAAAATCTGTTATTGAAAAAAAAAATTAAAATAAAAAATAAGCAAAAATCAATTAAGAGAAAAGGGCAGTGGCCAGAGGGTATACATTTCATGGTATTGGGCCTACTACCAAATTCAAATACTCCAATATGAGTAGACAGTAATGCCTACGAGCCCCGTTTGAAGTTAGCCCAACTTATTGTTATTCAATTGGTGACTTGTCACAATTAGATGAGCACAGTTTGAAGTTGGCCCTAAATTAATTTTACATAAAGTACATACTATTAAATTTTGTTTTAGATAATTTTGAAACGATTTTTTAGCCGGGTTAAATATTATTTTGGTCATTGTACTTTAAATTAATTTATAAATAGATAATTGAACCTTTTTTTTTTCTTACAGTCAACTAACTGTACTCGATTTTTCAAATATAAAGTTGATTTTCTATCAATGGGGTTAAGTTTTTAAGTATTAAACATGTAGACTTTCATATTATAGAAATAATCCATATAAGGAATTTAGAGCTAGGAGCACATTTTTGATGAATATTTTGTCGAAAATGATACCGAGAGATTTATGTTCTTTGTTAAAATATTAAATATATTTAATTCAAAATAAAATTTAAGGTACAACTCAATTTTAAAGTTAAATTACAAGGTACAAATTAGAATTTAATCCATATGTAAACTTTGTACTTTAATTTCTTGTATTAGTTGTAATGTGTAAACTTTGTACTCAATCAATATATATAATTATATAACAAGCCAAGAGAATATCTTATCTAAATTAATTTAGTTGGTTATTTTAAGAATAATTTGAATATTAACTTATAATTCTCAAATACAAATTATATAATTATAATAATACATGTTTAAATTGTATGAATGAGTCAATAAAATAAGAGAAGAGTCATAGAAAATATTAATGCCATATATAATAATTTGAAAGAAAAACTTACAATTAAAATGATTTTGATAAACAAAATATATATAAAAAAGATAATATGTGTATTTGGCATGGGGTCCAAACTTGTGTAAAACAATGTGTTGAGCAAGTTATTCAATAACAAAGGCAGAAAAAACAAAATATAATAGTTTAGTTCTATACACAAACTTTGGGGCTTTCGAAATTAACTTAATTCATTAATTTTACATAAATGATATGTCTCAATATAAATTTTATTATTTTGAAAATATTTACAAATTTATAATTTAAAAATAATTTTCATCTACTTAAAAAAATAAAAAGTTATGATAACAAACAATTGAGCATTGCAAATTTGCAATACTAGGGACTAGGGAGTAAACAAATACGTCAAATACTCAAATGTGTTCAAAACGGTATTCAATTAAGAGTCCTAATTTTTGAGTGACAACCCATTAATTACGGAACTCGCTTAAATATTTTTGCAGAAAATTGTCACGCGGATCCTTTTTCGTCAGAACAAAAAAACAAAAACCAAAATATACGGAGTACAAATTTTTGAGACGGTCTTATTTTCCCTCCCATTTTATTTGGAGGGAAAATCTCCCAATACTAAGGATTGTATCTCTTATTTTTTTTTTGGTAAAAGCCCTAGATTTATAGGTTTTGAGTTTGATAGACTTCAATCCTCTCCCACTAGCCTCAGCCCTTTCTAGTGAATAAACGGTTTAGTTTACGCAGGAACTTTGGAACTTCTATTTTAGCTGTTGTGAAATTAACTTGTTCGATTCATGTATGATATGAACTCCTATTTTAGCTGTCGTGAAATTAGCTTGTTCGATTCAAGTATGGTATGAAGTCTCAATCCTTACTTTCAGCTCTAATTGTTGAATTTGTCTATGTTTAATCGAGTTTGTTTCCCTATATCTTCGGTTAATCGTGCTTTTAGGGTTTTGCAGAACTCAAATTTGAAATTGTTGTTATTGCTAAACTTTAGCTACGTAAATGATTGTTTCTCTTTCTTTTTTTTTTTACTTCATTTGGAATGGCTTTTCAGTTCTGTTATTTGAGCTATGAATAATGGAGGAGTTAAAAAAGGTCGAGCTTTCACTTAATTTTTTAATGACTATTAACTTTTTCCTGCTCGTGTGAACGACATGTCTAAATATATCTTCGTTGTTTTTCCGTATCATATTAAAGAAAACAGCAGCAGTATTGAATATTGACCGTTATTGCTAAGAGTCTTTATATGTGAGCTGGTCAATTTGTTGCATATTCGGATTTAAAAAGTTCAGTCAAGTCAAGAAATTCTTCGATCTGCTTCTCACGTTCCGTGAATAGCCGGGACATTGAGGAATATACAGAAAGGCATTAAAGGCTTTCCATTATCATCCTAGCAAAGTAGATGGATGGTACAAGAATTGAGGAGATTTAAGCAGAGTGAGCTTTTAATTTTTTTTTCATTTCTTTTCCTATCTTTCTTGTCATTAGTTATTGCCCTAATGACTAGCAGTTCTGTACCAAGTAGTAAATGTTTTAACTTCTAACATATATAGTCTATTGTAAAAACATGCATGTTTGTTGGACCTATTGTTTAGATTTTTGGGAATGCATTGACATGCTGTCAGAGAAGTACAAGAGGACAGGCAGACAGTTTGCATTTATGATTTCAAACATTTTTAGTTTTAGAAAAGTTCAGTCAGTTTCCGAAGTTTTAAGGTTCCTTAAAATATTTACATGTATGCTCTTAGGTGTCTTGATATGGACAAACAGCCCCTAATGTTGTCAAGACTATAGAAGCAAATTATTCAATTCATTTTAATGTTTAGCTTCTTACTCTAAAGTCAGCATTGTTCATGAGTATGAGCACGTGTTGAATAACAGTAACAATGTGTTTGTATGTGTTCATTCATGAGTTTGACGTTCAACATTTAATCTTCTAGAATACGTAATTTTTCCTTTTCTTTTTGATGATTGGTGAACTGGAGTGTTCTGTACAACATATTGGTTTTGTAAGAAGTCAGAAATAATCTCTGCTTGTATCTGTTTGTTTACCAATCTTTATTTCTTGAGTCTGTGGTTGTTAACTTTGAGACCGCAGTACTTCGTAGTGATGATATTGCGTAGTTGTTATTACTTTTACCAGATTCAGTGTGGTGGTTGCTATCCACTTCAATTTCAAAATTGAGCTTTTTATTATCTTATTTTAAGGTTTCATCTTCTTTTTTTTTTATTAAGAGTTGCTAGTTACAACAAGTTGATTGTCTGGCAGGAGGCGTGTACCGATTTTTTTTTAAATTCTGGTAGTAGTTAATACAGTCTTCTAAAGCACATCAGTTCATAAGCATCTCCAGCTGTCTAGCCTTAATAATCTTCTCTGAGATGCAAACCAAGAAAAAAGTCACCGCAAGAAATTCTGCTCGAGAGCTTGCCAGTCCAAAGGTTTCAAGGCATCAGAAGAAGGTATCTGAAAGTGTGGAAGTTCAAGAAAGGAATGTTACAGAGCTAATAACATCTTCTGTTAGGAAGCAAAGAGTTGGTAAGTTGATCTCTTGAATCTCTGTTTTATGCTACGACAGTGAGGATAGTTATTTCTCAATTTTGGCTTATGTTTGTAGGGAAGGTTGATTGATTTCAATTGCTGTAACAGGACATGAGTATGTTGAATGATTCCCACAGATATGATTTGTGTGGCATTTGTAATATTGTGATTGGCACTGAACAAACAGAAAATAAAAAATAAAAAATAAAAAATTTATCAGTTATTGAATAGTCCCTTAAGCTTTTTTACAGGTGGATATATTGTTATATTAGGTGTTACTTTATAGAGTATATGATTTGGTTAGTTTCTTATAATTTTCTTTATAAGTAAAATTATTTAACTGTGCAATTCAAAATTTTCTGGAAACTACTGAACTTATATTTGCCTGTTTCCTGTTGCGACATCCAGCAAAGAAAACTGAAGACTATGTTGCGGTGAGAAATTTGGATGGTAAATACAGTTCAGTGAATGACACCGCTGCGCGTTTGAGGCTTGATGCTGATCATGCTACTGATAATGCTGCTGTAAATACTGAAGTAATTTCTAGCCTTTTGTCACTGCATTCATTATCTGTTAATGGATTTTTTTCTTTCTCCACTTTGTCATTACTGTTGAATTACGTTGTTTAGTACGTGCTTAATCCTTATATGTTGCATTGCTTTCTGTGCTACTTTAACAAGATCTGTACATTACTTGGAGTTGTAGTGTTAAGTGTCTTATATTTCACAATAGGATGAGGCCAAGTCATTGCAAATTATGCAGAATTTTGTGATATGCAAGTATCAGATAAGGCTGTTAAATGAAGGAGGAGTAGAAGATGACCTAAAGCAAGAAAAGAAAAAACAACACTCTCAAATACCCAGTTCCAAATTAACCAACATATTCTCTCCCTTCTGAACAGGGCCATGAAACATGAAACAAATAAAATTATAGGATTCAAAATGTATTCAATATATAGATCCTGTTTGTCACTGCTCAACTTATCATAACAATTATTAACAATATGTAAGTTGAAATGAATTTCCTTGAGTGTGTTCTTGAAAGTTCCAAAAATTCATTATAATGATTGGCAATTTATAATATGATCATCTACATCTAGGCAATTATGTATATTGTAACCATATTATAATAAGTTAACAAAATACAGTTTAATGTAAATAAGCTACAACAAACAAAAGAGGACTTGCAATGCTGAATATAGTGATCTAAATGCATCTTAGAGATAGATGTTACTAATGAAGCGGTTCACTTATTGTTTGTACCCATCAAGATTGAGTTATTATTAATATTAAATATGCCAACAATAACCTGTAGTTACGTATATGATGTTAACGTCTCTTCAATATATATACATATACATACATACATACATATATATATGGGGTTCCATCCACAACAACCGGTTGCTGTGGAGTAACCCTTTTTTTGGCCTGTTGAAATTTTGGTTGGAGCAAAAAAAAAAAAAAAATTCAACAGCCAAAAAAGGGGTTGCTCCACAGCAACCGGTTGCTGTGGATGGAACCCCTATATATATATATATATTTATATGGAGAGAGAGGGAGGGAGAGAGAGAGAGAAGGCAGTAAAAAAAATGCCGTTGGCCACTTGGATTGCAGAGAGAGGAGGGAGAGAGCATATGATACTACAGATTCCAGAATTGATCTTGAGAAAATTTCAGCTAAAGTTAATAACAATTTTTTTTGTTGAAAGTAAAAATGATCCCTAAAAATTTTGAGTATATATATATATATATTAAAATCCTCGTGCACGATATTTTGAATATCTCAAAATGTAAGATTAATCTTCTTTTCTTTGGATGGTTATCTATCTATTGCTGAAATAATTAATAAGGGAATCAAAATTAAATGAACGAGAATATCCGAGTCTAGTTAAATATTATAGATTAATGTTTATATGTTTTGGTTATATTGTAGGTCTGTGGTGATGGAAGTACTCATTGCATGAAGGGAACCATATTTTCTCCTCCCTTCCCTAATTCTATAAGCGCTAGAGGGGAAATTGAGAGTGGAGGTAGAAAATGAAACTGTTATTTGTATATGATGTGGTATTGTTGGTTTGTTTCTCTGCATTATATAGTTACTCATATCTAATGTGTTCTTGTTTATGTTTACTTCAATCACTTTATTGTATGCAGCTGACTTCATCAAATACTTCCAGAATGAGGACCAGGAATTTCAGGATTGTAGAAAAGAGAGCATTTCAGGACTGAGTGTTGGTCATGTTATGCAAGAGAAAAGCAATTCTGACGAGGATACAATGTCTTTGATGGATCTTTCATGCCTTGGTAATTTGGGGTTGGATACCATTAATTCTTTCAGAAACTGAAATGGTCTGTCTGATTTATCCTTCAGATACTAATGCTTTGTGTTCCTTCCATTATGCAGATTCAGCAGGCCATGTGTTGTCTGAAGTTTCAGCTATTTATCTTTCCATGAAAAACTCGAAGTTGGACTGTGTAGATGAATACAGTCAAAATCATATTTCAAATGATGTTCATATGGAGGACAATGAATGTGAAGAATTTGATGACTTTGATCCCTACTTCTTCATGAAGAACTTACCAGACTTGTCGTCAGTTGTTCCAACTTTTCGTCCAATGCTACTACCTAAACAGACACGGAGTTGCCCACCAACTACTCTTGTTTTAGACTTGGATGGTAAGCATACTTGAGAAAATTATATGTTCTATTACATTATTTCTGTGGTAGATGACCATGAATTGATTCTGTAAATACTCCCAATTTCCCCCATTTTTTCTTGTTTCGGTGCAAGTAGATGTATACCTTTTCAAATTCATCCAAGTCTTTATGTTGGTCCAGTTCTGGCGTTTGATTCTCTCGTTTTCAACTAAGCATATCAAGTAGATATCTTTATACACTACTTGGTACATCTGGCAACTGCCTTGAACCTGTAACCTTGTTGCAATAGCTTAGTTCTGATTCAATTTTGGACATGCAGTTGACATCAAGTCTAGATTTTTATAAGCTATTCTCTGAAATTTCATTTTTATTAGTCCCCCCACCCCCAGATGGTAGTCCTCTGGTTTAGTTATTACTCCCTCCGTCCCTAATTATTTGATGTTTTAGAGTTTTTCATTTGTCCCTAATTATTTGACGTTTGTTCAAATTTAGGAGAATTAATGACAATCTTTTCAAAATTACCCCTTATTAAACTCTCCCTCTCCTTATTTCAACAAAACTCTCCTTATCCCAACAAAAGATTTAAGGGTATTATAGACAATTGAGTACTATATTTAATGCTTTTCAATCATTATCTTAATTTTTGTGCTCACCTCTAAAACGTCAAATAATTAGGGACGGAAGGAGTATTATAACTGTTCCACTTCTCAATTAAAAATTAGGGGAAGCGTTATAGCAATTTTGAGATTTTATTTTTTTCTTGGAGTGATTGATGCAAGCAAGGTAATAATTTTTTCAAAAGAATTAATTGAAATTAATAATGACATATTATTGAGATGATTAATTTTCAAATTTAATTTAATCCCACCTTTAGTAATAAAAAAATAAAATTAGTTTACATTTGAAATGAAGATACAGATAGAACCTCTATAAATTAATACTCGCTAAATTAATAATATCTCTAAAATAATACTTTTTCCCGGTCCTGACTTGGGCTAATGGGATAAATTAATAATTTTGATAAAATAATAAATTTTAAAAAGACCCGTATAAAAATATATGGTCCCATCAAAATCATAAATTAATAATTTTTTTAAATTACAAATATATCTAGGGTAATCTTGTAAAATATGATTTTATTCTTGTTTCTTTAATTTTTCTTATTGCGTCCAAAAGTTTAGGTGTTGCATATAAAAACTTGTGAAGAGTTGTTGACGCTATGAGTATTTCCTTTTGTGTTATTGGCTCCAAAGGTATTGTATTATCCTCACAAGTATGATACATTAATTTAATAAGTATGATACTTTGCATCAAAAAAAAGTATGATATAAACATCAATAAAATGCAATAATTTTAATGTAATTAAATTTATGTTCACCGAATAGAAAAACACTCTTTAAATTAATAAATTATTAATTTATCGATTAAATAATAACTCTCTAAATTAATAAAATTTTCCAATTTCAACAAAGATTAATTTATAGAGGTTCTATTGTAATAGAAATTTACTAATGTAGGTATTTGAGATGTGAAAACTACAAAACTAGTAGTATATGTTTACATATGGTAGAAATGTATGTTATACATGTACTTTATATAAAAGCCAAATTATTTTTAGAAATGAGACCGAGTATAAGAAGAAAGGCAAATATAAATTACAGAGAGAAATGAGCAATATTTATGATCTACATCTCTATGTTACTCCTTTGTACTATTAAATTGAAAATTGATGCAACATAGGAGGTTTTTTTTAAATGATTCATATTGGAGAAAAAAGGAATTCAAAGTATGCCATGTAGGAGAGGTAAGTATTTTCCGCTGTGCCTCAGCTTTATAATAGATGTGTCTGTTCTAGGTTGACCCAATGATTCAGCATCTTTGTTTTAAAATCTTTTGGCTTGGTAATATGTATCCATGGGGTAGTTGAATTTCTGTTTTATATTAAAGGCAGACAAATATTACAGCACACAAAACTATTTTCATTTGGGGACTAGTCATTATTCAAGTTTTCTCTTTTTAGTAGGTTTGAATTGCTCATTTTGGATATCACAAATGCTAACGTTAGCAGAAACATACTAACTAACTCTAAGGGAAGGCCTAGCTTGACACATAACATAGGGGATCAGCTTAATTTCTAGCCTATGATTGATAGCCCATTAACTCTATAGGTGAGGCAAAGTAAAATTTGTAATCGCGTATATACTTTTAACATTTGTGGGTAGGGGGAGCACTAAACAAAGCTTCCGGTTCTTTTTGTGATGTTTCTGTATACATCCTATGTCAAGTATATTATGTATATATTTGTGTTTGTGTGTGCGGATGGTGAGAAACCACAGTTTAAATCTCTCACCTGTCCTTGTTTTGTGCTTTACTATTTTTTATTGAATTACCTTGATTTCGATATTTGCAACGTTTACTATTGAAAACCTTACCTGTTCACTTTAACATGCAATGATGATGACTATCCTCATTTGGCAGAGACCTTGGTGCACTCTACCCTTGAATCGTGCGATGATGCCGATTTCACATTTTCTGTTAGTTTTAATCTCATGGAGCATTCAGTCTTTGTTCGATGCCGTCCCCATCTTAAAGATTTTTTGGAGAAGGTATCTGGCGTGTTTGAGATTATTATATTCACTGCCAGCCAAAGCATTTATGCTGAACAGCTACTGAATGTGCTAGATCCAAAAAGGAAAGTATTTCGCCATCGTGTTTTTCGCGAATCCTGTGTTTTTGTTGAGGGAAATTATCTCAAAGATCTTTCTGTTCTTGGCCGCGATTTAGCACACGTCATTATGATTGACAACTCTCCACAGGTAATGTTGCATACTTAATTGTCTTTGGAGATGTCTATAATCATGCTTCTGTTGATGGACTTTTTAAATTTTATATCCTACTTGAATCTTATTGCTTCACGCTCATATATATAAATGACTTAGCCTGTTAAAGGTTCTTTAGTAGTAGATAATCCAGCAGAGCAATAGGTTGCGGAACCAATTTGCTTTTCACTTCAATGACAATAGGTGACTATATGGAAGAAATCATAAGCGTTGTGTCTACTTTGTTGAATGTTCTCTACTGCTGGTTGCTAATAACTATTGATTGATGAAGAGTAGGTTTTTAAAGTTGGACAATATGCAGCAGAAGAATTGGCAGTGAATTGCGCGATACTTTCAACTGATCATTGTTTTCTGTTTGTAAAATGAATCTCCTAAAATGAGTGGGACACTTGCATAGTGGTTATGCGAGATCCACAGGATATATAAATTTTCAGCTTTATTGATGTAGTTGATGATTTTTTTTCCCCCAGGCATTTGGTTTCCAGGTGGACAATGGAATACCAATTGAGAGTTGGTTTGATGATCCTTCGGACAAAGAATTGCTCTTGTTACTTCCGTTTTTGGAGAGCCTTGTTGGAGTTAAAGATGTCCGGCCACTCATTGCAGAAAGGTTCAACCTTCAACAGAAAATAGCTGCAGCCAAGTCCTTTAAAGTGTAGCATAGAGGATCCTTTTGAAAGGTAAACCTGCCATGTGGCATGTTGATTGGCTTGATATGTATTTTAGACTTTCTTCTCGTGTTTGCTGCCATCTTTCAGAATGTGATTTGAAGGTGAAGCAGTATAACAAAAGAGAAAGAATTGTTGAATGGTGTATCCAGGTGTAGGCTGTTTAAGCCTTTCTGGCTAGATGGCGTCGCTGAAAGAACCAAAACACACCAGATGGTTATTTTATGGATCTTTAGGAATAAAAACTCTGTTATTCTCAAGCAGAAGTATCTTGTATTGGAGGACCAATATTTTTGTTTCCTTTGATGATTTTTGATAATGATTCTATTTATAAAAGCATATTTGTAAAAAGTTGGCATCTGAGTAAGTGCGGTTCCAATTAATTGTTTTTTTAAAAGTAAGTAGTTTTATTAATCACGAGGGAAAAGATACTAAAAATGAAGGAATTCATGCCGCGCATGAGAAGAGCTGCTTTCCAAAAGAAATGACGATGAGGTTCCAAAATTTTCCTCCCACTCATAAGATCCCATCTCCCGATGAACTATCCGCGCGGCTTGGTATAATGCCAAACCCATTTATGTATCCCTGGGTTTCCTTTCTTTCACTAACTGATTAACAACGGGATAGGATAATAAAATACTACATGAATTTGCATTCGCCTCACAATCATTAACTTTGTGACTATAAATGGAAAACAATAAAAGTTTGTGAGAAGTTAATTCACTTCACCTTTAATTCTTCTGTTATCAAAAGACGAGCTTTTCTGATTATTTTTTTTATATAGCATTTATTTTAAATAACCAAAAATATATAGAAATTATGAGTCAATTTTTCAAAACCGGCATTTATTTAACCACCGAGTTCTTTGTTACTTTGTGAGAATGATTTCCCTCTTAATTTTGTGAATTTGGAAACTTTAGAGGGAGGGATAATTTACCCCTCATGTATGGAGTCACGTTTAATAGTAAAATAAATTGTATTACTTATTTTTTTGTTTTTTTATAATGAAAATAGTAAGTGATACCTGTAAAAATGAAACAAAATAAATAAATTATTTGAAATTGCAACTAGAAAAATTATCCTTGCGTCTCTCTCTCTCTCTATATATATATTAAGAAATTTTATTAATAGTATTTTTGACTATATCTAAGATACATATTTTTTTTTTCATATATATATAATTCATGGGCTCATCCTTTTATTTTACATAACATATTCACCTCCTTTAGCGACAGATCGACGAAGTTCGGTTGGTAGAACTGTCCGTCGCTGAATTTCAAACATAGAAAAATCAATGACAAAGGTGTGACTCGGTGACTACAACACATTTTGCGTTTCCCGGCTAACCATGGTAAGGGGTCTGTTTAATCGTGGTTAAATTTTTTGCTTCCAAGTTCTATATAAAGGCAACTCAACGCCTTCACCTCCCGCCAGTTTGTTCATTCGGTCTTATTCTATTCTATACATTTCATTTTCAAAATCTCAAATCAACTTCTGCCTCTCTCTCTCGGTTCTCTCTTCAGCTTTTAACAATGGTGAGTGTGCGAGATTGCATTGAAGAATTCGTTTCTAAGTTATTATCGTGCCTCATCTTCGAGCACTCGTTTGCTTATCTCCGATTCTTAGTGTAATTCTCCGGAATTTCAGGTTGTTGCACAGAAACTTAAGGAATCAGAGATCACTGAGCAGGACTCGCTTCTCCTAGTAAAAACTGATCTCGTTTTCTTTCCTCTAATTAGGCCTTATTTTGATTCGCCGATGAGGATATTAGCTCGTTTCTATGATGTTTATTTGACTAAATTCTCGTGAACCTTATTCTTATTTATGGTTTAAGTTAACTGAAATCATTGCGTGATGCGTATGTGTTTCTCTAGCAATCAATCGGTTAAATAATTTTACAACCTCATATTCTTCAGACGATTCGGAGTGAAGTTATTCTGGATTTCCAAAATTTGATTTACATTTCAAATTAATTGCTGTCGTTATGGTTTGTAAAAAGGTCAGTTTTATGGTAAGTTAACCAATATAGTATATGTTATGAGATTATTAATTTAATTACTTAATTAGCTGAAATTCATCGGGAACTTGCATATGTTGAGCTGTTTAATAAAATGAACTGGATGAAAGTTTGATGGTTAGTTAATGAAGCTGAATCTTTGAAATGCGTTGATTAGGTTGAAATGTAATCTACTTTCTAACCTGTTCATCTTATGAATTGGATCCTAAATTGTTTCTCATTAACGAGAATTCACTTTACAATCCTCTGATAATGATTAGATCTGGATGCTTCTTAGCCATGAGCATTACAGAATCAACAATATATACGCATATATGTACATGTATTTTACTTTTTGAATTGAAGATTATATGGATTTGATTCATTCGATTTGTGTTAATGTAATGATCCTTCTAATTTTTTTACCTGAACCAGACAAGGAACCTACTACGCATTGCTATATTCAATATTAGTTATATCAGAGGACTTTTTCCTGAAAATTATTTCAATGACAAGTCTGTTCCAGCCCTTGGTAAGCCGATTTCTTATAACTATATCTTCTCAATTATCTACCTCACAAATATTTGCATCTAGATTGCTAATTCATTTGTTACCACTGATGGCAAATCATAAACAGAGATGAAGATCAAGAAGCTTATGCCAATGGATGCAGAGTCACGGAGACTGATTGACTGGATGGAGAAAGGCAATTTGATTTTATTAATGTCGAGCTTCTGAGTTTGAAGAAATTTTTCTACTAGTTTGTTTAACCTGATTTCATTTTTTTTGTTCAGGTGTCTATGACGCATTGCAGAAGAAATACTTGAAAACACTTCTGTTCTGTGTGTGTGAAACAATGGAAGGTCCTATGATTGAGGAGTACTCCTGTAAGATCTCGAGAAAACCTGACCCTCTTTTGTCAATTTAGTGTTGTGAAGTGTAATCTTTGATCACACTAGTGATCTGATATATCAACATGCAAATATAGGAATTCAAAGAGAGACATGCTTCTTATCTTGTGCTTTATACAGTTCAAGAAATAATCAGTTTTTAGTCTGCTGCATATTGTTATTAGTAATCATTAATCGCTGAATTAAACAATATAGAACTGACTGTTTTCTATTTTCTCTACAGATGAACAAATCTATTCTAGCAGGATGATTATATCTTGAGATTTCCTTGGAATATAAGTCAACTAGAATTACATTAATAATTTCCTTTTCTGCAGTTTCTTTCAGTTACTCAAGTGCTGACAGTCGAGGGGTTTCAATGAATGTCAATCGCATTGGAAATAAAAAGCAAGGCGGCACATTCAAATGTAACTCCATTACAGAAATTACTCCAAATGAGATGAGGTATTTCTATGTACTGTTGATTCAGCCTAATTAGTTGGCATTTGAACTTCAGAAATTTTCATTGTGCGTGAAAATGTTGATTTTCAGGAGTTCTGCTTGTAAAATGGTCCGGACACTGATTCAATTGATGCGAACTCTGGATAAGATGCCAGAAGAGGTGATATTTGCAATAAACTAAGAGTTGCTGGATAATTGGCATCTTGCATTCATTTTTCCTAATTTTTATTCATCGACTACATGCACTTTATTGTATTTTTCAGCGCACCATAGTGATGAAACTATTCTATTATGATGACGTTACGGTATGCCCCTTTATTTAACTTGGGTTCACCTTCATTTTCTTGTTAGCTCAAGTGCTTTCATATTATTTTCTTGTTAGTTTTTAGTGCTTTCATATCTTGTATATTATCATTTCTTGTTAGATTTTAGTCTTTAACTTGCTAAACCATAAGAAAGTCTAGTGAATTTTGATACTTGATAAAATATTAAGGCCTATGAAAAGTGAACTCATATGCTTTACCCTTGTCTACATAAACATCAAAAAAAATCTGAAACAAATTGCCTTTCTAATAGAATCTGTTTTACTGGAAGTGTGTTCTCCTTTTTAGACAATAACTCTGCCAAACTCAAAGGTGTACAGCTATTCTTATATAGTCATCTGAATATTTGAGAATGTCAACAATCTGATTATGCATATTGAAATACTTAACTTTTCTTCCTTAATACTAAACCATAAAAAGTTACTGTTACACATTTCCTGATCTTGCAGCCTATGGATTACGAACCTCCATTCTTTAGAGGCTGCACAGAAGAAGAAGTTCATAATCCATGGACCAAAAATCCTCTGAAAATGGAGATTGGCAATGTCAACAGCAAACATTTTGTATTAGCTCTCAAGGTAATGAACGAAGAATGTAGGAAAACTGAGTTACTTAGATTCCTATTCATATTTCAATAAATTGTGTTATTGTACCTCATACAGGTTAAAAGTGTGCTTGATCCTTGTGAGGATGAAAATGACGACATTCAAATTGATGATGTCAGCTTGGGGGCTGATTCTGTTGAAAGAGATGAGGATACTGAATCTGACAATGAGGTCATTTGTCAATACTACTTTTAGGTTTTGATAATCTTAAGATAAGCATAATTATAGGAAACCTTAAATAAGTTTATACAGCACTAACTTCTTGTTAAAATTTGCAATATATTACAGACCTCAGAAGATGACCAGTATATAGTCGCACCAGTAGGTAATTACATTTCTCCGTCTTTGGCTCTATCATACTGGTTCCAAAATATGAATTGTAATTGGTAAAGTTTCTCCTGCAGACAAGCAAAGGGTACAGAAAGAGGGAACCATGATTGATGAAGGTATCACTGCAATCCCTCCCAGAAAACCTTACATATTAATAAAATTTGATACTGCCTCCAGGGAAGTTTTAACCAACTGCGCTGTCCAATATGTAGATGATACTCAGGATCCAACTGAAGATGAAGAACAATTGGGTCGAGTAAAGGAATGGATCAGCTCTTACCACCTAGACACTATTGAGATTACTGATGTTCTCTCGAATTTCTCAGACATTTCAGTGGTAAAGACTTCTACTTTCTCTGTTAAATGGATCAACACATGAGTATTGTTTTAACTGGCTAGTTGGATAACTCTAGAAATAAACTTTTTTCCCACTTTACCCGTTATTTATTTTGGTATTTAATTAAATGATTGCAGGTGCTGACTGAAGGTAAATGGAGGATCTGATCAATATTCAAGTTCGTAAAAGAAGACTTAGCAACTTCCTTCTGTAAAGGAATTTTAACTATTTTCAATTTTTATTGACGGCTTTCAGAAATTATTGACAAGCTTATAAAGGAAGGCATTCTATCCAAAAGTGGAACAGACTGTTATATTATTAACAAGCATAAGGTTGTTTTGTTTCTTTCAATTAGATATTTGTCTCCTTATTTTGGTTTCCTTTTCTAATTCTACTTTGTTGGTAACAAAACAATGATTCCAGAAATCTGACTATGAATTCGACACTGTGAAAGAAGAAATGGAGGGCCAAGTAGTTGCAAATGGCAACAAGACTCAGCAGAGCATGGATGAGGATCACATGTACATGAAGGTAAGTATCAATTGACATTTTAGGACAGTATCCCTAACAAATTATAAACCAATTCGCTTTCTTAAGAATATTTTTGCGAACAGTTTCTTTTCTATAAATTCTTCTTAGTTCACACCAGTATGTCTTTTATACATGAACTTTGGATTGACAAACTAGGGAACTATGTATGAATATTTAAAACAGTTTCTTTTCTACTAAACAAATCTCTGTTATAACCTATTTCTTTCCAACGGTCAAATTAAGGATATGGTAATTTTGCTCAAGTTTATTACATTCATTTGTAGGCACTGTATCATGCTCTTCCAATGAACTACATAAGTGTTTCCAAGCTTCAGAATAAGCTTGAAGGAGATGCCAACCAGGCTACTGTGCGCAAGCTAATTGATAAAATGACAAAAGATGGGTTTGTTGAAGCCCAAAGCAATCGAAGACTAGGTATATGCCGTCAAATAAGAACTATACTTTTATTACTTAAACTTGATAAAATTGCTGCTATTTACATGTTCCAATTATTGCCACAGGAAAGCGTGTAATCCATTCAGATTTAACTGAGAAAAAACTGACTGAAGTCAAGAAAATCTTGGACCTTAATGCAATGGTGAAAGTTTAATTTTTTGGGCGCATAATGCATTTCTCTTCTGAAATTTCTGTGTACGTAGATTCTTAAATTTCAACTATGTTGAACAGGATTTGGATATGAATGAACCCCAGAACAAGCTAAACCAATCAGAATTTCAGACAGCAGGTGCATAATTGATAAAATCAATAACTTCTGAATTAGTTTCAACTATTAGTTTATATATAACAATTGAGCGAAGCGTTTTATGACAACCAGGGAGCAAACAGAGGGACATGTCTACCTGTGGCGTCCTTTACTCTGTTGGATCAGATCTCACACGCATGAGAGGCAAATCCGACACATTTCAAAATGGATCCATTAGGAGTGAGCAAACTTTTTCAAAGACGAAGGGGCATGGAAACAACACCCCCACCAGCAGAGCCCAGGTATGTCTCCTCAACAACAGGTAACGAATTTTCTTTTACCAGAATCCTATAAATCTGAAATAAATCATGTTATTTTGGTAAATTATGCAGCCAGTAGCGTCAAGAGAGAGTTTTGCACAAGTTATGGAAAATGGCAATTGTGATAAGTTTGATGCAGTCATTTGTAGCAGATCATCAACTCAGAACAAGCGCTCCAGGAAAGCAAGCACGGTAAGCTTCAAGTTCCTTCCATGGCTTTGTCTATAATCTGGTATACTATATATATCCATCACTGATTAGAATTTCAACGTTGAGAAACTGATATATTTCCATGCCCTTTTTCTGTTTACAGGTTAAGGAGCCTATCCTTCAGTATATAAAGCGCCAGAAGTCTCAAGTTACCTGAAAGAATTTGGAATGCATGGCTCTTGGTCCCGTCTTAAAACTTCTTGAATTCCTTTCCCAGTTGTAGTTGGTAGATATCTAAAAACACTATTATTTTCATGCTCCAGTTAGAGTCGTCGATTCGTTTCTTCCTCTCTCTACTAAACATAGTTATGATGAGTGGATTTCTCTACGTATGACTCTGAAGTTGTGGTGCTACCAGTAATATTGCATCTCTTAGATATATAATAGAAATATTGATTCTTTATGTCAGAGTAGACTGCCAATATAATTAGTTAACTGTTGAGTCAAATCATATTAACTGGAACCAAATGAGTTAGTTAATTTATTCAGGTTAGTTAAAGTTTGAACCCATATTTTTTAAAATAAATATAAATTTAAACCGATTAATTATTTTTCAACCCATATTTTATTCCGATCCAAATTGAAAATTATTATTCCTTTAGCTGCTAGCCGCCTTTCTCTTCTTCATTTACTGGTAGCAGTGTGAATGATGAGTAGTATAACGTGTAAAGCGTATACTCCATAATATTATAATATAATATCAAAAGGAAAAAACTAAACGTACAACTGACTACCTTTTTGGACCGTCCACGTTAAGTAATCCCAATATATATTAGGGAATTATTAAATTCATAATATTTTTTATTATTTTCACAATAAAAATGTCACTGTAGATATATAGTGACGGTGAAAATTATAGTTATAGAATCTATAGCGACACTTTTATTGTGAAAATAATATTTTTAGTTGTGGATTTAACGGTTCCCTATACATAAATACTACTCCATCCGTTCCTTAATATAGGTCGTTTTAGAGTTGTGCACAAGTATTAAGAAAATGATTATATAGCATTAACTATAATATCAATTGTCTATTTTGTCCTTGTATTAGAAAAAGAGATTGTGTTATTTATTGAACAGAAAATAATAAGAGAACCAAAGTTACATTTAATACATGGGATAATATTGAACACTAAGCAATTAATGCTTACTTGAAATTCTAAAACGACTTATATTAAGAAGCAAAAATATTTTTCTAAAACGACTTATATTAAAGAACGGAGGTAGTACTTAGTTTAAGTTACTTTAATCATTATTACTTTCTAATAATGCGATTTTTAAAATTCTTTTCTTTCCATATGCCTCCTATTCCTATTAAAACAAATTGGGTCCATCTTTGAAATGCATGATTAATAATATTTTATATATGTAGCATTTTAAAATTATAATACAAATAAAATTTTATATAATTCTCATATCACTTATACTATGATGTATTTTGAATTTCAACCTTTCTATTAGCGGAGTTAATAATAATTTTAAAAATTATTTAAATATAGAAGGTATTAATAATTTTAATTTAAAATTTTATTAGTATAATTTTTAGCATTTTATTATTTATATTAATAATTTTATATCATATTATTACTTAATTAATTTAATTGTAATGACGTCATAATTTCATTTTTCAAAAATTCTAACCCACACAACTCATATTAAAAATAATTAATATGATTTTAGTTCTTAAATAGAACCATAACCATATTTTTTAAAATTAAAACCAACTCATAATTATATTTTACCAGTCCTAGTCAGAGGTGTTTTTAATTGTTACATAAAATGCTTGCCTTGTTCATTTTACACGCGTCTGTTTTCCAGTTTAAGGCAGCCAATATACTGTGACCATGTACATGAAATGTCAAGTGAGAATGTCATGGGTTTTCAACAAGAGAGCGGGAGGCTAGCAAGCCACTGATGGTAAAGATATTATACTCTGCCTGAAAGTTGAAATAAATTTTTTTATAAAAAAACACAATATTTTATTTAAAAATTGTCAGGAATAAATTGGGGAATCATTTGTATGATGATTATATTTTTTTTACACCGGTGTGAAATGGGAGAGCTTGAAAGTAAAAAGTCCTTGAATCAATGTGTTGAGCAACTAGAATGGAAAAAAATGAGTTCGATAATGACAATGTAAATTGGATCAACAGATACATTTAGAGTGATGAAAGATAAAATTTAGAGAAAAAAATGATAAGAAAAATATTAGACAGAGAGAGAAAGTGACCCGAGATAAATTTCAGAGAGAGAAAGTGACCAGAAATAATTTTAGAGAGCGAAAAGATTTAATTTAGAGAGAGAGAGAGTGGAGAGATACTAATATTTAAAGAGATAAAGTGACTACAGAGAAATTTAGAGAAAGAAAGTGGTAAGAGATAAATTTTAGAGAGAAAGTGACGAGATAATATTAGAGAGATAAGGTGATGAGATAATTTTGTAGACATTTAGAGAGAGAAAGTAATAAGAGGAAAAAAAAAATTAGAGATAGGCTCTAAGACCAGCAATTTTAGCGATTGACTCAGTTCTTTTAAATTATTTATTATTATTAAAAAAAGATAACAAAGATGACATACGAGCTTATTTTATAACAATAGTAATTAATTGTTGTTGTTTTAAAGTCAATCTATTCATAATATTTTTTTCTTTGTTCACTAATAAATCGACTAATTAAACTGTGTTTCTATAATTATTTCGATCCCCTATCCAAATCGGGAAGGCAAACCCCAACAAAAATATCATTTAGATTTAAGAAAAGGTCTATTAAATTTATACATGAATTGTAATAATTTTTAGAGATAAGAGTGACGAGAGAAAAATTTTAGAGAGAAACGATAGATACTTTTAGAGAGAGAAAGACACCAAATATATTTCAGAGAGAAAGTTAAGAGAGATAGTGACTAGAGATAAATTTTAGAAAGAGAAAGTGACTAGAGATAATTTTAAAGACATTGATGAGAGATAAATTTTTATAGAGAGAAAGTGATGAGAGATAAAATTTAGAGAAAGAGTGACAACGGATAATTCTAGAGATCAAAAGTTGAGTGGCTAGAGATAAATTTCAGAAAGTGACGAGAGATAAATTTCAGAGAGAGGAAGTGATAACAGATAAATTTTAGAGAGAGAAAGTTACAAGAGTAACGAAAGATAAATTTTAGATGAAGTGACCAGAGATAAATTTTAGATAGAGAAAGTTATAAGAGTAACAAGAGAAAATTTTTAGATGAAGTGACCAGAGATAAATTTTAGATAGAGTGATTGACAAGAGAGATAAATTTTAGAGAGAAAGTGACGATAGATAATTTTAAAGAGTAAAATGCTGAGTGATAAATTTAGAGGGTGAGAATGACCAAAGATAAATTTTGGAGAGAAAGTGATAACAGAAATTTTTGAAAGAGAAAATGATAAAATTTAGAATGAGAAATTTACAAGAGACAAATTTTAGAGAGAGAGAAAGTGACCAGATAAATTTTAGACAGAGACGGTGATGAGAGATTTTATTGGGAACAAGTTTTTCGCAAGCTTTAAATTTAACAAGTAGAAGAGAATGCAGAAAACCAAACAGAATAGTATAAATACAGAATGTGAACATTCAAAACATAATATCTTCACACAGCAATTTCGTTATGGACATTTATTTAGCATTGGGGTATGAAGTACAAAACATTACTGACTTGACAAAGTTTCAGAATCGTCCTTGTTTTCTCCACTTGTGAAGATCAAAACACTTTTCCTCATGGCTTCTAATCTTTCCTGCGTATGAGGTGATAGTAAATATAACCCATAGGCAAGCAATGAAAAGGGATGTAAAAGACTCGATAAAAACCAGACGCATTAGATGCTAGAAGACAAAATTTAGATTAGAGTCCGGAACCAAAACAGAATGTTGAATAATGAATGTAATTTTAGTGAAATCACAAAGCTAGTCAAAAATGATAACATGCTTTTTTTCCCCCTTTTTGAGGAATAACTAATAAGATACTTTTCTTTGTCATTTCTGCTGATATCCTACTGTGAACAGTTGATAGCTATTGGAATTTGCCGTTCTCTCTTTTGTAAACAGTGTGTGAGCAAGATTCAGCCATGAAGCGTCACATTATCTAACTCAGCTGATGGGTTGGTAAAATGTTTCTAGAAAGATCAAACTAATTCAGAAACCGCACTGGAACATCCTCCTCTGATATCTCTACTAGAATCCCACACAGAAGGACAGCAGTCACAGCACTAAAGATTTCTTTCAAAGTCTTATTTTATTTATTTATTTTTCCGTTACACTGACTATAGCGCGAGCCTCAGGTTCTGTGTTCAGAGGTTGAACCTCCACAAACCCAAAATTTTAGGAGCAGGGACTCGGCTTCAAAAGTGTCCAAATACAGGCCATACGGCTTCTGTGTACATGGACAGATTATGTGTAATTATATTGAATAACATCTTGCACAACAGTTCTTCTTTATATTAAATATAGCACGGAAGAAGAGTTTCTACCTCTTTCCTAATTTAAGAAGCAAATAATTCTTCATTAGAATATTTTATCTAAACATCTATTGCCGAATGAAAAAGAATCCATCTAACATTGATCCCAAGAGTAAATCCATTTTCAAGCAACTTTTATTTCAAATATAAGATGGACCATCATCTTAGCCTTAATTTCAAGTAACTTTTATTAAAAAATATAAGATGGACCACCATCTTAGCCTTAAATTTCTTTATATGAACTTGAGCATACATATATTAGAGTAGTAAGTCTAAAAGTATCTCATATTTATCTTTAATTCTTAAAGATGACAACCTTGATTCATTTCAAAATCCTAGGGTATTTATGCATCTAATCTAATCTTCTCTTATTTTATTGTTTCAGCATATAATTTTTTTTTATATATATATTTTTCTTCCTTCAACTTGGGAACATTTATACTTATGCTGCCTTATAAATTAGTGTCTACTGTGAGCCATAAAGCTAAAATACAACTCAACTCAGCTCAACAATGTCTTTATTCCAAACCAGTTGGGGTGGGCACCAATATGAGTATATGAATATGAAAATGTAAAAAGGCATGAAGGAAAATAAACAAATATAAATAGAACATTTTTCTTCATACTTTGGTCACAATGGGAACTTGATCTTGATAGCTTTAAAAAAAAAATTCTCAACACTTCACAAACAAAATAAATTTTGTCACCTGATATGACTGATAAATGGGGACGGAGCAACCTAACAATAATGTCACATATTCTATAATAGATTCGAGGAAAACCATAATTATGTGCCGCAAAAGTTATTTTCCAGGAAAATAATAACATTCAAAAGCTCATGGCATATTATGCAGAACTGAAAAGTGAGTAATTCAGAGTTTAAAAGTTTTAGAAGTTATTCAAGGAAAATGTCATGGTTAAGGGTCATCTTTTCACAATTTTTTTTTAAAAAAAAAAATACAAAAAATGAAAAGATGAACAGCAATCACGCACACAATTGCAATATACTGTCTCCATTACAAAAAAAGGAGTCCTTTTTTGTTGACGATGGCACAAAATGACAGTCTTTTAAGTTTAACATCAAAATTTCACTACTATACCACCACTATTAAACTAAACATTCATTACATATTTGGATAAATATGGAAAAAAAAAAGTATATTCTTAGAGTTTAAAGTTTGCATATAATCCACATACACAATCACGCGCATCACACACAAAGGTTATAAGTGGAAAATTTTCCAGGAACAACAAGATTTATAAGCTCAACAGCATCTCGTATACATCAATAAAGATAACAGATTGAGTATATTTAACAATTAATAGACTAATCAACAACCTAAACAATACTAGAAAATTAATAATGTATATATATACACGTACAATGTAGATGCACGGATACATATATGCACAAACAGAGGAAACAAAAGACAGTAAGAATTGGGAGCTGAAACTTACAAATTATTTGTAGGTGGAGTCATCTAGAAGGAGATCATCGTAGGGATCCCTGCGACCAGGGACCTGGCTAATCTGAGCGTCCCAAAAGATCTGAGCGTTGTGCCTATCAAAAGTCCAGAATCCGTATGGACGGATCGGAAGGCTCCACATCTCCTTGGTCTTGTTGCACTTATCCTTAAGCGTATACACATGCTCTCTGAATTTCCTATCTCTCTCCTTCGGATCCTCCATCATTTTCAGTATCAGATTCTCCGCAAACTCCATTATAAAAGCCATCCTCTCTGAAAATTCGAAATCCTAGTTTCCCCTATTTCGTCAAAAGTCAAAATCTAAAGAATAATGCTTACTCTACTGAAATCAGTTGTTATATATCTCCAAATTAACTGAAATGAAACTCGAATCAAGAAATCTATTAAATTTTAATTGGAGAGTTTAATTTACCTTATCGCCAATCGATATTTGATGGAAGCTGATCGTTGTTATAGTCACACACAACGCACAAACTAGGCTGATTGAATCTCCGGAGCCTTTAACTCGGGCGACTTTATGTCTGGGTTCTGAATTGGGCCCAATGATGTTAATATGCAAATCCAAAACCAAAACAGCATATGAAATTGCTTCTGATGGGTGAAGTTTTATTTGATACAGTTTCGGTTCTAAAATTTAAATAACAAAATTTTATTCAATTTATTACACAATCAGTTATATAATGAGAAATGCGTAATAAGAAAGATTAATCTTATCAACTTTTAATCATGCTTAATTACTACCAATATTATTGTCAAAGATAATAATAAAGAAATCAAACTAATGGATACTCTTACTAGCTAATCAGGAAAGACTAATTATGTTGATGCTAATTAGTTCCGAAAATCATGAAGTAAATTGTTTTGGTATAATTAGTAGACAATATTAATAATAGTTTCTTTGAATGGAATTATATGAAAGAGGCCATTAATAGATGCACAGCATTCATACTACAAACTGAGTAATACAACTTGTAAAAAACAACCATGAAAGAGCAGCGACAGACAACGAGTTGTTGACTCCTCGCATCCAACATACTTTATGCTCTTGTACTCCATCCGCCTCTGTATACATACATACACACACATGGTGCGGTTTCGGTTTTATGCGTGCGGTTTTGGTTAGTAACCAAATTGAAACCGTAAATTTGGTTTTTCAACCTATCTAAAATCGTCGCATACGCCGGAACCGTTGGTGTGATTTTAATTGGTGCGGTTTGTGCGATTTCGGTTTCAATTTAATTCTTTACTCGGCCCTAATGCTTACACCCAAAATAATTGATATATAACTTGATCGGGTTCCAACGGATTTTCCATCTTATAGGGACACTTTAGATCCTCTCTATTCTTTATATATGATCTCCATCATCATGTCTCTTTCTCACATTATCATGCATGATATCATATTTCAACATATTTTATTTTATTTAAAATAAAGAAGATCCTAATTCACATTTAAATAGTTTTCTTTTGGTACAAAACGTTATATAATCTAGAAGTTATTATGAAAATATTGTTAGACATAAAAGAATCTTATATTGTTGGCACAACTGTACAACATATAGACAATTATTGATATTGTTAAGAGTACAAATTATTCTCTCTGTTTTTTAATATAAATCGTTTTGGGTTGTCCACAAGTATTAAGATAACAATTGTATAACATTAACTATAATATCAATTGTCTATATTGCTCTTGTATTGGAATAATATATTGTTATTTATTGGACAGAAAATAGTGAGAGAACCAAAGTTATATTTAATACTTGGGGTAATATTGAAAACTAAGCAATATTAGCTTACTTGAAATTCTCAAACGACTTATATTAAAGAACAAAAATATTTTTTTTGAAACGACTTATATTAAAGAACGAAGGGAGTATATGACATAGTATTATAGTAATAATTATCACTTTTAAGTGTTGTGTCATTAAAAAAATATTATCAAATATATATTTATTTATTTTCAGAGTTTACAATTTCAATACAACAATAGATCTAAGTAGCTAGTTTCAAAACGATCTATCAACTTTCTTTGTATGAAAGTCATATCTCAACAATTTAATTAATACTCTGTTTGTTTCATGGAAACAGTTTGTTTTGTAAGAAAAAAAATTATACATAGAGAATTTATTTTTACTGATAATAACATAATATTGTCAAGATATATATATATATAGGTTAGGCAAGACCAAATGCCTGATCTGATTCGTACTTGATCAGTCAAATGGATATCACATATACACCCCATGCATCACTTAACTTATTTGTTGCTATAAAGCATGGAGACATCAATCAAGCTGGATCGATGAATGATAGTTTTGATGTAAAGTCGTTTCAAGATTCCCAAATTGCATATGTGGTTTAATTAATTTCCATGGGGATCAGAAAGAAACTATTATTATTATTATTATGCCCATCCATAACTCCCAACAAAAACATACTAGAAATAGTATTAACAACCACCTAGACCTAGCTATTATTATTATTATTATTATATATATATATATATATATATATATATATATATATGTTCTTCCATAAGAATCCTATTGTTATAGATGATCAAGTAACACCTCTTTTGGATGGTTGATAAACTTATTGAAAAGACCGAGATTGAAACATAATATATCAAGTTCAAGACAACTTCAGACTGATTTTTATTTTAATATGAGGACCCTACATAACAACGTGTTGTCGGTTTGTTTAAATAAAAGCAATTTTTAATATTAAATAATGCCTGAATTTGACAAGCTCTTACTACCGTTAAAAAAAAAAAAAAAAAATACCAACCTAACAAGCTCTTACGGACTTGTATATAAAAAAAAAAAAAAAAAATCTAAAAAGAACACCCCTTTCATATCCTATTATAAAATATTTGTTTTATAAAATATTTTATATTCTTTATTTGTTATTATAAAATATTTGTTTTATAAAATAACAAATATTGTTATAAAAATAAAGAATAAAGAACTTGTCTACCAATCAGTAGACGTCACAATGACACCTTACATAAATGTATAGTCAAAAATTGTTTTAGAAATTAGAATCTTTGGGAAGTGCTCAAGAAACCTTCGTACATGGGAGGCCATGCTTTTAGGTTATGGTAGATATCATATACCACGTAATTATCCTTGGTTGATCTAATAAACCCAAAAAAAAAAATGAGAAGATTACTATCATATTCTTCCCAATGGTGAGTCTTCTCTCGACATATCATTATCTCCACTGCCTCTAATTGGGTATTATACTCCAAACAAACACCAAGATTATATAGGTAGTGCTTGTAAATATACTCAAAGAAGTGGATGAAAGACAACCATGTCTTATGATGACACGAGGTTGTATGTCATTAGACATCTTGTATGATAGTGGCAAAAACACCTTCCAAGTTAAATTCACCTCACCTCAACATCTATAGAGACCACCATTCTATTCCCTCGCTATCCCCGCCTCGACTCAAATTTACACTTTTATTACACCGAAAGGAATTGTGAAACAAAAGGGTGAAGACAACTAGCTTTTCGATAAAGAATATTATGACTAAAGATAAATAAATTATCAATAGTCTTCATCAAGAATAAATCAGAGATTTAGAACATATGGTAGATTGTAAGACCCCGAAATTTTTTTAAATAAAAAGGAATTTCCTTTATTTATTATTTTGAAATAGTAAGGGTTGATTTGATTAATGTGGATAGTTAAGGGTTAAATATGCAAATATTTCAAAATAAGCAGTGGTTATAAAATATTCATTGTTGTCGGGGAATATTCGTTTGGTCGTGGAATATTCAATGCGGTTAGGGAATATTCGTATTTGACCGTAGCGACCATGTGTGGGCCCATAACTTGAAAGCGATTGGATGAAGAAAACGACAAATATAAGTTGTTTTTAAATAACGGCGTAGTTATTCACAATTATCTTGTTGGAATACCCGTTGGTTAAAACACACTTAATCTGGCGTTGTTGAAACAAGAAGACACCAGATTGCACCAATTATTGATTCTTACGTAGAAGGCACTACTCAATAATGGTTACACGATAATTATCGCTCAATATTTTATTGAGTTAATAATTGTCTGCGTTGATATTTTATATTCTTGTTGTTTCAATAATTGTCATTACACAAGATTTTTTCATTATCGAAGCAATAATTCATATTATCTCAATAATATTATTAGATAACATTATTGGCAATGTCTAGAAAGTTCTGTCTAAGGAGAGGTTTGGTCACCTAATCAAGCGCAAGAAGAGAAGAAATTCTTATTGGAAAGCCCTCTTTCCTTGGAACCTTTGGTTGTCAATATTGTGATTCTCGTAATATTATTTGTGAATAATTAATTATTGATTTATATGATGAGGAAAATATTTATTTTATGTGGATATAGATGGAGAAAATTTTTAAAATGACAATTGTTGAAAATTAATATTTTATCTTTTTCTCATAAAATAATTCATTTAAATATATTATTTTAATAATATATTAATGGTGATATTTTTACAACGAATGTGGATATATGAGTATATGAGGAGGAAGAGTATTTTTTGCAATAAATGTTTAACACATGTTTTGTGTGTTGGTGACACAATTATTGACTGAAATTTGATTATAGCCTGTAAAATTGCCCGTTTGTGAATTTCGGTCAATTTCTGATTGGAATTTGGAAAAACTTTCTTCCGCAAAGTTGTAGAGAATTGAATTTCCTATAAAAACTAGCGAGATTTGATTTTCTCTGATGAAAGGGCTATTTATTATGAATTATTGAAGTTCAAAACTCAAAATAATTGATTTTTGGAAGTTTAAAATATTTAAAATTAGAAAAAACGTTTTTTTCTTATTTTTTCTAGAAGGTGGCATGTGTTTGATGGCTGAAATCAGATTCTAGACATGTGTAGAAAATAATATAATTATATTATTAATTTATTAAATTTTCTGCTTTTTGGTGTTCTAAGCGATTTTCCTATAAATAGGGTGCTTAGGTTAGAATTGAAAATCACACCTTAAATCAAGTTTTCTCTCTATATTATCGAGCGTATTCTTGTGAGTATTTTGAGTATACTTTGAGTATTGCTATACGGGTGCAAGTCCAAGTCATAGCTTTATATCCTGTTTTTAAATTGAAATCTTCGATCTTTCGAGGTAAGGGATATTATTTTTTTTCAAATGATATTATTTCTTCAATATCATTATCTTTGAAATGTTGATCTGAAGTTTTTATCAAATTTGGAACTTTTCATGCTCTCGGGTTACTATTCATGGGTTACTATTCATGAGTTACTATTCACGAGTTACTATTCATGAAGTTACTATTCACGAAGTTACTATTCACGAGTACTATTCATGAAGCGTGAAGATGTTTTTGTGGAATTTCTATCTTTTGGTGTCTGAGTTACTATTCACGTGTACTGACCTATTATTCACGTATACTATTCATCTTATTCACCTAAAAATAAAATTTCTTCTTTTAAATCTAAAAACATCTATTCGGATACTAACTCTCGATTGTATCCATGTTTTTGATCATTCTTGAATTTTACACCACTATGATTATTTTTGAGGTATTTTTGAACGTGGATAAAACCAAGTACGAATCCTTAATCCTTAATCCTTGTCATTTTGTTTCCACCGGATTCGTTTCTTAAAAATATTTTCATCATCCTCGATCTTAAATGATGATATTATTGAATATCTTTGGCACAGTGCAAAAGATGAATGATTTCTGAAGAATATCTTTGGCTCAGTAGTGCGAATGAATGAGTGTTGAGATGAACATGACCAGATTGATTAATATCTTTGGCTGTAGTGCAAAGATGAACAGTGTTTAAATGAACACTGACCCATCGATGAATATCTTTGGCAGTGGTGTGCAAAGATGAATATTTGATTCCGGATGCATATTGATTGATGTTACAGGGATAAAATATTGATGATGGACTTTTAAATTCATAGATTATAGTAGATTTCATTCTCTACGTAACTCTTCTGAATTATTATTTCATTATTACATAATATTGATCCGAAACTTGTTGTCTATTGTATTCTCGATTTTTCCTGTTGAAGACTAACGATAATTTGTTGTATATTATCTTAGTCATAATATTCTTTATCGAGCTAGTTGAGCTCACCCTTTTCCTTTTGTTCCATTTTTCTCGGAGGCGAGAATATAATGAAGTCTGCAGTGGGGTATGGAATGAAGGTTTTAGAAAGGATTGTTTAGTAGTCCTCACCATTTTGTAAAATAATGTATCAATAAATGTGATGAGGATTTATTTGAGTATAGATATTGTCTGAAGATAATATTTGTATTTAAACTCACGCTTTTTTGTTGTAATAATAAAGTTGTAGTTGTTTACGTACACGATTTGGCTATTTCGAAATGGGTGTTGTGTATACCTATTTTGGGGGCCACATAGATGATAAAACTTTTCAACCATAATTGCGGTGAATGAGCAATCCATTAGAAGAGTCGAATAGACTATAAAATCTATTGTCTTCTCCACGTTTAAAGTCCACCAACAATGTTTTATCCTCCTAACATCAATCAACAATTCCTTTCCACAATCATATGAATAACTTATAATCATAATTGTGATTCTAAATTCCTCTTCTCATCCAGATTGAAGATAATTTTCATCACTTGTCTTTACTCAAACATCAAATATCATGGTTATACCAAATCATAGTTTCGTTCATAATCATACTAATAAATTCATCTTTGCACCACGGGCCAAAGATATTCATCAACAGTTCATCTTACACTACTAAAAGCAAAAGATATTCAATAACAGTCATCTTTTTGCATTACGAGCCAAAGATATTCATCAATAATTCATCTTTGCACTACAAAGCAAAAGATATTCAACAACAAATCATCTTTAGCTTTACGAAGCAAAAGATATTCATCAATAATTCATCTTTGCACTATGTGCTAAGATATTCATCAACAAGTCATCTTTACACTCACGAGCCAAAGATATTCATATATCAAAGAAATACATAATCATTTCGGAAGTTATATAACAATAATTATAACCATGTTGATCAATTCACCTTTGCACTTAAGCTAAAAATATTCAATTGTAAATTCAATGGTCATGATCATACCAATTAACAATTCAACTTTTTCACTCATCTTCGCCAAAGAGAACCTATAGTCACGATCATACCAATAATCTACCCATCTTTACACTCAAGTCAAAGAGAAATATCATCATTAGGGTTATAAGAATGTTATATAAAAATAATATAATCAAAACATGGTTTTAATTTCAAGAGTAAGATTCATAAATCAACGATAATTTAGTCGGAAGAAACCAATTTGTCGTGAATGAATAATACCCGTATTTAATACATAAAATACAAGTATACGTGCGTAAATAACTCTCGACACGAAAAAGATAAAGTTTCATAATAAAATTCATATCCATATTTATAACACCTTAATCCAAATGTTATAAATCACTTAGAAATCTCATAATCTAATATTATTAATATTATAATAATATTTTAATCATTTCTTAAACTTATAAATAATTTAATCCAATTATTTACACTTTAATAATTAATGCATTTAATCATCTAAAATGCCAAACTCATAAGATTTCATCATCATTAACCAAAACCCTCATAAAAATCTGCATATACCTCATATATGATTCTCAAGCCAATAAATCATATTTTTCAATTTTCTTACTTCACATAACATATTTAATTCATTTACTCATAACTAGAACATTTTCATGAAAATACCAAATCAGTTCCAAAAATATTTTTTTTCTGGGATTTAGCATAACATAGTCCCATATTGAACATATATTTTTCTCGAAATTTTAAAAATTCATTTACTATTTTTCATATGGCCAAAACCACCGAATATTTAAACATTTATCATAAATTATACTTTTATCCAAAAATTCTGAAATTAATACGGTATACTGATATTATATAGATGTACTCCCAATAAAAATTTCATCAATTTTGGAGTTAACCACACAAGGAGTTATAAGCGGTTACTTTTAAAATAGTCTTTTCTCATAAAATCCATAACTCTTAATCTATACATCCAAAAATCGCCATTTTGGACACAATCTAAAAACTCATCAAAATATCATTTCAAATTTTTCCAGAATTTTTGAAGGTTCAGAAAAATTTCGAAACTAAAAAAATAATAACCCTTAAAATCCCATACTATCCCTTACCTCAAAAAAAAGCGAAGATTCTAATTAGAATAACTTGTGAATCGAACTTGCACCGTATAGCAATAACTCTCAAAGTATACTCAAAATACTCACAAGAATACGCTCGATAATATAGAGAGAAAAACTTGATTTACGGTGTGATTTTCAATTCTAACCTAAAGCACCTATTTATAGAAAAATGCTTAGAACACCAAAGCGAAAATTAATTAAATATTATTATATTTTTCCAAAACTTCATACACATGTTTTTTACCATCTGAACTCAGCCCTATCACACATGTTAAATGAGGAAAACAAAATGAAAATCACGTTTTTGTAAATAAAATAAATTAAAACTTTCAAAAATCAATTATATTTAACTAACTTTAGAACTTCAATAATTCATAATAAATAGTCATTTTATCAGAAAATTCGAATCTCACGAGTTTTTTATAGGAAATTCAATTCTCTACAACTTTTCGTAAGAAAGTTTTTCCAAATTCCAAATGTAAATTGACCAAATTCACAAACAGACGATTTTACAAAGCTATAATCAAATTTCAAATAATAAATGGGGTCCAATGACATGTTTAACATGTTTTAAACATTTATTACAACAAAAATACTCTTCCTCCTCATATACTCATATATCCCACATTCGTTATAAAAATATCACCATTATTATATTATTAAAATATAATAATATATTTAAATGAATTATTTTATCGTAAAAAGATAAAATTTCAATTTTCAACAATTGTCACATTTAAAATTTTCTTCATCTATATCCAAATAAAATAAATATTTTCCTCATCATAAAAATCAATAATTAATTATTCACAAATAATATTACATAATCACAATATTGATAACCAAACGGCTTCAGGAAGAGGGGCTTTCCATAAGAATCTCTCCTTACTAACGCATGCAATTAGGTGACCAAACCTCTCCTTAGACGTAACTTTCTAGACATTGCCAATAATGTTATCCAATAATATTATTCAGATAATATGAATTATTGCTCGATAATGGAAAATACGTGTAATGATGAATTATTGAAACAACAATAATATAAAATATCAACGTAAAGAATTATTGAATTAATAAAATATAATATTGAAAAGTAATTCTTGTAATAATTATTGAGTAATGCCTTTCTTACGTAAGAATCAATAATTCAAAATACTTCATGTAGATACACTGGTGTTCTAACATCGTGAATACGCCATTAATTTTACTTTACCCATAGTAGTATTCCAAATAATAACTCATTAATAGTAATTAATTACTTTTATTTA
The DNA here is from genome assembly GCA_020205615.1 of Panax quinquefolius. Lineage (NCBI taxonomy): Eukaryota > Viridiplantae > Streptophyta > Magnoliopsida > Apiales > Araliaceae > Panax > Panax quinquefolius. The sequence goes on along the minus strand of CM035173.1, from coordinate 1,095,585 downwards.
TAAAAAACTCCTTTTTAATGCGTTTTCTTCATCCGATGCTTTATTCATTATGGGGCCCTGAAATGGTCATTCATTGCATATTTAATATTCCCAAGAAGCAAAGAATATTCCACGACTCAACGAATATTCCCTCCAATAATGAGTATTTTTTTATAACCACTTCGCTTATTTTGAAAAAAAATTATATATATCACCCTTAACTTTAACTTTTATCAATTTAACCATTTACCAATAGTATTTATAAGAAAAATTGAATACTTTTATTTCATAAAATTCGGGACAAATCCTTTACAATTTATATTATTTATTTATTATTATTCTTAAATTTATATTATTAATTAGATTTTTCTAAATAGAAATAAGTTAATATCTATATTTATTATTATCCTTCCACGAATATATTTTCTTATCTTTGTAATAATATCAATAAAAATTGCTTATTAATATATTCCAATAAATATCATTCTTTAATAAAATAAGGACAATTCGATTTCTTCAATTCATAGCTTAATTCACGAAGCTTTTGGAGTGTCGACCTCGAAAGTGTTGATCTTCACGGCTTTTGGAATAAATAAGGATGTCATCAATAAAGACGACCACAAAGTGATCTAAATATTCCTTGAATACTCGGTTCATCATATCCATGAAGGCGGCGGGAGCATTAGTCAATCCAAAGGACATGACTAGAATTCATAATGCCCGTCTTAGGGAGTTAAAAGTCGTCTTTGGAATGTCAATCGGATTCTAATCTTTAATTGGTGATATCCTAACGAAGATCAATCTTTGAAAAGAATTTGGCTCCTTGCAATCGGTCAAACAGTCATCAATACGTGGCAATGGATACCTATTTTTGATGGTGACATGATTCAACTCCCGATAATCAATACAAAGTCGCATACTCCCATCTTTCTTCTTCACAAATAGAATAGGAGCACCCCAAGGAGAAGTACTAGGACGAATAAAGCCATGTCTAACAATTCCTGCAGTTGGGTCTTTAACTCCTGAAGTTCAATAGGAGCCATTCGATATGGGGCTTTGGAAATAGGTTTTGTCTGGGGTTCAAGGTCGATACAAAATTCAATTTCACGCTCTGGGGTAGGCCGGGAAGTTCTTGAGGGAATAAGTCGGAAATTTATTAACAATATAGAAATATCGTTCAAAACCGATGTATTTTTGTTTAAATCAGTGACATGAGCTAAGAAAGCTTGACATCCGCTTTTCAATAAACGAATAGCTTTATGGCTTGAGATGACCGTGATTGATTTTAATGGTTTGGTCGTTTGAATTAAGATAATAGGTTGATTAGGAATATGAAAGCTAACAACCTTACGAAAACAATCAATTTTTGCATGATAAGTAGTTAACCAATCAATCCTAGAATCACGTCAAATGCAAGTATTTTTTTAATGAAATAAGATCGACGGGTAATGTGAGGTACCGATTTGAACCAAACAAGACTTATAAACAGTGGATGTAATGAAGGTTTCTCCCAACGGAGTTTCCACAGATAAGTCAAAGTCTAATTTCTCCGGAGTCAAATTTAATCGTTGAGCGCAAGTAGGAGAAATAAAAGAATGGGTAGAACCGGTATCAAATAAAGTATAGACTTCATTAGAGTTTATGATAAGCTTACCCGTGATAACTTCATTCGGTTCCTTGCTCTTTGGGAGGTCACAACAAACGCTCTCCCTTGCACCAACTAGGTTTTGACTTTTTACGGGACGGACCTTTGGTGCCTCCATCCTAGCTGAATTTGTCTTCTAGAAATGATAAAATCGAGCTAAGTGACCTTCTCTTCCACAATTATAACATGCTTTGACTAAGCATCATGGCACAGTTTGACCGATGTGTCCCTCTCTCCGCATTTGAAGCATATGATAGGTGGTCTTTCTCCTTCCTTAACAACGGGTCTTTGGTGGTGACGTCTTCCCATCATTGTTGAATCTCCTTTTCTTGAAATGTCCATTCTTATTGTTTTGCCCCGATTACCACCAAGTGGTTACCATATCTCGGCTTTGTTGATTCCCTCCACGCTTGTTGTCACCGCTTCGATGACTACTCTCCGGTGGTATTATAATTTTGTCAACCGCTTTCTTTTAGTTACGTTGACTCATTATCGCTACTCCACTAATCGAGCCCTATTTACAACATCCGAATACAAACACGGTTTATGAGAAATAAGATGTTGACGTATCTCCGACTTCAAACCTCTTAAAAACATTCGCGCCATTCTCTCTCATTATCCACCAAGTGGGGACGAAACCGTGATAACTCCGTAAATTTTGCTTCGTATTGCGACACGGTCCATATTATTTTGTTCCAACTTGATAAACTCCACCTCCTTCATGTGGCGAATACTTTCGGGAAAGTATTTGTCGTTGAATACTCTGGAACTTCTCCCAAGATATCTTGATCTGACAAGAGGTTGGTGTACGTTTCTGAAATTCCCACCGAGAATCTGCCTCTCCGCAACATAAAAGGCGTGAAGGGAACCTTTTGCTCCTCGGAGCATCCCAAGACATCAAATATCTTGGTAATCTGCTTTATCCATGCTTCCGCCAGTAGTGGTTTTGGCTCTCCCTTAAACTCCGGTGGTCCCAGGCTCCTTGAATTGTTTAGCGGTGACCGCCGAGAGTTTTCAGTGTTTCCACCTACGTTTTGGGCGAGAGTCGCTCTCTGCTTTCTTTCATTGCATAAATTGCATAAAGCCTCGAACATTTGATCATTCATCATTTGGTCGGTGTTGTTGTTTGCATGAGGATTGTCGCCTTCACGATGCACATTATCCTCGATTATTGATATGTGGTGAATCAACGATCATCGCTGCTCCATTGCTATTCTCAACATTCTCGGATGTCATTTTCGAATCTCGCCACAAAACAAAAGGTTAATTGACATGTAACAAATTATCCCTATCTTCTAACCAACCAATAAAATAAAGCACATAAACTTAGGTAGGTCATACTAGCGAAGGAATTCCCGTCTCTTCCTCCTAGTACTATTCTCACATCTTAGCCAGGATCATATCCCTAAGCTCGATACCAACCGTGGCGCCCCAAAATTAGGTATACATCACCCATCTTGGGTAGTCGACATACATGGTACAATTTAAATACAACTTACTAATATAACTATCGGTAATATGCAACAAAATATAAATCGTGAGTTTGAATACAAATATTGTCTACTAGATATTATACAAACTCAAAAGGAGTCCTCATTACAATTATTATCACACTATTTCACGTAATAATAGTGAGGACTACTAATCTTATCCTCCGGACCATTACTCCGCTCCCCGACTAGTCCCCCTATTTATGTTCTCATTTCAAGAAGAACAAAGGAAAGAAAGGGTGAGCTCAACTAGCCCAAGAAGAAATATTATGACTAAGATAATGCGAATAAATTATCAATAGCCTTCAACAATGTTAAAACCGATAAAATATAATAAACATCAAGTTTAATCTGCGGTGAACAAGCAATCCATTAAAAGAGTCAAGTAGAAAATAAAATCTACTATATTTTATGATTTAAAAGGTTTTTCATCATTTTTATATTTGAGACTCACTTTTAATAAATATTCCACATCATCGAATCACCCCTCTACTACTACTGACGAATGATATTCTTTAGTATCACGACCACAATTATTCATGCACTACGGGCGAGAATATTTGTGTATTCATTAATGGTCATGATCATGCCAACAATCATCCATCAATGCACTACTGACCCAATCGAGGATTTTTATCACATCATTTGTAACATTACGGTCATGATTACACCGAATAGTCTCTGGTCATAATCATACTAAGTCCATCATACACTACAGTGCCACGAGATGACTTTCAACATAATATAAACATGAGGATGATGACAATGATATAAGAATTCAATAAAACAAGTTCAAGAATTATTTTATCCGGGAATTATTAACGTCCAAATTATCAACACGATCTTTGCTTTGTAGAGTAAAATTCAAGAATGATCGGAAGAATATTTTCATGAAAAGATCTTTGGATGAAACGCAATATATCGAGGATATTCCACTAATTTCATGGAGTATAGAAGTCAAAGTTTTAACCAATTGGGTATAATAAAGAATGGAATAACAAAAGAAATCACCGTAAATGCGATAGACCACACAGGCGCAGTTATTCCAATGAATAATAAATAACGGAACCCGGTCCCAGTAAAAACGCATTACGGGATGTTCCAATGAGAATAATAAAGAATGGAACCGTGTCCGGCGTAAAACACACAGTACACGATGTTCCAATGAATAATAATAAAAAGGCGGAACCAAAGTCCCGTAAAAACACACAGACGGATGTTCCTACGAATAATAGAAAAATGTCACCAAGTATAGGTAAACCACAGCGTATACAAAGTTATTCCAATGAAATAATAAGCGATGGAATAACAACAGTTCTCTTCATGAATAACAAAGAATAACACCCCTTATTTTTTTGGTAGGAGATTGAATCTTTGCAGTAGTGTAGTAACAAAATACTCTTCTTCTTTCTCTCTTATTCTCTCTATACTTTCTCTCTCTAAAGCTTGAATGAATTCGTGAAAAATAATGAAGCATTAGGCCTCTATTTATAGAAGATTTCTAGCTTAGCACCTGCCATGTGAAAAGGCAAGTGGCTTGACGACTGGTGATGTGAAAAGAAAAGTGGTTCGACGCCTGTAATGTGAAACGACAAGTGGTTCGACGCCTGTAATGTGAAACGACAAGTGGTTCGACGCCTGTAATGTGAAACGACAAGTGATTTGACGTCTGGTAAAGGTAATTACTATTTACGAAGGTAATTACTATTCACAAGGGTAATTACTATTGACGAAGGTAAATACTATTGACGAAGGTAAATACTATTGACGAAGGTATTTACTATTCACAAAGGTAATTACTATTGACGAAGAGACTCTTAGATGATGACATATATTTCCCCCCATAAAATAATCAAACTTACCACAAACGTCTCATAACAGACTCTTTATATACATTAAGGATTGAATAAATATTACCACAAATCATTTTATTTTTAATCAACTCATTTTAATCTTTCAACAATTATTAATCATTTATAACTTGTCGCCTCAATTAATAATATATAACATATTATACGGATGATCTTGTGACAATAATTGAATCAATAATATAAGAGATATGATCAAGTGAATTCTCAGTAGTAATAATTGAGCATAAATTTGAGTGACTTCTCACGTATAGCATCAATAATCAATACTGTAATGTCTACTATCTGAACCACGCCAGACATTCTTGTACTTTTACCAACGGGTAGTTCAACGCTTTAATTGTAACACCTCCGTAGTTATTTTTATAAAATATTTTTGTCGTTTTCTCAATCCGACAATAATTACGCTATGGGGTCCACCAATGATTGAGTAGTTATATTTAATATTCCCTAACAAAAGAATATTCCCAGAGCCAAACGAATATTTTATAACAACTTGCATACTTTTTCTGCAAAATTTATAAATATTACCCACAACTATAACATTATATCAAATTTATTCCATAATATTCAAAAATAATATTTATAGAAAATTCATCTTTATTTATAATAATTTGGGGTCTTACTATGTTGAAGTTTTTCTATAAGGATATATCCTTGGTTGAACTTAAAGCAATTTAGGCTCGTGGTGCTTTCGGGTGGTCATATATATTTAGGTATTGTACGTGAGGTCAGGAGTTCGAATCATTTAGCATTCTACTTGTTGGTATATCAATTTTTTTTTTCTCGAAATATATCTGGTTTGGGTCTTTTTTATTATTTTATTTTATTTTAATTTCTTTGAGTCATAACATATAATGGAGAAAAGATGAAGAAAATAAATAAATAAAAAAATATCAATCAGGACAAGTTTACGACATAAAAAAAATAAAAAATAAATAAATACTAATAGGGACAAGCTCTTACTTACATGTAGAAAAAAAAAAAAAAAAAAAATCTAATGGCATAACCTCTTCCTACATGTATAAAAATCTAATAATCATGATGTTTTTTTATTTATTATTTTTATAACAATATTTGTTATTTTATAAAAACAAATATTTTATAATAACAAATATTTTATAATAACAAATAAAGAATATAAAATATTTTATAAAAACAAATATTTTTATAATAGGATATGAAAGGGGTGTTCTTTTTAGATTTTTTTTTTTTTTTTTTTTACATGCCGTAAGAAATTGTTCTTATTCAGATTTTTTTTTTTTTTTTTTAAAAAGTAAATGTCGACTCGATTATTTAATATTAAAATTCGCTTTTATTTAAACAAACCGACAACACGCCGATTATGTAGGGTCTCTATTAAAATAAAAAGTCAGTCTGTTTCATATTGTGCTTTACTTAGATATTTATGTTTTCAATCTCTCGCTTTTCCAATAAGTTTATCAACGGTTTAAAAAAGGTATTTATGTCTGCATGACTCCATTGATATCAAGAAATATATATATATATATATATATATATATATATATATATATATATATATATATATATACCTGCAGGAGCAGGACATAAACTAATTATAAAGACTACTCAGCCTCATCCTTCCTGTCCCTGATGAGTTGCCGACACGACAGTTGATTCCATTTCATGCATTATATATGTATAATTAGTTTATGTCCTGCTCCTGCAGGTAAATATATATATATATATATATATATATATATATATATATATATATAGAAAAGGATTAAGAGTAGAATTTTAAATAGAGAATGAGCTTAAATAATAGAATTTTATCAAAGCAGCGTAGTTTTGATAAGGCGCGATGGCATTTTTTAAATCACGCGGTGGCATGGTATTTACAAAAATGCCATCGCTTGTCTTATCAAAACTACGTCGTTTGATAAAGTTTCTATTATTTAAGAGTATTCTACTTAAGAGATCTACTTTAATCTCGCCTATATATATATATATATATATATATATATATATATATATATAGTAGTAGTATATATGTTGAACGATTTTAAATTGAGTTTTGCTACACAGACAGGATTACTAGACAGGATTATTGAACCGGAGCAGTTTTTTTTTTTTTTTTTTTCTTGCGACTTCTTAAAAATGTATAGTATTTATTCCATTATAAATTTTATATAATATAGTGTTTTAGGTATAATTTGGATACATATACAAAAAAGCAGTATTTATACAATCGAGGGTTATACACGATCAGTATAACTCTGCTTTTTATATATGTATCTAAATTACACCAAAACACTATATTTTATAAAAATTCAATGAAATAAATACTATACATCATTAAGTTAATCGTTAAAAAAAAAAAAAAAAACTACTCCGGTCCAATAATCATGTCTAGTATTCATGTCTGCCTAGAGTTATTCTTTTAAATTACTACATTGGCCCTTATTTGAACAGCCGAAACTGAAGTAATATTCGATGTACGTACATTATTTTTTAAGTTTATTTCATGCATTATATATATATATATATATATATATATATATATATAGTAGTAGTATATATGTTGAACGATTTTAAAGTACTTACATAATTAATTTCTCTAATTTGTTATTACGTTTTTACTAATGTCTAGCATCACACTACGATTACTAAATTTGTAATATTTAATATTAAAAATACCGTTACCAAATATGTATGTGGTAGCCATGACCTTACATTTTCAACCGCAATAATGTTAATGGAAAATGGAGCTTAATTTATGGACCACCTCTTTTCTTTATTTTTTCATATACAGGTTTCAATATATACGTACGTACTGATTTTGAATCCGAAATCAATAATACTGAGTGATGATACCGATGATCATATGATATATAAAAAAAAGAACAAGTGCACTACAACCATTTAGATGCCTTTTTCACGGAGTATATTAAATATATATATATATATATATATATATATTCCTTTCTACTAATGGGATTCAAATTTCATGGGGGCATAAAGCTCACTAAGCAGCACATCCTCCCACTTGCAAAATGCACTTCTCCCTCAATATCTCTCTTTCCCACTACTATTCCTTCAATTGTTAGCTTTCTTTTCCTTGTTCAATATGCATCACCTTTTTTGACCAACAACATAAATGCTCCAACAGAGAGAGAGAGAGCTTTCGATATTATTTTTTTAATTTTTTTTCTTTAATTTTAATAAAAAAATATTATTTAAAATAGTATGTTATTTAAAAAATATATTTTAAATCCACCATATATATATATATATATATATATATATTACCTAGGATACCTTCTGTTACGTACCCTACCTGTACTAGTGAATAATTGTTGTTTTCTTTCTTTCTTTTTAACTTTTACACCTTCCCCCTTCGTTTCTGGCTGGCTGGCTTTCCAGCAACAAAAAGAAGCAGATTTTTGAATTTTAGTAGTACTCCGCTACTAACATTACTACTACTTACTTTTTTCTCTTTGGCCTAAAGCTAAAGACAGATTTTAGGTATTAACGTGGTTGTTAGTTAAACTTACCTAATTTCACATTACTTTCTCTTCGCCCCAAAACCCACACGCATTATTATATATATAAACAAGCATTATCCCCTCCCTTAATTTAATTATTACTAATTAGTAGTATTTCCTTCACAAAAATAAAAATAAAAATAAAAACTTGATGTCCAATAGTGCAATGCAACTAACAGAGGAAAGAAACTAAACTAATTTAATATTAGTCTTGATTTAAAGAAATTGGAGTTAGAATTTCATTTTAATACCAGATAAATAAACTGTACAAAAATGCCTCCTTAAGGAAACAGCAGCATCTATCATCGCTAAACAAGTTGTGAATTGATATATTTTTTTTCTTTCTTTTTCAAAATTGGCTTCTAATTTCCAAAGACTCAAGTGCCGTTACCGTCACATTCACAGTCCCCAGTCTCCCTCAACTTAACTCTCATCCACGCCATTACCAACAATATCACCGCCCGCATTAACATTACCGTTAGCCTCGCCATCGCCGTTACCGTTTGCATTTCCTTCTCCCTCCTCATCCTGCCACCTCTCCGCCGGTGCGCACTCAGCCTTATGACGCATCTTCCAATCGAGTGCCTGACACGCGCGAGAGCAGTAGTTTACTCCGCCGCACACAGAGCACCGACGAAACTCGTGCCTCCTCGTCTCTGGCCGTCCACAACCGACGTGAGAGCACAACCGGAGCCCCGGACCCGGAATTCCACTGCGACCTGCAAACCAATCAGTTAAGAACTGGCTCGCCGGATGCGCCTCCGGAACCGGAACGTTGCATCCGAAATCACTGAGTAACGGACACCCTGAGCCCACCACGTGCCGGTGGTGAGGGAGCGGGTTCCACGTCAGCCACGAATTGGATGTAATAGCAGCTGGAGTCGTCGAGAGAACGGCGGCCAGCTCCCGTGCGTTGGCCTGGACAAGGAAACGGCGACCCTCGGCTACATTCTGGCGCACGCCGTAACCGTCTTGGAGGCAGTGACCCAATTCACGAAGCGCGTCGATGTGGCCAAGGAAGGCCGCACGAGCGCAGAGAGCAACGCCGGCTCGGAGGTCTTTGTCGTTCTTGGAGCCGCCGCTGCCGTTGAACTGAATGACGGCGAGAGAGTAGAGTGCCGGCGCGTGAGAGCTTATCGCGGCCTTAGCCATAAGCGAGGCTCCGCTGCCTCGATTTTGTAAACAATAGAATCGAATCTGTGCAAACCAAAAAAAAAAAAAAACATAAGCGTTAGTATAACTGGTGATTGTTTTTCATTAATGCCCATCATAAAACAGAAAGATTTGTAACTGATTATACTGACCATGCCAAGAGTGTAACAGGCTTCAACATTTCCGGCATCTGCACATTGCTTAAGGAATCGGTGAGCCGAGTCGGACCACTTCTGAGCTTTCACGCCAAATATTTTCTGAGAAGCTTTGGACAGTACAATAGAACGGAGTCCTAATCTGCTGAGTCTTTTGCATCTGTTTTGTATTCAAATTCATTAGATTCAAACGCTACATTCATACTATTCAAACAATCATTTACATATATAATCAAAAACTAGGGACAAAGAAAAGTGGTTTCTAAAAGAACCGGAAAAACCTTTGCATTCCGATGGAAATTAATACACGTTAATGGAAAAGTTTGTTATTGAAAATTAAAATTTACCAATGTCTGGCATAATACTCCCCGTAAGATAAGACTTGAAGGAATGATAAACGTATAAAAAAAGAAAGAAGGGATTAATATGTGAATTACAATCACTCACGTCATCAAAACGCTGGTAAAATTGGCGGGGCAACCGGCTGAGGAGCTGAGTTTACACAGAATAGAAACGACAAGATCATCAGGTAAATTATCAAAAAAGTCACACTGTGCGATTTTTGCCGATGATGGCTTCCGACGTTTCCGGCAATTAGTGGTATCCTCGCCGGCAAATTCCCTCCTCCTCCTCTTAACAGCATGAATTTCCTTAGAACACATGTTAAATTTCGGATAACAAATCCCCCTCCTTGTTCTCATGTCCTTTCTCTCTCTTAATTACTCTATAAGAAGACAAGTGTGTATATAGTCGCTCCCAATATTTCAATGCCCTCAAAGGATAAGGCGAAGGTGAAAAAGCAAACTGAAGCCTTAAATAAAAGACGGAAGAACAAAGGGAAGGAGACCAACAAGAAGGACGACAAGCCGAGAGTGATTAATAGCCCTCGTTATATACACTTAATTACCATAATATCCTTCTTCATTAATTTGTCCTATCTGACATAAACTTGGTCAAACAAGGCTGACCAGATCCTTCCCTCCGTCGTCTGACAATGTTTTTCTTTCTGTAATTATTTTTTAACCCTCCCTCCTTTGCTCCCCGCCTGCTAAGTTACTAAAATTAATTTGCTTATTTATTTATATTGTTAGGGAGGGGGTAGTGGAGTGAGTATTTACTGGCCGATTTAGATTGCGCTAAATTTTTTAGTGTCGGAATAAATATGTGAATTCCACGCTGTTCGTGGATAACACGCGACCCATAAGGCGTGAAGGGTGCGTTACGTTTTCTAAGAAATCAGGTAGCGAGTTTTGGGCCTTCTTCGATGACCTACCCACTTAAGTTCAAACGGGTGATTCAGCAGGTTCAGTTACTTTTGTTTGTTTTTACTTGCCTATTTTTTGTCTGCATTAATTTCTAAACATTAGTACTACTACTATTTTTCTATTTTGAACTTTTTAAATTCAATTATTATTATTTCGTATTTTTTTTTAGAATCATTAAAATAAAGTTAAATGGACTTATTTAAACCAAACAACTAACTAAATTTTAATGAGATTTGGAAAAATAGGAGGAGAATGTCTGTAATTAAAACAATATTTTCTAATTATAAATCACAAAACATATTTAGTCAGCATCTCTTCCATTGTCTTTCTAAATGCTATATTTAGTCAGCATCCTTATATCCAGTCTTCCACATCCATGGCCATGGGATGATAAAATATTTAATTAAAATCTCTTAACAATAATTAAACCCTTAACTTGTCCCAATGCTATGACTAAAACCTGCATCTTTTTGTAAAACGACTTACGGTGGGTTAAAATTAGGAGTAATAACTATCGGTTAATGATCAAGTCTTTTATAGAAATATGTTAATCTCGTGATCTTACAAATTAATTGCATGCAATTAATGATTAATAAGAGACCCACCCCACTCCTTCAATCTCGTGATTTTTATCACTAGCTACCTTAGCTTCTAACCGATCCTCTCGTGATTCTCGATATCCTTTTCTAATCCCAAATTTGTGAACGAGTTTAAATTTTTATAAGCTTCAATAAGAAAGAGTATCATGAACATTAATGTTGTCTAGGTTGTGCTAATGTAGTATTGTAGTACTACTTACTTTAGCAATGCAGTACTCCGTTTATAGCCATATATATATATATATATATATATATATATATATATATATATATATATATATATGCGTGTGTGTGTGTGTGTGTGTGTGTGTGTGTGCAATCTCAATTAAGCTGAGCTAGCCTGGCCGCCTGTGACAATGAAACTTCAAGAAGACCGATTGGTAAAATTTATTTAAGGGATCGACGTCGGGTGAGGCACGTTTTTCCGCCGGCCATGTGCCGTAAAATTAACAATTTTCGTCACGTCAAATAGTTACGTGGTTAACAGTATGATGATTGATGGTAGTCTCTTTCCAAGTTTACGACCATTTTTTATTGGTGAGAATTTATATGTTTACGAATATAATTAAAATATTTTCGCATCACATCTCCACACATTAATAAACACATTTATGAGTTCAAATAATAGTAGTAATCGTTCAAAAAAATTATTATTCTGTAATTTAAAATAAGGCCTAATTTACAAAATTTGAAGTATAACAAATTTATATTTTTTATAATTTAATAATAATGGTATGATAATATAGTTCTGTTGATAAATTTAATTATTTTATATCACAATCAACAACAAAAAAAGCTACTTTTTGTGAAATAAAAATAGAGTCCTTATACATGGACAGTTTGGGCCGGAAAATTAGACCGGTATTTATAATATTTATTTTAATTCAAAATTTTAAATAATTCAATAATTTAGGTATAATTTGGATACATATAAAAAACAACGTTATACAGTCTGTGCAACCCTGCTTTTTACATATATCCAAATTATACTTAAATCTCTGAATTCCGTAAAAATTTAAATTAAAATAAATATTATAAATTTTTTGGGGTTCAAAATAAAAAAAAATTTGGACCAGTCAAATTTTCCGGTCCCAAAAAAATATCCCGCTAGACTTTTTCATAAAAATATTTAAAAGTTTGACTCTTTTCAAGATATACAAATTGAAAATGAGAGCCTATTTAGTTGATATCTTAAAATTTACTAAGGATTCACTGTATTTCATTAAAAAAAGTGAGCTTTGAATAACATATATACTGCTAAATTTTAAAATACATTATTTATTTTACATTTTGATTCATAATTTGTAAAATACAAATGAAATAATATTATATTTTGAAATTAAAATAAAAGACATATATTTTACTTTTACAGGGACTAGATTGAGTATTAATCTCGATCAAGCTGTTAAAACAGCTAATACTAAGTTTTACATGAAAGTATTACTACTCCATGCAGGGTGGAGCCACAGTTAGGCAAGTGTGGGCTCCGGCCCCCAATAAATTAATAATTTTTTTTAGGTATATGGTATATTGGTAATATTATACAATTTAGGGACTAATGAGTAATGACGAAAACTTTTCAGGAAATGAACTCATTTTCACTCACTCTCTGGTATTAGAAAATATAAATATAAATACAAATACAAATACAAATTAAATTCTCTACTATTTCATCATATTCAACTCGAATTTTATAATCAAATCTTGGAATATCTTATAAGACCCCAATTTTAATCAATAAAACTTAATTTTTTTATAAATATTATTTTAAACAATAATATGTTAAATTGATAAAAAAAAACTTAAAGTTAAAGATGATATATGTAACTTATAAGAAACAAAAAAGAATGTCGAGAAATATTCGATATAAGAAACAAAAAGAATATCGAGAAATATTCGTTATAAGAAACAAAAAGAATGTCGAGAAATATTCAGTAAAGTATGACCGCGCTGAAACAACTAATTATTGGTGAATCGCACAATCAAATAATTGCCTTATATAAAAAACGACAAAAATAATTTTTTTAATAAAAAAATTATCGGCGAAACTTTTAATTTTAACTGTCAAAGTACCCGATTACTATAAGAATTTTAGACTACGACAACGAGCTATACCGACAGTCAGCGCAAAAACGTAGCGATAGAGTTCTATAGCGACGGTCCCACCTCGATCGTAGGTAAACAACTAAAGAGCAGCCATATAGTTAGAGTCATATTCTACATTCTCTCTCATCTCTCATATCTCATGTTTTCATCTCCAATTCTCATATTTTGGGCTCCCAATTTCTTTTTCCCTTTATTTATCCCTAAATTTCGTAACTAAATAAATCTAGGAGTTTAAACATCAAAAATAGGCACTTGTTTTATACCTATTATTTGGGTCCTTTTTGATTTAAAAATTTGTGAGTTTCTAATTATTATTGTTATTTTATTGTGTTTAGTATTTTTATTTTATTTTGTACGAAGAAAGGAATTTTGGTAGCAAAAAACGTAAATATTTGAGCAATAAAGTAAGGAGGAGCAATCAACAGGATTCTTTAGCCTTCTTTTTCCGAACAGGACCCAGTTGTTATTCTTTACTTTTTTACTAATGTTGCAAATTATTACTATTGGGTCCCAAGAAGATGATTTAAAAGATGGGAATTAGCAGCAGTTTTGGATAAAATATTTTGTTATAGTAGTTTATTTAAATTAGGATATTGTGTATTTAATTTTAATTAGGATTTTAATTCTAGTAGGAAAAATACTCCTACAAATATTCTTATATTGTGAGATTATAAAAGTGTTGGGAAAAGAGTTAATGAACACCATGTGAGGCTAATTTTCTTCCAAGTTTAAGAGCACGCAAGATATCATCGATGAAGTTTGGAGATAGAAAATTGGCCGAAGACGATTTTTCTTCTCTAATCCTTTATTTATTCTTGTCTCTTATTAATTTTGAATATTTTGGGTATTACTATTATTTTATCTGTTATGAACAATGTTTTTAATATAATAATTTTAATGGAATTACATATGTCGTTTAGATTGATTTTCTCTCTATTTGATTGACAATATATGAATTGGTTTATTATATTTTATGTGTTCACATATAATTACCTGATCAGTAATCAATTGGGATAACCTATATGAAATTGGGAGATGGATTATAAATTTAGATCGGAATATAATGACATGTGATTATATTATTCTTCATAGGAGTTAATTCATAATTTGTGTATAGGATATAAATTTACTTATATGTCATGTGTAACCAATTAGGAAAATTGATCTTAATGAATTTATTCTAGTTTAATTTGCAAAGGAATATAGTAAGTTAATTAGAATGAATTTTTTTATTTGCTAATTGGAAGAGGCTGATAAAAGAAATTAAGTATTTTTGATTAACAATTTATCGTAACCGTATAATTAAATGGAGAGTTAAGATATTTGAATGTTGCATTGAGTACAATTGAATTCTTAATTTTATTTATTTATTTAATTATACTTTATTATTTAGTTATTTATTTTTAGTATTTAGTTAAATTATTAATTTTAATTAATTTATCTGTTTAAATAAAATTAATTTAATATAAAATTAATACTTAGAAAATCATTAAAATTAATTATTCATGAAAATAATATTTTTTTTGTCTCTATATTACTAAGTTCATCGTGTATACTTGCTTTTATTTTTAAGTATTAAATTTAGACAAACAACACTCAAATTACAAAATTCCGCACGGCCGGAAATTCGTATTCTTCTCTTTGAAATTTTAGCTCTGAAAGTGTGATGACCAATCACGGTGTCAGATCCATTATCCTTTCTTTAAGAAAAAAACTCTTTTATTTCTACAATTAGAAGGTAGTATGAATAACGTTATATTCAATCAAATGTCCATCAAATTAAGTGCAAAAAACTTGATTTATTAAAAGGCGACTTCTATTTTAGGAATTGTTGATTACTCTCTATAGTAATAAATATAAAGAATTATTACCTCTATTTTTAAAAGATTGTCCTTTATATAAGATTTTTAAAATTATGCATGAATATTAAGAAAATAATTGTATAACATTAAATATAATTTTAAATATCTATATTATCTTTGTATTGAAAAAAAATTATTATTTATTAGACAAAAAATAATGAGATAACCAAAGTTATATTTAATACTTGGAGTAATATTGGAAACTAAACAATTAATGCTTACTTGAAATTATAAAACGTCATATATTAAGGGACAATTTTTTTTTTTCTAAATCGTCTTATATTAAGGGAGAGAGAGGGTAACAATTAAAAATTATTTGAAATTTCATCACTACCCTTTATGAGAAGTTGAAAATTATTAATATAAGAGAGATAATTTCTTAGAACAATGAGAGAAGGTATGTATGATATAGAAAAGTAAATAATTTATTTTTTAAAAAAGTTGTAAAAGATAAATAAATTGAAACAAATTTTTTTTTTTAAAACGATAATTTTTTAAGAACGAAAAGAATATTATGTTTGGGCTGCGCAATATATTAGTGAGAGTCAGATTCCTTTAGCTTCGGATGTATCATTATTTGATTCGGCTGATCACGTATGAAGGTTATAATAATACGTGTTATGTCACTATTTGTTCTAAAATTAAGAATATAATTTAATTTTAAGATCAAACAAGCTCATATTAAATTTTAAATTAGTGTAAATTTATTTAATTTTATTGATATAATTATTATTATAATTACATAACATATGATAAAAATTATTAATCACAAAATTTATTTTATTATATTTTTTTATGAATCATATCAATTTTAAAATTAAATATATCGTCGTTTAACTTCAAAAGTATCGCATCTCTAATTCTGAAATCAAGGGAGTATAATATATAGTATCTTATCTTGGAAAGTGATTAAACATGGAGTATTATTTTGAAATATTCTGCTGATTCAATTTATTCTTTTGTATGTTCTTACATATGCGTCTCTACTACTTCCAAAATATAACATACGTATCGATGTATGCCTTGGCTAACAGTCGAGTGAAGAACAACTGTGATATGATTGTTATCGATGTAGGAGTTCAACGAATATTTGAAATATTTTTAGAAATGATTTTGTTATATACATTAACGTTTATTAAATTAATTTTAATTAATTGTTGTCATATTTTAGATGACTAGGTATGCAATTATTGTATTGCGATATAAATAATTTTAAATGATATATATATATATATATATATATATATATGTTTTATGCATATTATATTATATTTTTTGAGTAAATATGTACATTAATAAAAACATTTTTTTAAATCTAAAAAGGCTGGTGACGGTCACCTAAGGTTTCATAAATCATAACACATGTACCAACGGTCATGACCATCGCTTTAGAGATCTATAGGGTCATGACAGTAGCATTAGTTTTCAATAGCCGTTGGTATATATCAAAAACACACTTTTGGTATAAGCTATAGCAAATGTCAGAATCGTCGATAAAGACCCATTGGACCGTAGACACGTGGCCTAAGACGAGTGTCGGCAACTGTCGCTAATACCTTTAGCTACGGTCAGGAAGCCTATAGCTACGGTCGACGACACTCGCTATATCTCTCTTTTCTAGTAGTGGGTGATAAAGGAACAGTAGTACGCAGTATTCCACAGTATTCTATTACATTATTTCATATTATTGAATCAATAATTACCACAGTAACAAATGCACAAAATTTCATATTATTTAACCAATAATTGTTACAGTAACAAATATATAATATTTCATATTATTGAATTAATAATTGTCACAATAGCAAATGCACCATATTTCATATTATTTAACCAATAATTATCACAATAGTAGATGAATAATATTTTATATTATTAAATTAATAATTATCACAATAACAAATACATATTTTTTTATATTACTGATCAAATAATTGTCATTGTAACAAGAATAATAATGAAAAGTTATGTAATTAAAAATTAAAAATATTAAATTGTTAGACTAATAAATACTAGAAATACGTGAGGACGTGAAAGGGGTTGCTGATTGGATGAGATGGATCTGGAGGAGTGATGTGGACCACTCATGCCAATCCACCAGCAGGGGTGCTAGTTTTAGAAATATAAAGATAAGAAAAATATATAATTTTGAGCGTTGAAAAATAACAATTCAGTTGCATAGTTATATAATTAATTGAAATTTGATGTTTTCATTTTAAAATATGAATAACACCTCTTATGTTTATATAAATATTAAAACAGCTTCAATAGTACACACAGCCGTCTAATTTTTTGATTTAACTCTCTCACACAAGCGCACAAAGGGAGTGTTGCATTTTTTATTTTAATATATATGTAAGATAATTTATTATTAAAATATAAAAAATAAATATAATTATCTTGAAAATGAAACATTCCTTTGTATATTTATAAATTTAAAAATAAGTGTACTAAAATATTTAAAACGAAAGTGGTATAAGGATAGGATTGTGTGTGCTTACGTTGATAACCTGTTAAGAGTATTAACAACAGTTTCTTAATTAACTCTCTATCCTTAATTTTGAAGAATACATCAACAAATCATTATGCAACCGTTTTCTTATCCTTATTTGACTTCTCTATTTTAATCCCTATATAAGATTTTACTCCCAAAGGTGAGAGGAATCAAAATCAGATTCTATATATATACAAAATGACATTTCACACCCTTTCATTTAAGTGGACAACTCTCATCAATCATACACATCTTGACATTTTTTACTATATTTTTTCAAATTATAAACTTAATATTGAATTTAAAAAAAAATTAATTTCAAACGTATTCAAATTTAAAATTGATATAAATTTATTTAATTTATGTCAATATAATTATAAATATTATAAAAGTACTATTAATTATAAAATTTATTATTTTCAAATTTTAAATGAATCATATTAAATTTAAATTTAAAAATATCACAAATTAACTTTTAAATTTTAATATTGATCTTATATACATTTGGAACTACAATCCATTCAATACTCACTCCATAAATTACTTAAAATTTAAAATAAAATACAAATTCTTTTTTTACGTGGAATATAATTGATAAATACTACTCTCTTTTAATTATAAATTATAAGATTATTATTAATTTAATGTTTTGATTGTTAAATTTTTAAATTTTAAATTTTAACTTTTAAATTTTAAATTTCATTATTTAAAAAATCAAGGAACATGTTGGATACATAGTAAAAAATTGAATCCTATTTTGTAGAATGACTTAATAATACTTGCAGAGTAAGAATAAAAATAAGAAAAGCTGTTGTGAATCTTTCTAAGTCATTTATGACACTTATATACGATTAACAGCTCTATAACAACAAACCAAACAGTACATATGCGGAACATCCATCCCTGAAACGAAATATATATATATATATATATATATATATATATATATATATATATATATATATCCTACGTTGTTTAGCTATCGATATATATACTATATTCTTTTGGTGAGTAAAATATATAGGATGAGCTCTAATTTAGTTGGTGTACTAGTAAGAGTTACTAGATTCAAACTCTCTCCCTAAATTAACAAAAAAAAATATATGCATGCATTATCGAGTAATTCGATTATCGGCTATTATTTTGATTTTATTTTTTTTCCTCTTGCCAAAAAAACACTTTAATTTAATTTTTGAACATCGACTGGGTTGTATCTAGGAAACCTAAAATGAGTTCAATCCATTGCTCCTCTTCCCTGAGTACCTTTACAAATAGGGAAAGAACAAAATAACCCATTAATTTTGTTTTTAAAATATTACCATCTTTTTAACTAACCCACCAACCTATTTCTCTCTCTAGCAACAAGGGATTGGCATGCTTGTTTGCATATTAATTTGCATATAAGAGAGAGTAAGAAAGAGAAAGCCCAATCATAATTAATATAATCAAATGAATTAAACAATTCGGACTCGATTCGTATTCGCTCGACTAAAAATTCAATTCGGATTCGTCTCAATATATATAAATGATTCAAATATGAGTAAATTTTTAAGATCGATTAATTACTCAAACTTCTTCAAATTATAATTTTTTATTAATATTCGGATCATATTCGTTCGAAATGTTTAAATTGTTCTGCCTCGATTCGAGATCATACTTGACTTGGTTTGCTAAACGAGCTTCAATCATATCTTATTTCATCATTTGATAAATTTTATGAACCAAATTTAATATTTCGATCACGTGGCTAATTTCTGGATCATTTACAATTATATTATTAATCAAGTCTCGATAAAGACTAAATGAATTAAATAATAATATATAATAAAATGATAAGAATTAAACAGGAGATTGTATGCTAATGCTGTCATAAGAAACAACAGATAGCCCTGCCAAACCTATTTCTTAATGAAGGATTCATGATAAATATAGAACAGAAAGAAACACCCATCAAAATCACTGTCTACTTGGTCGGCAAATATTAGCAAAACATGATTTTGACAATTACTTTGTTATTTTTTATTTAGCTATTGATTATCTTTAGCTAGATAAAAAAATATAATTAGTTTTAATCATGTTGACTATTTTTGATGTGATAAAATAAAATAGTAAAATTGATGAGTTGGAGATGTCAATTTGGTAGTTGGTTCCTTAACTTAAAAGTTGGGGAGTTTGATTTCAACATGTCATTATCTTCATCACCAAGGAGTCAAAGACGTACCACTCCTTTGTGCCTATTTTTTTCTTTCCAACCCTTTAATTAAAACAAAATCTCCATTCATTGTGTTTAGTTAGTGGAATGACTTTTCGTCTCAATCGGTTCCATGATTTATCAATTATTCTCTCTCCCTTTCTCTCACCGTATATAATATTATGAATAAGTCTCCGCAGACAGTTTTTTGGACAGGAAAATTGGATATTTTTAAATTTTTTTTTATTTTTTTATTATGACTCCCAAAAAATATATATTATTTATTTTAACAGGAATTTTTATAAAATATAGTGTTTTAGGTATAATTTGGATACATATACAAAAATATGGTTATACAGACTATATAACTCTGTTTTTATATATGTATCCAAATTACACCTAAAACACTATATTTTGTAAAAATTCCCGTTGAAATAAATATTATACATTTTTTAGAAATCACAATAAAAAAAATAAAAAAAATCCAATTTTCCTGTCCAAGAAAGCTGTCTGCGTAGGACTCTAATATTATTAGTAATTATCTATGGTTGAAGGCACGGCGTAACAAAATCATCCTCTCCATTTCAACAATCTCACTTTTATTTTTCTCTCTCCTCATTCCTCTCCCACTATCCTTTCCCGCCTAAATAAATTAGAATTAATCTGAACCGTACGTGTGATTTCTTGCCCAAATCTGATCAGGTTTGAGAACGAATCTAGTCAGTTATTGGATCAGCTTTTAATGACAATTTGTCTGTCGCTAAAACTCATAACATGCAATGTTATGGACTTTAGCAACAGACGATCACCGTCGCTAAAGATCGATCCAGATTAACACCGATCAGTTGAAGAACGATTATATATATATATATATATATATATTATATATATATAAAATATATATAGTCATCTTCTTAAGAAGATGGCCAGGTTAATCGAGAAAGTAATCTCTTTCTTGTATTATAAACATTTGGGAAGGGATTACATTAATTCTAGGACTAAATGTTTAAGGGAAGATCGAGTATTGAGGACTTCGTCTTCATCTTCTTCTTAAGAAGATCGAAGTTGAAAGCTTCGCTCTCCCGCTAACTCTGAGAGAGGGAGAGAGGACCTCCGGAAGAGCTTTTCAGAGAGAGAAGCTCTCGAGGCTATCTTGAATTAAGCTTCAAACAACTCTAAACACTTTGAGTTGTTTAAATAGAAAAAGCGAAAAGTAAATTACTATTGATTCACGCAGAATCACTATTACATTAATCAAGTAAAAGTAATTTACTAAAGTAAAAGTAAAACGTAAGAAACATTTTACATTTACTTTTACATGGGTAAATGTAAGAAACATTTAACTAAAGTTAAAAACATTTAACTTAAGTAAAAGCAAAGTTATTCTTTTACTTTTACTTTTACATTTTAACTAAAGTAAAAGAGATGATGGCGTGGGCCATCACTGCATCGATGTTGAAGACTCTCTGGCGTCTTCTTGGTTGTTGATCCGTCTCTTCATGATGCTTAGGAAGGTCTTTGTTGATCATCTTCTCGGATGAGTCACCATCCCTCTTATATTCCGCTTTTAAAATTTTATCCGAGAAATAACCTATCATTGAAAAAAAATGGTTTATAAAGAAGGAGGATAATTTTTCAAAGAAAATTGGTCAAAATCTTCAAAATTTCTTAGATTTTGTAAAAATTCTTTGTTTAAAAAATGGATCGGATGAAATCTGAAACAAAGGATCACTCGATTGGTCACGATCTATCGATAAATCGATCTAAATGTAAGAAGACTAATTTGTTAACTGCTTTAAACAAAAATTCTTTCTTTTGTCATTCCTCTTAAACTCAAACCGTTTCTTTGCTTTTAAGTAAACTCGTACTGTAGATCTAATGATACCCTTAGCCTAAAGCGCTCCCAACCCAGAGTCTTACAACGGCATAACGGGACTTATGGCGATCTTAGGTGTTTTACTGACAAAGTCGGTGATTGAAAGTGGAGCAAAAGAAGAAAAGTTTGAAAAACATTTAAGTAAACAAATCAAACTGCTTTTTAATCGAAACCACCGATAGCATCAAGAACCAACCGTGTGGCTCGATACCGTATACGACAAATACCAATAAGTTTTTAAAAGAAAAACTTTAACAGAAGAAAGAAAAGATTAAGAAGATGACCGGTTAATCGGTAAAGTAATCTCTTTCTTGTATTATAAACATTTGGGAAGGGATTACATTAATTCCTAGACTAAATGTTTAAGGGAAGATCGAAGTATTGAGGACTTCGTCTTCATCTTCTTACTAAGAAGATCGATTTGAAAGCTTAAATCTCCTGGCTAACTCTAGAGAGAAGGAGAGAGGACCTCGGAAGAGCTTTACAGAGAGAAGCTCGAGGCTATCTTGAATTAAGCTAAACAACTCTAAACACTTTGAGTTGTTTAAATAGAAAAGCGAAAAGTAAATTACTATTGATTCATTCGCAGGAATCACTATTACATTAACTGAAGTAAAAGTAATTTACTAAAGTAAAAGTAAAACGTAAGAAACATTTTACATTTACTTTCCCATATGGGGCGGAAGGAGAGATAACAAGGATGACTTGCTTGACCTTGATTTAAAATTCCTTTTAATTTAATGTCTCTTATAGAAGGGTTACTAAGGACTTGAATCTCTTACTGGTAGATTAATAGAGGAGATGATGAAGCGGAAGGAGAGATAAGGAAGAAGAACAGAGAGAGCGTACACAAATAATTATAGTTTTGTAAATTAGTAACTGAATTGTATTATTGATTCATGCTATGTACAAACTATGAACCAAAATTAAAACAAGAACTTACAAATTTAAAACATTTAACTAGAAAGTGGAGAAGAGGGTTAAGTAGAATTTGATCGGGTAGAAACCAAAGATTTGTCTCGAGAGAGAGCTCGAGTCTTTCGAGGTTTCAAAACTTGATCTGCCAAATGAGCTTCGCCTTCCTTTTATAGAAACAAGGAAAGGGAACTGTTACATTTACTTGGGTAAAGTAAGAAACATTTCACTTAAGTGAAAGTGAATTACTAAAGTAAAAGCGAAAGTAAGAAACATTTCACTTAGGTAAAAGTGAATTACTAAAGTAAAAGCAAAAGTAAGAAACATTTCACTTAGGTAAAAGTGAATTACTAAAGTAAAAGCAAGTTACTAAGGTAAAAGCAAAAGTAAAAGTACAGACAAGCAACTGTAGATGAACAGTGCTAACTTTTGACTATTACAGATGCTTTTGGCCGACAACTTTTGACTCGACTCTGCTTTCGGTGGAAAAGAGCCTCTTTTTACTGTTGAGCTACTTTCAATTTGTCGATGAATAAATGAAATGGTCACGGAGCAGTCTTAGGAATAATGATTATCTGAATGAATCGGGTCACGAAAGAGCAGGTCTTGAACGATGTTGACCATTGCAAGGCAAGGTGTGCAGCAATAAATGGGTGAACAGTAGAATGTCAGGCAAATGGGTCCTGAGCATCCTGAAGGTTGATGGTGCCATAGGGGTCGTCTGGACCATCATCTTACCGCAAATTAGCTAATCGAGTCATTTTGGGAAGAAGGTTTGAGGAGTGCTAGAGAGGCTTCTTCGTAACTCATCAATTCTTTTATTGAGGGCTTGGGCGATAAGTTTTAACTCACTTCCGAGAGCAATCCTTGAAATCGGATATGCTTTCGAGGGAGCAGGAGGATCTGTGGGAATTTGGTTTTTGACTTTGATTCTTTTGAAATCTTTTTCGACTTGAGGAAGAGGATCTAAAGAAATGGCTTTAGAATCCTTTATGCGAGTGGTCGGGAAATAGATCGAATCGGAATAGAAGCAACAGAAATTCTTGTTGAACGACCAATGATTCTGTTAACATCGAACTTATCCCACCATTTGATGTAGAAAAAGCGGGAAAGTCGAGGAGTGGATCGTAGATAATTCTTTGAATTACTAGCAACAGAGGCGAGAAATACCAGTATTGCCATTTAAGGATCCATGGAACCTTATATTTCTTGATGAAGAGGAGAGTGAGAGGAATATTCTCATTCCTTGGATCTGCGTTTACTATTATTAGCAAAATGGGTAACTTGGACCTTAAGGGGTTTGGAAGGAGGTCATAGGTAGAACCATGCCTATACCACCAAAGGACGAACCAATAAGGGATTGGACTTTTGAATTTATGATCGAATTGAATAAACCAGAAATGACTATGGGTCTCGTTACGATGAAGGAGAACCTTATACCAAGCTTCAATATAATCATAAAAAAAAAAGGATAACTATGATTAGTGAGATCCATTAGATCGGAGGATGTTTACCCCAATCGTAAATCAAGGAATTGTTTAATATACAAAGAATGATAAAGAACTTTTGATTTATCATTGTTTGCATAAATTAGTTTTATATTCTTGACTCGGTTTGAGGAGAATGTCCTTATAATAAACAAGAGACTTATAAGGGCTACTGGAGGAAAATGCCAACCAGAGGGAAAAAGCTGGGCGTGAAGCTTGGTTGGATCATTTTTGGTTTCATGTAGGGTTGATGTGAAACAAATAACTTTCCCATTTGAGCACATGCTCGGAAGAGGAGTGACTAGGTTATAATAATACAAACCGTGTTTCATGTAGGGTTCAATGTGAAACAAATAACTTGTTATCTTGAGTTGTAATACTCGGGTTGGGAAGCGATTTTAGGCTAAGGGTATCATTAGATCTACTGTGCAGGAGTTTACTTAAAGCGAAGCAGTTCGAGTTTAAGAGGAATGACAAAAGAAAGAATTTTTTGTTTAAGCAGTTAACAAATTAGTCTTACTGTTTAGATCGATTTACTAATAGATCGGGACCAATCGAGTGATCCTTTGTTTGATTTCATCGATCATTTTTAAACAAAGAATTTTTACAAAATCTAAGAAATTTTGAAGATTTTGACCAATTTTGATGAAAATTATTTCCTCCTTCTTTATAAACAATTTTTTTTTGAAATGATAGGGTTTATTTCACGGATAAAAATTTTAAAGGCGGAATAGTAGGGGATGGTGACTCATCCGAAAAGATGATCAACGACACCTTCCAAAGCATCTGAGAGACGACCGATCGACGAGAAGGCGCCAGGAGTCTTGATCACTAAACAAGTGATGGCCCACGCATCATCTCTTTTACTTTAGTAAATGTAAAAGTAAAAGTAAAAGAATAACTTTTGCTTTTACTTAAGTTAAATGTTTTTAACTTAGTTAAATGTTTCTTACATTTACCCATGTAAAAGTAAATGTAAAAAATGTTTCTTCGTTTTACTTTTACTTTAGTAAATTACTTTTACTTGATTAATGTAATAGTGATTCTGCGTGAATCGATAGTAATTTTACTTTTCGGTTTTCTATTTAAAGAAACTTCATGTGTTAGAGTTTCTTGAGGCTTAATTCGATTATAGCCTCGGGCTTCTCTCTCTGTAAAGCTCTTGAGGTCCTCTCTCCCTTCTCTCAGAGTTAAGCGGGAGGCGAAGCTTTCGACGATCTTCTTGAATTAAAGATGAAGAAGAAGTCTTGATACTTCCTTCTTCCCTTAAACATTTAGTCTAGGAATTAATGTAATCCCTTCCCAAATGTTTATAATACTGAGAAAGAGATTACTTTCTGGATTAACCTCATCTTCTTAATCTTTCTTTCTTACATTTAAGTTTTTCTTTTAAAAACTTATCATGCATTTGATATATGGTATCAGAGCCACACGGTTGGTTCTTGATGCTATCGGTGGTTTCGAAGAATAAACAGTTTGATTTGTTTACTTAAATGTTTCTTCAAACTTTTTCTTCTTTTGCTCCACTTTCAATCGCCTGACTTGCTGTAAAACACCTAAGATCGCCATAAGTCCCGATTAATGCCGTTTGTAAGTCTCAATTGGGAGCGATTAATAAGGCTAAAGGAACCTTTAGATCTACAGTCACGAGTTTACTTAAAGCGAAACGGTTCGAGTTTAAGAGGAATATGAAAAAGAAAGAATTTTTGTTTAAGCAGTTAAAGTTTTTTTTTAAAAACTTATCGCCATTTGTTATACCATATAGCAAATGACGATAAGTTTTAAAAAAAAAAACTTTAATGTAAGAAAGAAAAGATTAAGAAGATGACCAGGTGAATCGGTAAAGTAATCTCTTTCTTGTATTATAAAACATTTGGGAAGGGATTACATTAATTCTAGACTAAATTTTTAAGGAAGATCGAAGTATTGAGGACTTCGTCTTCATCTTTTAAACTAAGAAGATCGAAATTTGAGAGCTTAGTCTTGGCTAACTTTCTAGAGAGAAGGAGAGGACCTCGGAAGAGCTTTACAGAGAGAGAAGCTCTGAGGCTTCAACTGAATTAAGCCTAAACAACTCTAAACACTTCGAGTTGTTTAAATAGAAAACTGAAAAGTAAATTACTATTGATTCACGCAGGAATCACTATTACATTAACTGAAGTAAAAGTAATTTACTAAAGTAAAAAGTAAAAGCGTAAGAAACATTTTACATTTACTTTTACATGGGTAAATGTAAGAAACATTTAACTAAGTTAAAAACATTTAACTTAAGTAAAAGCAAAAGTTATTCTTTTACTTTTACTTTTACATTTACTAAAGTAAAAGAGATGATGGCTGGGGCCATCACTGCATCGATGATTGAAGACTCCTCTGGCGTCTTCTTGGTTGTCGGTCCGTCCGTCTCTGCCATGTAGATCTTAGGGAAGGTCTTTGTTGATCATCTTCTCGGATGAGTCACCATCCCCTACTATTCCGCCTTAAAATTTTATCCGAGAAATAACCCTATCGACCCCAAAAAATTAGAGTTTATAAAGAAGGAGGAAAAATTTTCTCTAAAAAATTGGTCAAAATCTTCAAAATTTCTTAGATTTTGTAAAAATTCTTTGTTTAAAAATGCATCGGATGAAATCAAAACAAAGGATCACTCGATTGGTCACGATCTATCGATAAATCGATCTAAATGAAGACTAATTTGTTAACTGTTTAAACAAAAATTCTTTCTTTTGTCATTCCTCTTAAACTCAAACCGTTTCTTGCCTTAAGTAAACTCAGACTGTAGATCTAAAGGTTCCTTTAGCCTTACTAATCACTCCCCAATTGAGACTTACAAACGGCATTAGTGGGACTTATGGCGATCTTAGGTGTTTTGACAAAGAAGTCGAGGCGATTGAAAGTGGAGCGAAAGAAAAAAAAGTTTGAAAAAACATTTAAGTAAACAAATCAAACTGTTTTTAATCGAAACCACCGATAGCATCAAGAACCAACCGTGTGGCTCTGATACCATATGACAGCGTCGATATGTTTTTAAAAGAAAAACTTTAACAGAAGAAAGAAAAGATTAAGAAGATGACCGGTTAATCGGTAAAGTAATCTCTTTCTTTTATTATAAAAATTTGGGAAGGGATTACATTAATTCCTAGACTAAATGTTTAAGGGAAGATCGAAGTATTGAGGACTTCGTCTTCATCTTCTTACTAAGAAGATCGAAGCTGAGAGCTTCTTCTTCGGCTAACTCTAGAGAGAAGGGAGAGGACCTCGGAAGAGCTTCTAGAGAGAGAAGCTCTGAGGCTTCAACTGAATTAAGCCTAAAGAAACTCTAATACTTGAGTTTCTTTAAATAGAAAACTGAAAAGTAAATTACTATTGATTCACGCAGGAATCACTATTACATTAACTGAAGTAAAAGTAATTTACTAAAGTAAAAGTAAAACGTAAGAAACATTTTACATTTACTTTTACATGGGTAAATGTAAGAAACATTTAACTAAAGTTAAAAACATTTAACTTAAGTAAAAGCAAAAGTTATTCTTTTACTTTTACTTTTACATTTTAACTAAAGTAAAAGAGATGATGGCTGGGGCCATCACTGTCGGTTGACTGAAGACTCCTCTGGCGTCTTCTTCCTTGACTTAATCCGTCTCTCCTGTAGATCTTGGGAAGGTCTTTGTTGATCATCTTCTCGGATGAGTCACCATCCCTCTTATTCAGCCTTAAAATTTTTATCCGAGAAATAACCTATCATTGAAAAAATTGTTTATAAAGAAGGAGGAAATAATTTTTTACCGAAAATTGGTCAAAATCTTCAAAATTTCTTAGATTTTGTAAAAAATTCTTTGTTTAAAAACAGATCAGATGAAATCTGAAACAAAGGATCACTCGATTGGTCCTGATCTATCTGAATTAATGTTAAATGTTTTTTCAAACAGTTTGATTTATTACTGTCATTTCTCTTTTCTTGTTGAAATTACTTTTCTCTTTGGTGTTGATCGATAATTGGGCTGCACGAGGCGGAGTCTTAGGAATAATATTGTCTGAACGATGGCTCGTTGCTTGAAAGCGAGTCTTAGGAAACATTGTTTATCTGAGCGATGGCTCACTGCCGAATGAGTCTTAAAAACGATGTTGTCTGGAAACATTTAGGAAAGCGAGTCTTGACTTATCTGAATAGTGGTATTGCACTATAAGGCGGTGAAGATATAGAGTAGGAAGGAGAGATAACAAGGAAGAAACGAGAAGCGCATACAATCAAATACGATTTTATTACAAAAATAATTGAATTGTATTAATTTTTCATCTGCTATGTACAAACTATGAGCCGAAAATAAAACAAGAACTTACAAATTTACAAAACTATAATTGATTGTTATTGCTTTCTCTCTGTTCTTCTTGATATCTCTTCCGCCATATATGGTATCGAAACAAAATAGTTTTCTACATTACATAGACCCGATAAAGATCATTAATTTGCTTCATTAAAAGCTGTTTTCAAAAATCATTTCATCCTTTATCGAAGTCACCTAACTTCTTTGTAGAACACCTTGTTCATTTGTCGACCCTAGGTAAGTCTCTTGTCTGAAGCGGTGATGGGTTTTAGAACAATAGGTATGAAGTCTACCCAGTAAGAGAGGTGCGAATGGAAGATAAAGAGTGAATAAAATTTTGAACTTCGATAATAATGAGTAGAGTTATTTAGATCTAACTCCTCGGTAGTCATAGAGTCGACCTTACAACCTATACGGGACATAGTTAATCGGGAAAAAATGCAGTTATGAAAATATCGAGTCGAGTTTTACATAATTGGAATATACCTGAATTTCTCCCAAAAGAAATTTATCGATCGACATTTTTAGATAACTTTAAAGCAGATTATAATGTTAAAAGCAGTTGAAAAATCTATGCTATTAACAAAGAATATGAAAATTGTAACCTTCTTTCCCATTGAAGTTATTAAAAACATAGAAAAAAGGGTTATAATTTCATCCACATAGGTCTAGTTCAAGTAGCGATTAAACCATTGAACATTAAAGGAATTAATTCAAGTATCTACCTCATCTCGGAGATGCTAGATTTTTGAATTATTATCCAACATAATAATAGGTGCTATGGAAGCCCGATCACGCATAATGGTCTATCCATTTTAATTGCTTTCGACTTCACACTTAGTCTAAGTGATCAACACCTATTAAAAGCTTTAACATTAAATATTAAAAGCAAATAGGAGAAATTACACAAATGATTGAAGGTTCTCAACCAATTGCTTTAATCTATAGAATTTATTATAAGACCATGAAGACTAATTTGAATGTCCATGCTCTTAATAAAAGCCTAAAAGATCACCTTTGTATTAATTGAAAGTTCAACCAGTGATGCTAATATCCGGATCCTAGAACAATTCTATGGAAAGATATTACATTACCCGATCGATGGATTTTACCAAGTGAAATACCACGAGTGACTGTAGTAAATAACGTAGTGAACATTGAAAACATAAGGCAATTTTACGATGGAACTGTCGAAAGTTAGCTTTGAGCGTTACTAGAAGACCGATTATCATAGAAGACTATTCTAGTTCTTGACTCATACATGAATCTACCTAGAAGAGATTAAAGTCCTTAGTAACCCTACATAAGAGACATTAAGTTAAAAGGAATTTTAAATCAAGGTCGAAGCAAGTCATCCTTGTTATTCTTGTCACCCTCGAATTACCCGTAGGGAAAGAAAGCTCTTCTTCTCAGGCTCATACGAGCTTCCTACTCGATCGATTTTGATGTTCGAATTAATAATCAATTAAGAGTCATTAAGAAAGAATTTGTGTTAGATTGGATTAATCTTGTGAATGATTTTAACTCCAAGTCTAATAAAATTAAAAGACATCAATTTAGAAAAAATCACCCAACTGAGAAAGAAAGAGATAAAATTGTCAATAAATGGAAGAAATTTATTAATAGTGAAAAAATTAATATTACCTTCTATGATTGGTATGAGCAGTATCAATTTAAATGCAATGTTATAACTAAAACTCAATGGATCAAAGAAGACAAGTCTAAGGTCTCGTCTAGTCACCCACCCTTAGAAAGTGTCTTAATTTCAGTAAAAAATACTTCAGTGACAGCCAGCCCATTTAAAATCTCTAATGGAATTAATGATGATAAAAAAATCATTGAACAGTTAAATTTTAGTAACCAATACCTATGGCTGTAGGAAAAGCAGTTAGGCGAGATTGAAGAAAATTTGAAGAAAATATTATTAAAAACCCGAGTCAAAATTGTTCAACCACTATTAAAACTACGAGAAAATAGAAAAATTAGGTTTACCTAATAAAGACGTTGATCTTACGATAGCCATTGATCGATTGTTTAAAAATTAAAAACAAAAGACCGAACGAAAGCAAGCGGTACTATTGCTTTATTATCGATCGAGTTAACTCGATAATGAAAGCGATGAGTCGATCGATAGTCGATCATTCCTCATCAATCTGAAGATATTCATGAAACAGTTAAATAAGTTAACCGTCCATAATACTAGTATGACCCGAAATTGGTATTCTAGACCAACTCCTCGGATTACAATTTGAAGAGAGAAACCTAGATAAACAATTTTACATTTGCGTCTAATAAAATTTATGAATGGAATATTGATGGGTTTAGTGAACAAGAAATCCTCAATAAGTTAAATCATATGTCCATGGTAAAGAAATACTATCTAACAAAATTCAACACTCTTACTCAACGGATATTGTTGAATTATTGGCTAGTGGATTCTGGTATTCTCGGTCTTGGTGGGAAAAACATCTCTTTGAAAGATTCTAGATTATCTATAATCCATGCGATTCGAGTTAGATCTTTGAAAAGCAACCCGATTTTGATGAAACTATAGGAATAGGGCCACGATGGAGTAAATACTTTGATTTATACTATAATAAAACACTTCGTAGGAACCCCGATAACATCATCAAGAGAGAATCCACGATCAGCTAAGTAATCTCACTTGTCCCACTCTAAGTGATTTTAGATGGTACAAAGATGTTTTTACTTCTAGAGTTATGATGAGAAATGACAGTAATAAACCTTTCTGGAAGGAAAAATTTGTTAATGGTTTCACATCCTTATTTGCTCACAAAGTTAAGTGAAGAACTTAGTAAAGATTTAGGATATATTGATTATGATAATCTCACTTATGGTGACATAATCAGTTATATTCAAAAGATAGGATTAAAAATGTGCATTGATTTTAAGTTAGCCAAACAAGCTAGTAAAGACAAGAAAAAAGCTAAATATGAGCTAGGTACATTCTGCGAGCAATATGGTTTACCTCCTGTGGCTCCTTCTAGACGAAAGCACAGGCATAAACATATTGACTCTCACAAAAGTCATAGACGTCATAAGAAAAGCACGCGATCATCATAAAGAAAAAATCAAGATAATTATTATAATAAGCCCAAAACCCATTAATAAAAAACATAATAAAAGAACTAAAAATTTGATAAAAGTAAAATTGTGTGCCTGATTGTGGGCAAAAGGGTCATTATAAAAAGTGAATGCAAAATAAAAGCGAAGTTGTCTCGATTAAATATTAATGAAGAAGATTACGAATATATATTAGAATTAATGAGAATAGAAAATGAAGTCGGTAATAATGAAGACTCTAATATTTCATATTCCTCCGATCTTAACAATGAAAATAATTGACGATGGCTTGAGGACGAAGTCACCATTTGTCTTTAATAATTGCAATGAAAATTGTTGCACTAAAAGATTAATGTAATTAACAAGGATGATGAAGAGAGTTCTTTGTTAATTGACTTAATTAGTAAAATCAACGATCTAAGTTAAAAGCCCAATACACAAAAGCAGTTAAAGGATTTATTAACTAAAGATAATAGAAAAATGATAAGTTTATTAAAGCTAAAAAAACCAATTTTAGTCTTAATAAAACTTTGGAAAGATTTAAATCTCCATTAAAGAAGTCACTCTTCGAAATTAAATCAAGAAGTTAATAAATTAAAGAAAAAATTGCTAATTTAAAATAGAAGTCTACTATTCTAAGAAAAGATTTTGATAAAAGCGATCTTGATTAATGATTCCTCGTCCATGATGAAGATCACGATGAACGAGAATCATCTGGTACTAAAGATATTCGGACTTATTTATTCAAGGTCTTTCACTTAAAAGAATTAAAGACATCACCATTCGAAAATGGTATGTTTCTATTAACCTAGTTGTGGATAAAACTTCTCAATACGAACTTCTTGCCTTGGTAGATCACGAGTCTGATTTAAATTGTATCCGGAAGGTCTAATCCCAACTAAATATTATAAAAAACCGTGAAAAAATTGAATTGATTAATGGTAGTCAAATGGAAATAAAATATAAATTACCTAAAGTACATATTTGTCGAGGATAATATGTGTTTCAAAACATCCTTTGTTTTGATTCGCAATCTTACTGAGATAAAATTATTTTGGGTTTACCATTTATATACTTATTATACCCATTTACAACTAGTAATGAAGGATTAACCTGTAAACATTTAGGAAAGAAAATAACATTTAAATTTCTTATTAAACCAAAAGAAAGAGATTTAAAATACATTCAAGAAGAATCCATTTCTAAATCATTGAATTTAATAAACTGTAAATCTACACATTTGAATTTCTTAAAGGAAGAAATCAAATATAAAAGAATTGAAGAACAACTTCAAAATAAAGAGGTTCAGTTAAAAATTGAAGAATTAAAAACCTACATGAAGCATAACCTTTGTTCTGATTCTCCCAATGCCTTTTGGCATAGGAAAAAACATATGGTTAGGCTCCCTTATGCTAAGGAATTCAAAGAACATTTAATTCCCACTAAAGCTAGACCTATTCAGATGAGTCATGAACAAATGGAGTTATGTAAAAATGAAATCAATGATCTCCTCAATAAAGGATTAATTAAACACAGTAAATCCCCTTGGTCTTGCTCTGCCTTTTATGTCAATAATGAAGCAGAAAAGGAAAGAGGTGTACCCCGTTTAGTTATTAATTACAAACCATTGAACAAGGTCTTAGAATGGATTAGGTACCCCCTTCCCAATAAAGACGACCTTATCAATAGGTTAAGTAATGCCACCATTTTCAGTAAATTTGACCTTAAATCCGGTTTCTGGCAAATTGCCATTCATCCACGATGATCGATTACAAAAGCAACATTCACCACTCGTTTTGGACATTATGAATGGAATGTTCAAGCATTTGGCCTAAAAATGCTCCAGTGAATTTCAAAATATACTCGATGACATATTAAACCCTTTTCGACCATTTTATCGTTGTTTATATCGACGACATTCTTGTTTACTCAAAGACTATTGAAGAACACGAAAAACATTTAAAGTCGTTCTTCACTACTATTAAAGTAAATGGTCTTGTTCTTTCTCCTTCCAAATCACTGTTTTGAGGTCCAGAATAAGGTTTCTTGGTCTTAATATCTTGATGGACAAGTTCACTTATTGAGCGAGCTATTCATTTCGATTGACAAGTTCCCGAGATAAGATAACCAATAAAACCCAATGCGAGAGATTTCTTGGCTCATTTGAATTATATAAGCAAGTTCTACAAGAATCTCGGGAAGATTTGAAACCTCTTTTTTCGGCGTTTGCAAAATAATCCTCCACCTGGTGACATTCATACTTCTGCAGTCCAACAAGTTAAAAAATATGTCAAGACATTGCCCTGCCTTGGCATTTCCAATGATTCAGCGTTCAAAATAGTTGAGACCGACGCCTCAGATATTGGATTCGGAGGCATTCTTAAACAAAATTAACATCAGATTCCCCGAACAAATTGTTCGATTTCATTCCGGCGCATGGAATATTACACAATCAAAATATAGTACTATTAAAAAAGAAATTCTTTCATTAGTATTATGTATTAATAAATTTCAAAATGACTTATTAAATCGAAATTCACAGTTCGCATTGGATTTAAGTCGACAAGTACATTTAGTAAAAGATGTTGAAAATTTAGCCTCTAAGCATTCTTTAAGCTAGATGGCAAGCTTTATTAAGCATTTTGATTTTGATATTGAATACATTAAAGGTAAAAATAATTCTATTCTGATTTTCTTACGGAGAATTTATTAATACAGTCTTATCTGATCGTGAGTTTGAGAGGATCATCCTCTCTCGAATTCCGGGTTAAGCCTAGTAGCCCAAGTAATCATCCAGAGGTACCTTAGTCCCTCACCCGATAACACGATCTGTCGATCAAACAAATTTTACATTACGGGGACAATCCCCAAACCATACAGATTCGACCTTAGTAAATAAACTTTGACCCATTGACCCATTCGGTAATCCAATGAAAGACCTGAATCTGCGACTCCTAATCACTCCTCTTACGAGCATGTGCTCAAATGGGAAAGTTATTTGTTTCATTTGAACCTACATGAAACCAAAAATGATCCAGTTAAGCTTCTTTGCTTGATTTTTCCCTCACGGTTGGCATTTTCCTCCAGTAGCTCCTTATAAGTCTCTTGTTTATTATAAGGACATTCTCCTTGGCCCTGAGTCGATAAATATCAAACCAATTTATGCAAACAATGATAAATCAAAAGTTCTTTATCATTCTTTGTATATTAAACAATTCCTTGATTTACGATTGGGAAAACATCCTCCGATCTAATGGATCTCACTAATCATAGTTATCCTTTTTGTTTTTATGATTATATTGAAGCTTGGTATAAGGTTCTCCTTCATGAGCGAGACCCATAGTCATTCTGGTTTATTCAATTCGATCATAAATTCAAAAGTCCAATCCCTTATTGGTTCGTCCTTTGGTGGTATAGGCATGGTTCTACCTATGACCTCCTTCCAAAACCCCTTAAGGTCCAAGTTACCCATTTTGCTAATAATAGTAAACGGATCAAAAGAATGAGAACATTCCTCTCACTCTTCTCTTCATCGATAAATATAAGGTTCCATGGATCCTTAAATGGCAATATGGTATTTCTCCACCCTCTGTTGCTAGTAACTTTCGGCGATCGTCTCCGATCCACTCCTCGACTTTCCGCTTTTCTACATCAAATGGTGGGATAAGTTCGATGTTAATGAAATCATTGGTCGAGTTCAACAAGAATTTCTGTTGCTCTATTCCAGTCCAGTCATTCCCAGATCCTTTCGAGCTAAGGATTCTAAAGCCATTTCTTTAGATCCTCTTCCTCAAGTCGAAAAAAGATTTCAAAAGAATCAAAGTCAAAAACCGAGTCCTACGGAGGATCCTCCTGTTCCATGCATGTCTCGATTTCAAGATTGCTCGGGTAGTGAGTTAAAACTTATTGCCCGAAGCCCTCGATAAAAGAATTGATGAGTTACGAAGAAGCCTCTGAGCACTCCTCGAAACTTCCCAAAATGACTTCGATTAGCGAATTTGAAGATGATGAATGCATCGACCCCTATGGCACCATCGACCTTGAGGATGCTCGAGACCCATTTGCACGACATTTCTTTCGTTCACTGCTTTCCGTGACGATCGATCATTTGTTAAAGCCTTAGAAACTCGTGACCGATTCTTTATTCGAGATAGTCACTATTCCGCTTTGCTTTCTCGTGACCATTTATCTTGATCGGTCCAAATTGGTAGTAAAGTAGCTCAACGATAAAAAGAGGCTCTTTCCACAAAGCGAGTCGAGTCAAAAGTTGTCGACCAAAAGCATCTGTAATAGTCAAATGTTAGCCTTTGTTCATCAACGATTGCTTATGCATGTACTTTTACTTTTGCTTTTACCTTAGTAACTTGCTTTTACTTTTGCTTTTACTTTAAGTAATTCACTTTTACCTAAGTGAAATATTTCTTACTTTAAGCTTTTACTTTAGTAAATCACTTTTACTTAAGTGAAATGTTTCTTACTTTAC